>CM076670.1:5716557-5761150 GCA_038496675.1 Rachycentron canadum | reverse complement strand
CAACACACCCCTCCACCCCCCCCACCCCCTCCTCTGTAAAAGCAATTAGACCGGTCTGCCACAGTGGCGCACACATAGTTGAATTACGTCAAGGTGAACAATTATCATTTTGAGATGAATAAATTAGAGGAATGTAATTAACAGCCCATATTGAGTAGACGCCAGCCCAAACTCTGGCATTTCAGAGGTGGGGATTTAATCATGGCTCGGGCGGTTTGAAAGACCATCGCTTTCAGTGGTTGTGACAACTGTGGGCACGCAGGGAGGAGGGTGGAGCTTGTGGCGAGGCAGAGCTGCCGTTGAGGTTGGAGGTGGAGGAGTCTCAGTGTAAACCCGCCGACTCCTGAAATAGCCCAGACAGCAATATCTCACATTTGTCCTGACCGCGGTGAGATAAAGCCGGGCTGGAGAAAGCACAAGGGGGAGAGCATATGACTGGACCGGGGACTTCCATTACGCCCGTAAGATGTGAGATGGAGCGTTGGGATAAGAAAGCAACATTTTCTGTCTTAATTACAGTATTTTGCTTCCCTTGTACCTTCATGTTGGCATTTGAAAATAGCTTTTCTCCACATGTCTGGTCTTTTCCTCACAGCTTTCTTTCTACTACACAAACTGCTCAGGATGTTTGCACCTGTAATACTTCTTAACCAAACCGCGCAAAGTCTTCTTTAAGAACAACAAAGAAGAAGATGACAACAAGTAAACAATCTTAGTTCTTTTCATTAATGTTTCTTTAAAGTGGATTTTATTTTCTTCCCCTACCTCTGATGGGATCCCTTTGTTCATGCGCTTCAGAACACAACTCTCTAATGTCAAAAGAAGATGATATCAGTGTCATAAAACAAACAAGCTGATGCTTAATTTGATCAAACTTTTTATGGGCTGAATCCAAGTGTCTAATTAAGGTAGCTTTTCAACACTTTCTCAGTTCAAAAGAAAGATTATCTGTCATTATTCAGCAGTTATGTGGTTCTTTATCAATGCATAATGCAAAATTTGGCAAATGGGAGAATTTAAATGAGGGATATTGTTCCGTCAGATGTCACTTGATTGCCTCTATTACTTCATACTGTATCTTCTGAAGCAAACTGAGCCACTGAACTGGAAGTGCTTGGTGTTAACAATGTTGTAAATGAAGCAAGTCAAATTCCTTTCATTGAGTTTATTGAAATATTCATGTATGAGCAAAAACTGCTGACTAAATGCTCCAAGTTCATTTCGATGACTGAAGTTGGCCAAGTGTGAAAACCCCTCAAATTTGTGAGGCCAGACACATATTTGACCGGGCGTGTTTATTTATTTATTTGTCTATATGCAGCACTCGAACAAGGATGGAGGAGAAAGTTAAATGCTTGAGACAGAGTTATGTTTGGAGGGGTACTTTGTCCTTGGAGAAAATGCAATGTACGATACAAAAAATGTGGAAACAAGACAGGAAATGGGGGGGGGGGGGGGGGTCTCAACAGTTCCCCAACCCCCCCAGGCCCAGTGGAGCACTCAGCACTGCCCATGATCATAAATCCAGATCTGGGCTCTGCAGTATATGGTCGTTTTGTGCCTACAGCTTCCAGATGATTCCTCTCTGTCTCCCTCCTCCTCCCTTTCCATTTACCTACACTGTACCTGTTGGAGGAAGCAAAATACGTCCTACATATCAGCGGGGGAGAAGGGAGGGGAGCCGCTAGGGGGCCAAGCCACCACCGATTCAAAGGATGTTGATCACTTGTGTCTTATCGCAGGCAGAGCCAGGCCACCCCTTGTGAATTAAAGGAGAAATAGTATCTCTCTCCCTCATTTTTCACCGGCCAGAGATGTTCGTTGCTCCCTTTCTTCTGGCTCCTGTGCCAGAGAGATAATCCGGGCCCATTCCGAGCAGCAGAATCCATCTTTCTCGGGGTGTTGGACCGCTAGTCCTTGGCTCCTCTGAGGTCACCGGTGCCCAGACTAAACTGAAGTCCTCCCAAAAAGAACCCCTCCTTTCTTTCCAGCTAATACTTTTTTCATTTTTTTTACTAAAAGTGGAGAACTGTTACAAGAAGGACTCCTTCTTACACTGCATCTGTTAATTATTTAAAATAAAAGGGATCAAAGGGTATCGTTTCTTGCAATTCCGGCTATTACTGGCTATAAAAAATGTACTTCTTCACTAAAAAATTACACACAAAAATGTATTGACTATACTCTCAAACTCATTTTTAGTTCACATTATTTCATTTTATAACTCGGAGACAAGCATCTTCAGTGGAGCTATATTCCTCTTCTTTCTAAAAGAGATTGAAGGGGTGTTGAATCCGTGACTCTTACCAAATGTGCAGGTCCTCAGCTGTCACTTCAGGTTCAAATCAGGTAAATGTAGATATATACGTACACACACATTCCTTCTAATTTCCCCTAATTTGAGGTTCAAATCAGCCGACGTTACAGCGCGGTGAGTATTGTTTTGTTTTTTTTATCTCAATCTGTTGCTTGCTACAAATCCATGCTGGGCCATTCCTTCAACCATTTCAGATACTGTACATAAAGGATAATTATGAATCCACACAAATATTTGCCTATTTGTGCAGACGACAGCTGACCTGTTGCTTCTAGTTACCAGAACACCAACTGCTCAGGATTTTTTTTGTTTTTTTTAATTTATTTATCTATTGTTGCTGTAGTGCAAAACGGTTTGTTTGTGAATGATATATAGCAAACCGCAGGATTGGCTGGATATTGCTGTGTGACGAGCTAAGCCTCGTCCTTGCCTTCTCCTCTGACAGCAAATAAAAAAAAAAAAAAAAGTCAGACATCCTAGAATCCTGGATATCAGCACCTATGAAGCAGATGAAAACTGCCAGGATTGTGTGGGCGAGGGGGGGAAAGAGAAGTAAATAAATAGCTCGAAAGAGATATTTTCTTCTAAGATTTTCTGCGTCTCAGAGAGGCGACACACTTTCTTTGTAAGGGGAATATTGGTGTGACTTGACAGGAGTTTAAAAGATTTATGAAACACACAGCGAGTGGGTTGTGTGTTCCTGTACGTGTACACTCCTGTAGAGGGTAAAAAATATCTCTTTCTCCTCACTCTGCATTCAAACTATGATGCAAGTCTGGAAACTTACAACTGTAGACGCAGGTACACAATGTGAAGCAGATGACTTCGAACTCGCTCTGCATGTGTTTTGCCAATTTCGGTGCTTGGTTTCAGACGAGTGCTTCCAGGCCACTAATTGGACAGCAGACCGTGCGAGCTGAATGGCATATGTTTCTGCCTCTAATGACCCTCCTGTAGTAGCTCAGTGACAGGACAGGAGGGGATGAGGCACCGCCATCTGACCTGTAAATATGCCAAAATCCCGCCTCTTTGCAAAGTCTTTGATCTGGCATTTTGTAGTCCAAATGCTGCCACTTCACCACTGCACAGAAGCGAGGGTGTCATTTGGAAATGCACTGTTTACAAGTAGTTTATACGGTAGAGATGCATTTCACCATACAGATTAACAGCATAGTCTCTAGAACTTGATGTTAAAAAAAAAAAAAAAAAAAAAAAAAGGTTCTATCTTGCGTCTCTGCTTAGGAATGTGGCCCTAAATTAACAAGATATCCGTGGTGAGAGTTGGATTTCAGTGACAGTGCTCCCAGCTGTGATTTAAATGTTAAGTGTGGATACATTACTGAAGGTCACGAGAGCGGCCATGGAGAACAGTCCGAAAGAATAAGACAGGCAGGGAGAGGGAGAGCATAAAGATCTTCAGGATCTGAAGGGTTTTTGTCTCTTTCAGGTTGGCTCAAGGATGAGGACGCGCAGTTCTTTAGCTGGTGCTCGAGATTTTTTGAAGATTTCTCCATTAGAGCGGTCAAAGACACTTCATAAGATTAGCCTGAGCCTGAAAAGACAGTGAATGACTGCAGGAATGATTATAAAGGGTGCTAATAAAGAGAGGACTTTTTAAGGTTACCATCAGTGGGTGCAAGTCCTTATTTAAATTCTTTTTAAGTTATGTAAGTCTTTTTACATGTTTTAGATTTTCTGCATTTTCATAGGCTGAATGGTTTTGGATAACAAACACCAGCTGCTGTACCATGGCAGGACATTCATAAAGCAGCCTGCACCATGTAAAAACAAATACAAGTACATCATGTACAGCATCCAACTATCCGCCCAAGCATCAGCGAGCGAAACAGCATGTTCCTCCAAACTGCTCATGCATTATGTGTAATCTAGCACGAGGACGTATCTCGCCGTCAGTCAGCCGCTGCAACGGCCCAGTCAAGTCGTGCTGGTGATTTGCTGTGGGCTTTATCCCCCCCGCCCCGTTGGCACAACATGAAATCCGAAGTCCCAGAGTCAGATAACACAACCGGATGTGGCGGGGGAGAGGAGAAGCTGATGGGAAAGAGAAGCAGGCAGCAGCCAGACACGTTTGGTGGAAGGTCCCCAAAGTATTGGGTTCAATTTAAATACAGACACGTGCACAAATCACATTTATGTACAGCATATTCCTTTGCTGAGATTTATGAAACTGCCTCCTGCTGTATGGAAGCTGAAGTTGAGCATCTGTGATAGCACCACACATTTTTACACATGTAGCTGCATCCATACAATACCTTGTTTTCCCACCCAAGTTACATAACAGGTGTCTGAACAGACATGGGGCAATCAGACCAACAAGAAGTGGCAACAAAATGTTTCCTTTTGGTACTACTACTAATTATAATCCTATAAATTGTATAAATCTGTTCTTTGTTGATAAATATCAGAGTAATCCCACCTTCTCGAGGAAACTCTTGCTGTTTGTAGAGATTTAGAAACTAATTTCAAATGCTGTTGAGGTTTTTCAGAAAACTCATGTTGGTGGGAACGCAAACATCTGGTTAAAAAGATCTGTGTGTATCATATCGCTTAAGAAAAGGTGTATTTTTAGCAAAAGTAAGAGTATGGTTTGATGAATACCTTAAAAATTAGACCTATTGGATGGACTGTTGTGACATTCGTGGCTCCCAGAGGATGAACCCCAATGTCTTATCCTTTAACTTTTCCTATAGCACCACCAGCTTTTCTTAGTCTTAAATAGCTTAGCCTATTCAGTATGGTCCAGCACCAAATTTTGTTCATGTACACGTTATGTTTGGTGCACACATTCACGTCCTCCTTAGGATGAATTGTAATGAATTTGTTGATCCAGTCTTTCTTAGAAGCTACATCGATATTTGTGCCTGCCCAAACTTAAAAACAACACTCAGCACGTTCACTATGATCCTCGTCCATCTTTGGTTAATAAAGATGCCTCTTTTCCGAGAACATGGTACCGCAGCCTGTGCTTCAAAAATTCACATGGCAATTGAACACTTTGCCAGACAGTCAGACAGTCATCTGGCGTTTAAAGGACGTGGCCGTCCACATGTTCCTCAAGTGCATCTGGTGATTGACAGCCAGGTATCACACGGGAACTTGTCTGTTTGTCATTGTACCATGTGGTTACCGGCAGTGTGCTGTTACTAAAGCCACGTGACACTTTCCTAATGTCCCTTTTCATCTTTCTATCAACACCCCAACCACCTATCAACTCCTTTTGCTGTTTACTTTTATTTATTTATTTACACTCTTAATTTTTTTCTTTTTTCTTTTTTATTATTTTCATGCCTTTTTAATTTCAGGGCTGCCTCCCATTGCAAGCATCAAAAGCTAACCTGCACATTCATCATCTTTCAATTTAGAGCCTGGAGATGCACCCTCTAAGATGCACTAATACCCCAATAGGGAGACAGATATTTGCATTTTGATTAGCGGGGGCCAACGTCTCTCCAATGCTGACGACAGTCTAACCGCAACTGCGCAGATTGAAACTGCACAATTAAATAATGAATCAAATGGGAGGGGGTGCTGGTGAGGGACTCTGCAGACCTCTTTGAATGCCATGTCTGATGATTACTTTAGAGTAGTGTTTCCCTGTCGCTTAGTATGAAGAGGGAGCCTCAAAATCTCTTATGCTCCTGCTTTTCAGTTTCACACCGATCTCTCTCTCTCTTTTTTTTTTTTTTTTTTTTTTTTTTAAAGGTTTGGGCTCTGTGACACCTTTCATTGTTCAGCTGTTAAACTAGGAGAAAGGAGGGCAGTTGCTAGAGCCATCTTTTGTCACTCATAAAAAATGCGCTATAGGGAAAAACAGTGAAATTCTAACCAAACCTTGTGGGAGTAGTTTATTGCTTGTATTAGTAAGAGCTCGCCTTTGATGTTCCATCTCCTACAAGGACTTGGATGAGAAGAAAAGAAGACAGCAAATGAAATAAAACAAAAGTTTTCATCTCCCAAATGCCTCACCATAATTCAGTGTGCCAGAGGATCTGTGCACTGTCTCCAAATGTTTTGTTTGTGTTGCATTAATTTCACAGGGAGTCGTGTGTACAAAGAAGAGCGAGGGGGGAAAAAAACAACATCTCCTTCCAATCAAATCTGCCTGACAAATCGGTTCGTTTGTGGTGTGCATACACAAGCTTTTGCTAGCATTTCTTTCCCTGCGCATGCCGTGGGAACCGTGCCACCCCATTCGGTGAATAAAAAGGTTGACCATTCCCTGCAAGGTTGCGGAGGATAGAAACCCAGACTGACAGATGCCAATCAAAACTCCCATGCAGACATCCTGTGACTGCAATCGTGGCGAGTATGGTTGTGTATCAATAGACGGAGATTGAAGTAATGCATTACCATATGTTTGCATAACCTTGGTGCTCGGTAACCTTGAAAAAGACAGCTGTTTCTCAGCTTGGATGCTCAGTCATCGTGAGATAAGATTTCAATTTAAGCGGGAGGTGCAAGTGTCGAATGTGTAGATTGAATTTCATAGATTTTCCAACAGTGTTTTCTCACTTTCCCTGTGCTTGACTGAACTAAATCTGAGCTGGGTTTGGAACTATTAATAACATTTATTTTTAATTTAAAACCAAGAGAGAGTTCAGGATGAACTCAGCACTGCCTCTCTCTCTCTCTCTCTCTCTCTCTCTCTCCCCACGGCCTTCCTGGTTCCAGTTGCTGTTTGTCTTGGGGCATTGTTTTATTACCTTCAAACCTCTGCTGGGAAAATCTTAAGACAGCGGTTGCCTGGCAACAAGGACCTGACGGTTCCGCCACAGGAGCGGAGCGAAGAGCGGCCTGGAGCAAAAGGGAGGCGGGGGGGGCAACACTCAGACTGCAACAGCAGCAATGTCGTCACAGCTGGAGCTGCAGGTTAGGACCTAGTGAAGCAGCGCTAGCATGTTCACCTGTCCCCTTTGAGTCACCAGTGGAGGCAGCGAGAGGTGATAGGATGAATGTCAATCAGTTTATCTGCAGTTACTTTATCAAATGGCAAGTGCTTTAAGACTTGTTCTAGATGCGCTCACAGGAAACCAAGGCTCTTTTTTTTTTCTTCATCCTTTAGTGTTAAATAGAATTCTTTAATATTTGGGGAAATACAGATTTACCTTCCCGTTCGGGGTTAGAAGAGGATTGATGTCACTCACATCTGTGTAATGAATATGAAGCTACACCCAGCAGCCATTTAGCTTAGCATAACGTTAGCCAGGGCTCAATCTTAACATAGCCAGTTTGTTTTTTTTTTTTTTATTAATTTTTTTGATCATCAACAATCTTGACTCTTTACTTGCAAATTCACTGTCTCACTCCAGGATGACACTGCACCGGGTCCCATACATAGCCCCCCCCCCCCCAGACTAAAACCAGACTCTGGTTCATTTTCAAATCAATTTTCAAGAATAGAGAACTGAACATTTGCTCATTCCAGTGTCTCAAATGTCTTTTGTTTGTCATGTGTGATCATAAGCTGAAAATCTTTGGGTTTTGGACTGAAAAATATTGAAAACTGCCCATCACAAGCCCCAAAATCAGAAGGGATTATTATTATTTTTAATAATAAAGAGTAAAAACATAATACAAGAAATCATGAGGTATTACTAACTCATAATCAAAATTAATTCATTTCCTTTTTATTTTTGATTGACAGCATGACAACTATCAAATCTAACAGTTGAGTATTTACTTATTCTGACATTACATTGAAGAATCGGACAAGAGGAAACATGCAGATTTGTCAGGTTCGGGTGTATTTATCAAACTGATTGTCAGTGGAAATGAAGGATTTTATAAGAGAGGACCTGACATGGTGTCATGCCAGAAGGCTTTCTCTTCAATCTTGATGGAATCTGTGAGTGCGTGCTCTTCCTCTCCTGTCTTTATCCACTCTGGCTCTCTCACCCTTTTTGGTTCAGGAGAGTTTGATAAGCACGAGCCTACAGGCAAACAAAAATTAGAGCTGTGGTTACAAATTGAGGTCAGAGTGGCGCTATAGAGAGTGCCTGTGTGTGTGGAGGACTGTGTTTGTGGGTGCCCCTGTTTAGGGTTTATCTGTGCATGAAAACATGGTAAACGTGCATGCATTCACATCCAGGCATCTCCTGAAAGCAAAACTGTGACTCCTCTTGACATTTGCACTATTGGAGGTGAGGATGCGCGAGCTGCAGTGGAGAGTGCTTTTCTGGCACCACACCAGCTATTAAATCATAATTAGCCAAACAATTACAGGGCTAATTGTTATTGGTGAGATATTGGAGCGCAGAGAGGAGAAATGACAAGTTTATTAGCAGGGGATCTTCATCTTCATCTCCTCTGACTTGCCTTTCTCTTGCTTCACTTTGGAGTGTCGACCTCATCATTCACCTCATCTGATACTTGCCGCGTCACAAACGACACAAATACAAACTCTCTCTACACTGACAACACCACCGCCACCTGAAAGACACAAACCCAAACACCCAACTGTGGATCGTCACTGCTCGGTCGAGCTTATTTGTGACTGTTCTCTAGAGGGGAGAAGAAAAAGGACCGAAAGGCCACTTAAAGGCCAAAGTGAATGGCAGGGCCTTTTGAGTATCAGCATTTACAAAAAAAAAAAAAAAAAAAAAACGTGAGATAGATAAGTGTGGTTGTTTCAGAAGGGTCACGCAGTGCTCGCTGAAGTGAGGCCTTGGCTTTGGCAATTGATAGTTTCACCAATACACCTCACACAGGGTGGAAATCAATGTTATCTGGTGACTGTGAAGCTCATTTGTGCTTCTAAAACCACTGACTCACACACAGAAGCCGATCTAAGTTCAGCCACACAAAGTAGTCGTTGTTATTTACTGCAGCTTCCTCGGTTTGCAAGTTGAGTAAAACTAACTTCTACTGTGTAATCACCGTGATGCCTTTTCGGTGTTTCCATAAAAACTGACGATTGCTGCTTTGTGCAAAGAAATTTAACAGTTTACAGCATCAATTGTGTTTCCTGCACAACAGAAGACTCCAAACAGAAACTCTCTTGTTCTGTATTTATACCCCCCACACACACACACACACTTCCACATAAATATTGCTGAGCCCTTACAGTTTACAGTCACTTTGATTCTGCCTCCATCTGCCGTTCCCATGAAACCCATTATTGCTCATCTAGTCATTTCGTCAACAGTCTCTTTAAAAAAAATCATCTTTGCAAAGCGATTGGCCAAAGCAAAGAGAATCGTAAGAGCTTTAAAACATGTGATGAATTAATTCCTTGTTGTTTTGCTGAATGGAAGATGACAAGGGCGTCAGATGGCAGCCTATTACAGAGATTTCTTTTCTCTTTCAAATTAAAATCTCATTGTCATTTAGCCTTTGACAAGGCTGTTATTGGTCTAAAAGCTAAATTGTTTAATGCTCGTTTTTATTATTTGGGTTGCAATTCATATCAAAACAGGGTCTTTGCATTTGAGATGACAGTGATGCGAGTGTCTAAAACAGGCCAACGGAGCCCAAATGCCTAAATCTAAGTCGGAGATGTGTGATTTAATCTTGATTATGAGTTAATACACCATATGCTTCTTGCAATTAGCTGTCCGTGGATGACCCTCCTCTAATTTGTTAAGAGTTCAATGTAGCATAAAATCTAGGGCGGGTCATTCCCAAGTGTTTAATCTGTTCTTGGGTAAGGGAGGGAAAAAATAGTGGCGCTAGCTGTCCGGTGTAATTAGCTGGCCGGATCATGGATGAGAGGCTGCGCTTCAGTCTGCTAACACCTTCAACTCTCCTACCCCGTTCTTCCTCTTAGGCTCTGAGGATGAGCCGAGCAAGAACAGAGCTGGGCCTGCACGGCGCTGAGAAAGGAAGAGGGAAAGTAAAGAGAAGCAAGAATGCACAAGGGGTGAGAGAACATGAGAGGGACAACGGAGATTTGCAGTAGCAGATGAGACATTCTTAGAAGACCAAAGGAGCTCTGCAGCCTTTCAGGAGCAACTGTGTGAAGTCCATTCCTGTATATATCACAGCCCAAATGTTACAGTCTTGATCCAGGATATCAGATGAATTGTATCAGCTTGCATCTTTGCATCAGAGCCCGGTTTTATAGTTTAGCTGCATCGTAAATATTGTTGCAGTTAAGCTCATCAGATCTGGTGTGTGAATCTGACCTATTATCTAAACGCAAGCAAATGATTGCCGGAAAGATTGGAATCATATAAGCAACAGCATAATGAATTGTGACTTTTTACCACGACTGAATACTAAATTTCATTCATTTTGTAACAGTGAAAGATTTAATTTTGAAAACCATCAATCTGAATTTGTATAGTCTAGAGTTCTCCTATTAAAATCTATGTATGACACACAACTTCAGATGGAAAATACAAGTGCCCAATTTTCAAAATCAAAAAGAATGAAAACTTAGCCCAAATAAAACAAAATTTGAGCATTTTAGTCTGAGTGGAATCAATCAGACCTCACCCCAATTTAAAATAAGAACTTTGCCAAAGGGTCTTAGATATGCACTAGTTCCAGATATATGCTAAAAGCCTGGCTGACGCTATAAATTGTCAGCATCCTGACCAGATAATGAAATATCATAAAAGATATATAGATGCAGCATTGTTCTGGTGTCACAGGGTCGTTGGTTTGTCTACCCTGCTGGTACATTGCTGTAAAGCAAGGACAATACTGCATCTTGGCATAACATTTCCTGCTGACATTAGACCACACAGACTCTTGGTGTCTGAATTTCTATTTAAACAGTTTTTTCTTTTTTTCCACTGGACTGGGTTTTCTTTTCTTTTTTTTCCCTATTTTTTAGGTCCAAATTGTTTCTATTGAATTTAAGCAATTTAAATATACACAGTTGCCTGAATACACGACAATAATAAGACGACCCATCAATGAAGCCTCTTTCTTTCATCTCCTGAAGTCTTGCTATTATGCTGCTATTGCTTGCTATTAACTTGTTTTCAGTGGTCATGGATTTATTTCCCTCCGCGGCAGGAGCCTTCAGAAACTCCTGCAGGTTAAACTGGGCTGACACTTTTATGGTTGACTAACTCCATACGATTCACTGCAAACACACTTGGAGACCGCTTGCTAGCCGAGCAACATTAAGGCTACAAATACCCCATAATTCTACACTTTCTGTTCTCAATTCACCAAAAAAACATATCATATCAAACATATCAACACATAATTCTTCCAAGCCAATAAAAATGTTAAAATCAACTCATATTCGGAACAATATAATATTGGGAGCTTGGGTTTTCTATTGATAAATTTGTGAACCCCTAAAAAATCTATATAATCTACAGAATCTATAAAATCTATCTACAGATTACATTTCATCTGTAGTGATTAGGTATTTAGTTGCATATGAGATTCAGTCTTTATGACCATTATTTGCTTCCATGTATCTGCACTGGCTTCCATTTGAAATGGTTGTCAGAAGGTCAGCGTGGTTCTTCGCTCCTTTCCGCCTGCTTGATTGATTCGAACAATTACCCGCGACAACACACCGCACTTAACTTTCCCGACCTCGCCCAAGACTCCGACCACGAAAATTACGTGCAGCGACGGGCAGAAATCCGGACTCCCCGAACCTGTCCTAGGAGGGTGACACCGGCAGCCCTCACTCCCACCCCCACCCCCCTCTCTCTCACACACACACACACACGCTTAATCAAGGTTGGAAGATGCATTTGGTGAATTCAGAATTTCAAGCACCTCTCTACTCTACCAGTGTCTCGACTTTGCCTGATTAAAATGATAGAGGGGCTGGAGAATGTTTGATCTCCAAATCAATTTGCATTTAAGATTCAATTTTGCACCTGCAAGACTTTGATTTTGGAACTTTACGCCTTCCCCTGTCTTGCAAGGATGGAGATTAATCTACACCAGCTGCTGAAGGTAATATTGTTGATTTTTTTATTTATTTTTTATCTTCGCTCTCTCTTTTACTCCCAAATAAATTCAAATAAATTCTCACAGATGTATCAAGCTGTGTGATATGTGAAACCATTTTTTTCCAACGATTAAAGACCTGGTTTGAGAAATTAGTTTGGCTCAGGTGAATAATAACTCAGCGTTCTATCTAAGACTATCTCTGCTGTTTACCACTAATATGCACAGAGACACACATTGATGAGAACATGAAACTCTCACTCTCTGTCTCACAAACACACACATTTGCAAAATCCATAAAGAACAAACAGGAAATCCAGGTCCTTTGAAGCATAGAGGGTTGGTTATTTGGAGGGGTGGGGGGGACCAAAGTGGTGGAATAAAAATCGATTTTGAAAGGTGAGGAGAGAGGAACTCTGGGTGCAACAAACAACAGGACCCTACATTGAATCACAGCTTACAGTCTTAATGTAAGTCTCCAGGGGGAAATATCTGTTTTAGAACTTTCTCAATGATTTATTGATCCAGGAATTAAATTACGTCCTGAAGTCCTTTCCCCATTATATAGGCCAGTGACATTAAGACATGTTTGATGTTTGCATGCTGTTTAATTAAAATGGTTCTCGGGGGAGGCGTCAAGAACTCTGTTTGCCACAATATCCATTTTTTAATCAAGCTTCACTTCATTGCTTCATGTTTGAAAAATGATTAATAAAGCCGGAATAAAAGCAGATAAAGGTGATGTGATTTCCAGTTAGTCTTCCATTAACTGCAAGCCCAGTTTGCATCGCTAAAGGGAGAAATTAGCAATTTTAAATACATTTTTGATGTTTGCTGTCCTCTTTTTCTAAAAAAAAAAAAATGTTGGTTGGAGTGATCTAAATCAGGAAAAATGAATAGTTACACAATGAGCCATATATTACACTTAACCACAATGGGGTAAAGTGTAATTAAGTCTTTTAATAAATCTACAAATCCAAATATATTATCATTAAATTTTTTGTCTCTTCCGTACCTTGGGAAAAAGTAGGAGATAATAACACAACTGTATTTTCCAGCAGAATAAGGCAGAAAGCGGAAATAAATATTATGGACAAATGCAGTTATTTTACATTGATATTTACGACAGGTTGGTGGTGACATGGACATGATTATTGATTTCCTTGAAATTTTTGTCAAGGATGTTTTTGATTGATTTTTTTTTTTTTTTTTTTTTTTTTTTTTTACATTTCCTCCCATCAGATTAGACAGATGATAGTGAAAGGTTGCAGCTACATTGGAGTAAATATTCCTGTCAAGTAGTTCTGACAGTTATTTGATTTGTAGTTTGATGGGGAAATGTTGGTGAATTCAAAATAGAAAGTAGCATAACAAGACTAATAGGTCTGAAGTCATGAGAGGGCCCCTGTGAAGCTACATTTAGATACTGGGGTGCTAGCTTAATGCTAATGGCAGCATAATATCATACTCGGATACACTGTAACACACAAGCAGAGTGTGCCAAAGTATTTCCCGTTCATCACCTAGCCTAAATCTATCCAATTACATTTCGTAATATCCCAAAATTACATGTAGCTACACCTCTCACTATAAAACACAAAAGATGTCTAACAACTTGATTTGTCCTGTTAATTCTTGGCAGATCTGTGCACAGCGCATTGATTCGCTTGGCTCTTTTTTGGCCCTCAGTGCTGCTGCGTGAATGTGCAAGAACCGGACTCTGGTCAGTCACAATATGTAATCAACTGACCACAAATATAATCTAATTCCGTGTGAAACACTGCACCATTATAGTATCAGTCCATCAACATCCAAGAGCATCTGGCTTTTAAAGGGAACGGGATGTGGCAGTCTGATTGGTTTACTGCATTTTACCCCCCAAGCATTCCCATGATTAATTAAGAGAACTTAGTACAACCTCTTTTGAACCATGTGCCTGGTGCAGCAACTGTTTTGCCACCATTAAAATAGGAAAAGTGACCAAAATTATTACCCTTCATCCTTTGGGGGATATGGGGTGTATATTCCATGGTGATTCATTTCATGGAAGTCAAGAAATTTTACTCAAAACCAAAATTTACCACCTAGTGGTGGCATTTGATGAAATGTCTGGAAATAACAAGGAAATACTATTTGGCAACCATGTCTTTACCAAATTTTGTGCCAATCCATTCATTAGCCAGGCTGCTTAACAAGACACGTGAAAGATGCAACCTGCTGATGACAGTAAAAGACAGTTTGGAGCATCACCACAGTCAAGTATGATTCCATGATTGTGCATCATGTAGAAAATGTAAGCAGCTCTATTATGTTGAGGACTGATGTGGGAATAAAGATTGTTGGAGTTCCAAACCACCCTCTGACCTTCAGTAAATCTATATAGGATAAAAACAAATTGATGTGTTGTTGAATTCTAGGAAGCAGGACTGTGCTGTTTTCTCAGATGTTCTTCAAAAGTCAGGCCACTGTCAAAACCCCCTGCTACTAATGGGCAGCAAGAAAGCACTCAACAGAGTACAGACGTCCAGTAAAGCCTAATAATCTCCCCAGTTAGCCATTACATTCAGAGACAAACATTGCACTGGGAGGATGACAGAGTGGGCATTAAGGCTGCAGCAAAACACTGAGCGTTCGGGACAATAGTTAAAAACAGGGGGTCTCCTATGTGCAATTTGAATGTACACAAAATAAATTATGGACTGGGAGACACACACAGGGTGGTGACACTAATGGGGTGACCAAAATAACTTTTTCTTTTTTTTTTTTTAACTCTTGTAACATGTCAAACTGATTATTAGTAATAGTGGCATCAGATAAAAGGGTGCACAGCCGCCATAGTCCATATGTTTCAACCTTTGAATGAACACAGGAAATAATTCCTTCATTTTTCATTTAAGCACCCATTTACACATTAAAATATAAAACATGTTATTCCTATGAATATTACCGATTCATTTATATATAGCACAAATATATTGTATCTTGGCATGAATGGGGAAAGAAAATTGCAGAACCTGAATGAAAGAAAGTGGACAACCATTAGCTTTAGCAGAACAAAATTACGCAGCAGTGTTATTTTTCAGAGTGCATGCACTTAGCAGCTGGTGTAAGACAGTCTCATAATTGTAACCACCAGACCATGATGCACATTTTCTGGAGAGTTATATAGTATATGTACATGCCTCACTATACCTATAGGAGTGCAGCTAATAATCCAGGGCTGCAGAACAGATATGCCCACGTTTTCATCCGGTTCATTCTCATTTCAGTTTTGACCCTGAGAATCATATTAAATTCAATTTGCCTAAAGTCAGCGAATTCCTCAGCGCGTTATTTTGAAATTTTATTTGTCAGTAACAGCAACACAAAGAGAAATTGTCCCGACCTTTCTTAACAATCAGTTCACCAAATTGGTGTCTGGTATATTTGAAAGCCAAGCAGGACAAATGGCAATCAAACATTCAGCCTGAATGGTGTGATTGTGACAATTATTTTCAATCCATGTTTGCCAATTTATCAAACAGTAACAGGCGGAGAAAGACGGGGAGAGTGTTTGAGTACAATGAGTGAATGCAACAATGAATGTGAGTCAGACTTAAACTTAAAGTGTATCTTGGCATCTTGGGATGCCTTAAGCGTATTAAGGGTTCCCCTAAGTGTTCCATAAGTGTTTTTAAAGTAACAGACATTGGAGGAGGTCCAGTCCTTTGCACCATTTGTCAGTTGGGACAATAAGAAATACGTCCTGACATTTTACAAATGGGTTGCACATCAAAACACAACACAGAAAAAAAGTTGCATCAATTAAGTTTGACAGATGTTTTGAAATTAGTGAAGTGCAAGGTTACAATAAACACGAAGGCAAGTTTGCCATCTTAAGGCTTCTTTTTTTACTTTAAGGCAATAACATTTCTTATCTTTGGACAGACTTTATGGTAAGTTAAGGTAACTGCCTCCTGGCTCCTGCCTCCTCCTGCAGCTCTGTACTTAATGCACAAACATGAGAGTTATTTATCATCTATCTACCTGTTGTCGAGGGAGAAAATAAGGATATTTTCCTAAACGTCCTAGTATTCCTGATTAGCAGCTTACTCATACCTTATTCAACCTCATACCAACAAAGTATATCATGTGACCCAGAGTTGAGTTGACTCATCATCAACCCAAAGTCATGTTTTCCTCTTTTTCTGCTGACATGGGCAAAAAATGGATTTCTGTTGGGAGAGAGAAAGAGACTGTCAAGGATGAGAGGGAGTGTCAGTCTGCCAAGATCAATAGATGAATCAAAACCACTGCTGATGTTTCACTCTTCACTATCCCTCTTTTATGTATTCACCTTCTTCTTTCTCTATCAACTCTTTCTTCATCTGACGCTGCCAGAAAGCCAAAAAATGCTGACAAACAGTTGTCTGGGCAATTCTAGCATCTTTATTTGCACTCGATCCAAGAAGAAGGAAAAAAAAAAGATCTGTAACCTCTAGCAGCCCTACACCCCCTCTTAAACACTTTGTTTCTCCCACTCCTTTGCTAAGCTCCGCTCCATGGGTGAGTGAACCTTTGCTGTTGCAGACCCCGAGCTGAGGAGTACGCAAGCTGGGCCCTGGCTGCCACCAATTCCCTTACTTTACTTTAATCAAAGTCTGGTCTTCAAACTTTCTATTTCCAACTAGCCTTCCTTTTGTCCTCCTACACCGTTCCTACTGCTTTGACTCTTGTTAGCTGCTTTTTTTTTTTTTTTTTCAAGCATGTTTTTGGTTGAATTTTGTGCACGCACCATATTTTTTTTATTGCTATTCCTATTATAAAAAGGTTCCTGCTTTTGTCCTGTGAAAAGACAAACGAGGAAACAAACTGGTTTTATCTTATGTTAACAATGCGGCGTATGGAGAACTGATTGTCAGTTGGCTAAAAAAAAAAATGATCCACACCTACAGTACAACAGACAACAATGTCATAAATATAGACTCAGGCTATTGTTGCCAGGCCTTTATTGTCACCACAGTTTGAAAGAATTAGTCCTCAGCTCTACACCTAAGGTGTGTGTGGGAGACATTAACAATGCTTGATCTGATTTTCTGCAGGGAAACAACCATCATAAGCTACACGCCAGAGCCACCCCCACTGGACTATTCAGACTAATGTTGATGTTTTGACAAATGTGCAATAACAGTGCAGTCTGCTTTTCAAATTGAAATTGAATTTGTATAGAGATGAGTGGAACAGCGGTGTCGGCCCAGCACAAATAACTTAACTCTGTCAGTGGCTCTTGGCGGGGCTGAATTCATTTGAATCCATTAAGAGCAGAGATGAGAAGAAAAGAGACAGGACGGCCACACTCATAATTTCAATCCCTCATAACAGTTAACTTAAAGTTTTAAACATCAACAGTGAATTTTTTTCTAAATAAAACCAAAAAGGCTTTGTGCGCATCATGCATTATTGTTTTATATGACACAATGACAAGGATCTTGTAAGCCAGGCTATATATTTCCTGGCTGGATTTATTTTGGCTATAACGCGTTATAGGCAATCATCGGTACATTGAAATCCCATCACAAATTTCTGCACTGCACCATAAACCATTTTAAATGTAATATGACCTGGGGTGGACATATCGAAAAATGGTCCATACTCCTGAATCAGATTGGCATACACCCGACCAACCTGCTGATCACAGCTTACAGGGTGAAAACTTTTCCACCTCAAATGTTGGGTTCGAACAACTTCTGACTTTTTTTTTGCCAAATTAGCATGCATTTTCTGGGTCTCTCTCTTAACACAAAAGAATCCCAAACTATTATAAGGTTTTCACACAACAACACCACCTTACACTATGACCCTCAAAATATGGACACATTGTACCTTGTGGCCTTTTTTAACATAATCTTTGAAAAGAAATAGGCAATTCACATACTGGCTCATACATTTTTATTAAAAATTTAACATCTGAATGAATTATTCTGTATCTCATCATCTGAAAGGCCCAGGGTAAAACAGAGGTGGTATAATGCTGCCCTCAAGTGCTCCCTGTATGCTCTTCTTACCGAGGCTGTAAGTTGTAAATACGACTTATTGTGTATTAAAGCGCCTTTGGTGATGAATAAGAATGAAAGAGGCAAGTCAAAAATTTATTTTGGTGGCTGTTATGCTAATGTAGACTATTAAGCAATGGAGAACACTGTGCCAAAGCAAGTGTTTGCACAACACTCAATATATTTACATTTTCTGAACTTGTCTATGTCTCTTGTCACTGATACAAACAGGCTGTTGTGTTAAAAAATAAATGAATAAATAAATCAAAGAGGAAAGCTGCTAATTTCAATCAATGGTTACAATGTCGGCTATGTTTTCGGTAGTGGGACGTCAATGATTTCATTCAGTTTTGACTGAGACATTGCAGGTGGTGTACATCATTGATGACCTGCTGTGTAGTTAACAAGCTAAAGTGTAAAAGCGTATGGGGTAACTATAGTGTCGTGTTAAAAGAATAGTTACACGTTTTGAGAAATATAAAGCTTACTTGCTTCCTTGTCAAGAGGAAGCAATACTTATGTCTGTACAGTAAATGTGAGGCTAAGAGCAACAGGCAGCTAACTGAGCTAATCAGAATGGACACAGGAAAACAGCTAGCTGTTACAAAGGTAGCAAAATTTGCCTACTACTATCTCACTATTTAACACAATATAGCTGCACTAAAACAGTTTTATTTTATTTGTTTATTTTTTTATTTATTTAACGCAATAGCTGCTCAAAAGTTAGTCAAAGAAAGCTAACAGGCTACCTTTAGTTCCACTAGCTTGCGTTCCACAGTATATTACTGCATAGATCTCTTTCATCATTCTTTATGGAAAGCTAAATATATTGGGCATATCCTCTTTATAGTCTAAACTCCATTTTTTTTGCAGGTAATAATAATCAATTACAGTTAAAGTTTAATTTTGGCACATTATTGAAGCTTTGAGGCAGCAAGTAGAGAGCAAACTTATTGATAGATTTATAAGCAGTTTTTCTTGTGTACATTTCCCCACACATCATTAAGTTGTTCTTATGGTTGTATATATTCTCATTGTTTTTCTGGCTGAACTGATGGTGGCGCATTGTTTTTCTTTTTTTTTTTTCTCTCATTTCCTTTTCATGTCCATTAAATTTGCATTTCAAAGACAGTACACCTTCTTATCTCTTAGATCTGTTCCAATATTGTCCCTTTTTTCTTTCACCAGAAAGAGGAAATTAAATGTTTTGTTTGCCTTTAGGGTTTAGTGTATTTGCACCTTCATATAAATAAATGTATGTATGTGACTGTTTTCTTTATAATTGGAAGTGTTATTGGCAGCTATTAGATTTAAGTCCAGCTAAAGCCAAATGTAAATATGTAAAAACAGTTAAAAGGAAAATCGTAAGATCAGTGAGTAAATGTGGTGAGTAAATATGTGGAAGATGAAGAACCAAAATAAATGCAATGGATTGACAAGCCATGGAAGGTGAACTTTAAATTTAACACAGGCACCTTCTCTCACAGATGGTTTATCACGAAGCAGTAGCATCATAATCCAATGAATGGATTATAGTGATTAAGTTCCAATTGTGGAGCTAAAAACAGACTGCACAGGATTCCTCTTGACAAAAGTGTGCATTCCTGTGAGGCAGAGCAAAAAATCTGTGCCCCAGTTTTGGATTCATATCAAATTTAGACAACCCTCGCCACATCAAGCTTCACTTATCACTTTGAGATCCCCGGCTCCTCGCTTTCCTGACAAGACCCAGATGGATTTCATCTTTTGACCTTGTCACTAGTTTACACATGACCTGCACTGGACTGAACGTCTGTCAACATAAGCTTCATCACCAATGTTTTCCTTGACAGGCAGACAGGCCTCCGAGAGTCATGGTTCAGATGCCAGAATTTGACCATGGATCATAGATGCCATGGTTGGTCCAGGATGAAACACCGCGTTCTTGCTCCTGTCATGAAAAGCGACAGATCCGTTTGTGCGAGGGCGATAGGACTACCAAAACTCCTTGCTGTGCCAGCAACTTTGCCTCTATCTTTGGGACACAGGGGTCCATGTCTGCTGTGAGCTGTCGGTTTGACGGTGCCCTGGGCGCGCTGCAGGACCCGGGATCCACACGCTTTGCACTGAGTTGTCACTCTGTCAGAAAAATGTACCGCTGAGTTTCATGAATGATGCCTTCTGTGATATTACCATGTTTTTCATCAGATGTGGTTCAGCTCACACAGTTTGCGGAATGTGGAAAGCACGGGTTGCGGACGAGGTCAAAGGTCACAGTGAAAGTCACTGCAGCTTATCTTGATCTGTGGGCACTGACTGGACAGCGACATCTGACTTCATCCGAATGAACATGGCATCTTTAAAAAAAATAAGAATTGAACCTGAATCACTGAATGTGACTGAACTACACCTGCAGAGGAACTCTAACTCGAAAAACCACAAATAGGTGGAATGGGGCAGGAAAAAAAACTGGTGAAGAAACAGACAAAAAAATATATAAATGCATAAAAAACTCATATACGAAAATATTCCCACCTCTTGGCGCTGCAGTGTGCACCGTCAGATTCTTCACCCGGGGACTGTGGAGCACTTAACTCCGTGCTATCGTGATTTCTCCAATTACGGGTGACAGCTTCCAATCCGTGTGGGAGGTGGATCACCTCTGGAAGTGCCAGGCAGAATACGAAGTGCACCACAACATTAATAATTCACCGGAGGTACATTCATATTCAGTCTAAGCGCTGCAGTTTGGGGCCCATTAGTGATAAAGGCGAGGAGACGCTCCCTTATACCTTTCAGCTTGATGTTCAATCGCAGGTATAAAGCCCACGTTTGATTTTTACGAGCTGAAATGCTTTTATTTCATTGCCTTGCACTGGGGCAACCATGGGAACAAACTTCATGAATGTTCATAAGGTTCCAGACAAGTGAGGTACTTTGAGGTACTGGTAAGAAGTTTGTTTTAGTCTTAAATTTGATGTCAGCTGCTTAAGGAAAGCCCAGCAGATACTAATTCGGCACACATTGGGTTTTTTTGTCTTCCTTTCTCTTAATTATTTACAAGTAGTTGAGTTTGCAAAGACATAAAGAACAAGTGACAAGGAAGTAAAAAACTTTGAAAGACTCACTGAAGCAAATTGTCCATTGTTAGTGATAACTGCTAGCATCCATGCCAGACGGCAGCAGTGCACAGCAAGCACATGGTGTTCCCAACCAACCGCCTGGGCTCAGCAGGCTACAGCACACACTGCTTTTCCCTGAAAAAACAACACACCTCCTCTCCAGAGGAGCAAAATAAAAATGAGCTGAAACAATACAGAGCCGGCATGAAAAATGGATTGCATGTGGGAGCGGGGAAAGGAAAAGCTGGAATGGAGGTCACAACAAAGCAGTGAGCTTCGGTCTAGACAAGTTTTAAACGGCTCCGACTTGTATGTTTGAATTGTAGCATCAACAGTTTCAGAAGCTGACTTTCAGGAGGGTATATCATACGCCTGGGAGTTAAACTGGGATTTAAGGGAGCCTTGATGTACGAGGATTGTCAGGGTTATGAATGCACGTGGGTGGCAGCGGCGGTGGCAACAATTACAGGGCATATAATGGAGGGAGTGCTATGCCACATAAATAGCCTATGTCATTACAATAATCATCTGTTAACCTGTATTCTGATACATTAAGTGCAAAGATAACCGCCAGTTTCAGTGAGTTTTTGATTTTAAGAAATGTGTTTGTTGCTACATAGTTTCTTTCTATTTTCATTTACTTAACCTGATTAAAGTCTCATTGAAAGCAAAGTCCCTTTTTCAAAACTCATTCTTCCAACAATAAATACAAATATATGTTCCCTAACATTATTTACATGGAACAGTTATCCCTCACAGCAACAGGTGTCAGGTAAGCTGCCGACTTCCTGGGAAGTGACAGGGTTAATTTTGTCCGTTAGTAAAAACGCATAGAAATGCGGGAGTTGCAGATTGGTTAATAACTGCAAGCCGAAACTTTTGTCATGCCAAAATATGACATAGACCCACAATGTAAAATGCAAAACAATGTCATTTTCAGCTGAAATCACAGCTTCAGCCTGACTGTGTTGCAGGGCTTTTAAATTGTGTCTATTTCTGGTTTGCAAATCTTGGCTTGTCTTTTTCTGCTGTTCTTTGCTTTGACTTTGTAAATGGTTTATTATGCTGTAGGCAAATTGAAAATGCTGACCAGCTGTGCAAAAACTGCCATTCAAATACCAATAGCAGAAGCGACTGCCCAGGAGCCTATTGCTATTTTAACTCTAACTAATAACAAGTGTTTGTCGTGCCCATTCTTGTTGATGTAATGTGTATGTTGTCCACTTCCTTTCTCCAGTGCTGCCCGTGCTTTGCAGAAACTGAAGAATTATACATGATATGTGCATATTCTCATTAACTTCATACTTTAAGTAAATTGTGTACAATTGCCTCAAAAGTGGGCTCCAGATCAGCATGTGAATCCAATCCCTGACGTGACACAAGCTCACGGTTGCTTTCTCCAAGACAATGCCGAGAAACAAACAACCGCTGTGATATCCTCATTCATCAGACCGGAGAAAGACAACATTTGAGCACCCCTGAGTCACAGATAAGTGAATTTTTAAACCGTGTTTTGCTGTGAACAAACAGCATAAGTCATCCAATCTGCTCTAGTTTCATCTCAGCGGAATCATAGTAGTTTTTATGGCAAATGCAACTCCATGGAGGGAATTTGAACACAGTTGGACTGGGAAGGAGAAATCTCTGACACCAGTTGCTAATTTACAGTATGCAAGTGCCTCTTTGCTTTCAAAGGGCATTTTTTTTCTTCTCTCAATTTTTTAAAAGATATTGCAAGGTCTCGGTATTGCAAGTAGGCAATCATCTGTCCACCACTTTAATCCAGATTGACATATTTTAACCACTGTTCGGTGGACAGCCTTAAAGTTTTGTGCATACGTTCATGGTCCCCAGCGGATGTGACTTCCTGACGATGGTGATGCCCTGACATTTCATAATGTGCCATCATCAGATAAAATCTAAATTTCAATTTGTCCAATATGTTGCTTCATATAGCTGCAAAACTCATCTTGCATCCTCTCAGATGGGATTTGCTAATTGGCTAATGACAACATGCTGCTACGCAAACCTCAGATTGTGAATAGTGTAAACATAATACTCCCTGTTAGCATTGTCATTATGAGCCTGTTAGCATCCTGACATGAGCTTTTAGCTGAAAGCACTGCTAACAGCTAGCATGGCTGGCAACCCTTTCTGTCAAAGCTCTAGCTAGTTCTAAAAAAAACAAAAGTAATATCCTGTATTTATGGTGTGGTTTGGTCATTTATTCTTTTATTTGATTACTTATGTCTTAATTTGACCTAATTAAAATATATTACATAATTAAAACATGATGTTAATTAAATCATTAAGATGAGACAGAGAGATTAATATACTCCCAGTTTGGAAATGGAATCAGTGTTGTAGTCTAATGTTAATAAATGTGCTGTGTTTTTTTCATGCCCAGATGTTATGGAACTGGTCATCAGTGTCTTTCAGCTGTACAAATGCAACATTCAACACCCGTGATATTTTGGGTGCTTGTTGATTTTGTGATCATGACCACAAAAATAAATTCTACAAGCGCACCACCCTCTCAAAATGACAGGCAACCGTATGTAATGCCCTGCATGTAGCGTTTAGTTTGCGTACTGCGCAAGGATAAATAGAGAAAACAAGTGCCACACTGAGATGTGTCAGTGAATGTAGGCTTGTAAAAAGAATCATTACGAAGTTTAAAGGAAAGTGATGACATTCGCCTGTCAGCAGGTGAGTGTGAACTCCATGAAAGCCATATGACCTTTTTCGCACAAAGCCTGCTCTCCACTTAGGAAGAAGTGAAAAGGGTGAAGAAATTGCAAGAGGAAGAAATATATTTCATTTAAGATTATGAACTCTGTATCAATGGAGGCTGCATAGCGACACCTGATTCTTAATAACATGATTTCTTCAAAGGTATTCAGCAAATCGCTGCACATTTACATTTCAAAAGGAGAAAAATTGCTTTCATTTCACTCACTCAGTACCCCCCAACCCCTCAGCCCCCTTTAAAGGTGACTTTTATTTCTGAAAGTGTGTTTTTAAGAGTTTATCTTTAAGTGGGTTTGTCACAGAGTGATGTCACATCAGCATATGTTTTGGACTGTTTTTGGAAATGTCCTTGGGAATCATTGCAAAGCACTGACACAAATTGGTGGTTTTTACATAAATGAGTATTCGATCAAACAATTTTGGGAAAGAGACTCAAAAAATAGGCATTACTACACGTTCTCCCGTGCTGGGGCAGCACAGTTTTCAATGATACTTTTAGAATTTCACAACATTTAATGTCTCTTTTTAATGGGGACTGGGTTTCCTTGATCTTGCAAAGTCTCTTCAACGTTCATTTGTCAATCCTACCTTATGCAGCCAATTCCTGCATACATCTCAGTGTATGCTCCTGGCTTCACGACATCTGTACTGATTACATGCAAGCTCCCTTGCTTTTGCCAACCACCACACTTGAATTCACAACACTTTCAAACAAGTAGCATCACGGTTTTTGCACACACCTCCTGCGATTGCTCGAGGTTGAAGGAGGTGTTAAAAAAAAAAAAAAAAAGAAGGAATACATTTAAAAGAGTAATTAATCATCTTAATCACATGGATGCAATGCTCCACTTTGGTATTTTGCCTCAAACGCTATGAGCTGTTCATCAAAGCCAGCCATGTAGGTAATAACTTCCTCAGTGCTTTCACACCCTTCCTAAATTTGCATTTAGATCGCAAGATGATCCCAAGCAAGCTCTTCATAAGGTTCATTCATCCCCTCCTAAAGCTGCAGCCATGCGGTATGGCATACTATGTGGATGCATAGAGTGATACAACAGTAAGTATATAAATGTCGATTGATTTGTACTGTCTATTGCTTGCTTTGTCTTGCGCAGAATGAGAGGTCCTGTTGTGCCTGGAGGAACAAACCAAAACAAAGTAAATCTGAAAGAATGCGAGCTTGAGTGAATGGGTAGAGTTGGCAAGTGGCTGTGACAGACGAGTGAGAAAGCATGATAAAAAAAAAAGAAAAGAAAGAAAAAAACCTTATGAAATAAATAACATGCTCACTATAAAGAGAAGCAACCAGCTGCTTAGAGCAAGCAGTCGACAGGGAAATCACCACTTTTAATTTCATCTTCACGAGTTAAACACATGCGCCTCACTTCCTCCTTTCTCCTCGTGCTCACACTGGCACACACCAGGGATCCTGCCCTGTTGT
This sequence comes from Rachycentron canadum, assembly GCA_038496675.1. NCBI lineage: Eukaryota > Metazoa > Chordata > Actinopteri > Carangiformes > Rachycentridae > Rachycentron > Rachycentron canadum. The sequence goes on along the minus strand of CM076670.1, from coordinate 5,735,620 downwards.
AGGTCGTTACAGAAGGTCACAGTTGTGGGTTTGTGCCAAGTCAAAGATTGTGCTGGAATGCTATGTGAAGATAGTCTGCTGTTTGCTGTTGCTGTTTGTGAACAAGCATGATGTTGAATGGAATGAGTTGGTTTCTCAAGTTCAAAATGAGTATCGTACAGCTTGCTGCCCAGGGTTAATTATAAAAAGAAAGTATTTAATCAATTTGTGCACCGTATTTCCCATCCTGACACTTTTTGTTGTTGTTGTTGTTGTTGTTTTCTTGCAGCGAGCAGGTGAACTTGTTAACTGGGTCTGTCTGATGTTGGTTGCTTAGCAGATAACATACGTTACAAGAGCGATGACAAAAACTGGTGAGTGTGAAGCAAAATAGCAAAGCCGTCAGCCATAAAACCAACTATGTTAAAGATGCGAACATGCTCTATACAGCTGAGGGAACCTGTAGAGTTGATCATTTCATGTGGGTTTGCCTCTATTGGCAACCCAGTTGACACTGTGCAGACATCTGACCTACTGTTAATGAAAAAATACATCTTGAACTGAGCTATTTTTATGTTTTGCTACTGCTACATAGCTGTTAGCATTAACAACCGTTAACCAGACTTGCTAGCTTCAGGCTGCGTTTACAAGTGCGTAATGCGTTGTCTTAGCCACGCTTCTTCTTCAGGGCAGCTACTCTGACTCAGTATCGGAAAGTGACAGCTAGCTGGTTTTTATGCTAGCTTTAGCAGAAGAAAAGAAGTAATAAAAAAAAGAAGAACACGAACACTTCTCAAGCAAAGGAATGAAATTTCTTGAAGTAACTAACTCTACTCTGGAAGTAAACAGCTCTTGCCTTGATAAATTGACAAATGTACATTTTCAAAGGATTTACCATTTGAGCTTTTACAGGAAAAGACACTTCGCCACCCCAGAATGCATTGGTTTTTACCAACAACCTGAAATTGTGATGTTTGATTCTTCCAGCCACTAGTTTTGTTTTAATAAATGTACTTTATTTTAGACATATTAGACAATAATATATTACATGTATGTATATTCTACTGCAGTTAAGCATTAGCATTTGATAGTACTGCGATAAGATGTGAAAACCAATCCCGCTCCTTTAGAGCCTGAGTCACTGTGGTCCTCAATGTGATTTAGCCACTTCATTTGCATAGGTTAATTTCAAACAGCACCTCAAATTAGGCTTGAAAGGATAATTACTTAATCTTCCCACTCCTCTCCCCTTCGCCCCCCTTCTACCTCACTGCTGTATCTTTTTTTCCACCCAGGTTATAAAAATGTATCTTCCAACATCCACTTTCTTGGGCATCTGTTTTCATGCATAGGCCAATCCAGTCTCAATTTCTCTTCCCTTTCCCTCATAATAATGGTTGGACATTTCTTTAATTCACTCCCACTCATGTACTCTAGAGCAAATTGCCTACACAGACCAGATAATTTCCACAATATACCTGGAGCCATCAACTGCAGTTTGTCGGCATGAGGGCAACTTCATTTCCATTCAGTCACTAACGTGATGAATACACATACATGGAAGGCCAGCAGGCATGTCATCTTAGTTGCGGTCGGTGACAGTAATTATCTTTCTTTGAGCAGCATTCACGTAGCATTCAGATACAATTTCCTTTTGAGGAGACTTCAACATATGTGAAATGAATAGCGAAGCAGTCTTCCAGGGAAAAAAATTAAACACAAAGAAAATACATGTAGATATAAAGATGTTATCGATGTGTTCACTGTACTTACATCAGACAAGTAGGCTTTTGATCTAATCTTGATACTAACTAGCTTGCATGTGCCACAGATACGCCAGCGACCGAAAGTCTTAAGGCTGACCCAAGTTCACTGTGTTGGCAGGAAACAGATTTTTTGACTCCTTCCACGCAGCAAAACAAAACTGGACTTTAATTATTACGCTGTTGTGATGATTTAGCAAAAGATGCAAAGGCTAAAATAAATGGCAAGACGGCAAAAGATCATGTCTTTCAAATTAAAATGGCCCATCGTATAGAGGCTTCCACTTATTTTTCTTTTTTATTTGAGATGCAATGTTATTTAACAATGGCACAGTTTTTCTTTGATTTGGATCAATGCGTGCTTCTACAAGGAAGAGCCTTCTTTTGAGTCTTTTCAACTTCAGCAGAATTTAGTGACGCTTTGATTTTCCTCGTGAGCCTCCCACATCATCATGTCCTGGCCTTGCCGCGGCTTGTGTCCTGTTGAAATTCATAAGGAATGAGCTTTATGATTCAGGTCAAAGACGCCCTCCCTATTTACAGTAACAGCAGGTAGCCACATCAAGGCCTCAAGGCTGACCCCCTGCATTTACTCTTCACCCGTAGATAGAAGTCTAGTCCTTGTTTCAGTGAATGATGGGGGGATGAAGATGCAAATATTCCCAATAACTGTTTACTCTACATTTACCAGTGTTTTATTTGTAAATTTGAAATGATTAAAATCCTGAAAATGGAATCAATGGAACAAATGGAAAAAGAAAAAAAAACATGCCATAGATTACTGATTGGCCTATGCCTTATTTTCCACTGCTTTCATTGGTAAACAAAGAAAAGGAGTTCTGCACTAGCACTGTATCCCTGAGGAAGGTCTGTGCAGAGGTTTTAGCCTTTACATATCATTGTTATTTCAGTACCTGGCAAAGCCTCTCATCCAGATGAGCAGGGAACATCTTAGCTGAGGGGTTTCAGACTACCTGCCAACAAAACATTTTCACACGGTCTTGCCACATGTTTAGAAATTAATGTTACATCTGGTATAGAAATTATTGATTGTTATGTCCCCATATTTTCTCCCCCTTCTAGAGTAATTGCCTGTTTTCTGACTACAACAATGGATAATAGAGAACATTTGGTTTCATCCATATCCATAACAATTACTAAAGCTCTATTCTAAAGTAGTTTTTCCACCTTCTAAGCTGTAATCGCTGGCATCTAAAAAAAAAAAAAACTTCCACAGTGTTCAGTCCTCTTAGTCCTGCTGTTATCACAAACATGTCTAAGCTAATGCCCGCTGACTCGCCTCTTCTGTCAAGCAGTGACATTTAACCCACGGTGGTCTAGGGCTCATGAGACATGGTGTTCTTTAAATGCTGCGAAAGAAAAAACAGACACATGAAGTGAACCACACATGCTGTTCCAAAACTGGCTTTTAGGTTGTTTGCATTTTTATATGCATATTTATTTCTAGAACAGAATCTGGAAGTAATGGTTTCGCTTGTGTTCTGCTTTTTGTTTTAAATGCAACATTTTGCAGGCTGCGCCTAACTCGACAAACACCAGCAGCATTCAGATTTACCACAGTCTCTGCCTGAACATAAAAAAATTGACCCAGAGGACAATTTCAAGACAGTTTTTACTGTTTTGTTTCTGCTTCCTGTCTCATTTAATGGAGCATGGTGTTCAGGCAGAGCGCTATCAGCTGTTTCATACATGGATCCCATCCTGTACTGGCCGTGCCACAGTTGGTGGTAGTTCTAAGTAGAAATTCAGAAGAAATGAACTTTATGATTCAGGGCGAAGACACCCACTCCATTTACAGTGACAGCAACTTGCCTGTGAAGAACTAAGATTTAATGTTTATGTATGTTAAAGGGGGATTAGTTCTGTTTTAGGTCCTCCTCAAAGAGCAGAGCTTTTTCCTCTAAATCTGACCCTATCTGACTGAAACAGGAGAGTGTATCCATTTTTCTGGAAAACAAGTCTGAGCTGCATTACTGTACTAAACATGCAGTCCTGCAAGACACACTTTGGTGCATACAGAGTTTAAATTGAATTTTTATTCATTATAAAACACTTTAGCTCATGTTCAAGCTGCCCCCCCCCCCTTTCTACATTTGGTTCAGAAGGTAGCCTACAACATTATTTGTGGTTTAAATAATGAATGGATAGATGACATGACATTTTTGCCACCATTTACTCAACCCCAGGTCAGTCAAAAGTCCACATTTTATGTAAAATCAATACAGTGCTGCAGCTGCATGTCTCTAAAACAAATGGGCAGTGCTCTTATTGTGGATATGAAGTGTCCTCTCTTCAATACATAGAAACAGATAAAGGAGGGAGAGACAGAAAGAGAGACAACAACAGCACTTCCCACTCACCAGTAGATCACTATTGTCTATTTTAACCCAGGGACATAAGTCAGCAGTTTAGCGGGCAAACATCATGATGAGCCACCTGCAGCTTTCACAGCTAATACTATCATTACTGGTTTGCTACACACTTTATCACTCACCACCCCCACAGACACCATCTGTCCCAACACACATAAACACGCATACAATCATCCAAAGACAAGCAGTCCCAGCATCACTTTGGTCAGAAATTAAAGCTTAATCACAGTGTTTCAAAGAGAAACACTTAAAAAGGCACAAAGAAACAAATCTGTCTTGATTTTATCATCATTAAAAACATTTAATCTCTCTCCTGTGCTTTCGTCTCTGGTTTGTTTGCTTCTGTATGTCCTTCAACAACCCAAGTCTCTCACATCATGTTGGTGCCCGCAGTCTGGGTGGACTGCCAGACCCCCAGGATGTGTCATGTGTTAAAGTACCACTTAGCCCCAGCAGGGTGCCGCTTCCCTGGCTGCATGTGTGCGCCATCCACCTTGCAATCAGTGTTTTGCCTGTGCAGACCCTGAGCGCAGGTGGTCCATACAAAGCTCTTCATCAGGAGAAAAGATAGAACTCAACTCCTGAAAATGGCCAATGCCTTGGCCAGGATGGGTTTGTGTGCCCAGAGAATCGCATTTCAATTTGCGGCATAATAATGCTGTTGTCTTTGGTGGAGAGGAGCTTGGATGCCATGTGGTGTGGTCTTTTAAAGGTTTTGTGGTGGTATGCTGTACATGTAAAATGTGGTATTACACAATGTGGGTGTTTTAGGGCAATACTAGGCATCTAAAAGACAATGTCAACCCACACTCGCCTCTTTCCCAATTCTTGGGACCACACATCCTCCGAGTCATGAGTAGGTGGTGACCATCAGTTTAAAACAAGGAGTTTTTCACTGTAACATCAGATTAATATCTTTTTATTCAGGAATTGTCAGAAAACACATGATGGGCTGCAATATATGCCAAGTCTTCAGTGAGAGTGACTGAACTCTCCCCTTTCACTAGAGACCAATGGATGGATGAATGCGTTTTGTGAGTTTACCCGTCCACTTTGCAGATTCTGAATTTCATGTCAAAAAGAGTTTGTGCTTTGCAGCCTCTCTCTGACCCATGGTCAAAGTAAACTGCAGTTAAATCATCCCCAAACCTGGAAAACCCAGAGGGCTGAAAAGAATAGAAGAATTGAATATTGGAGGGATGAGAAATGAGTCTTTGAAAAAAAAAAAAAAACTTAAACAAATGGTGAAACTAGTAAGAAAAGAAAGGTAATTGCAGGTAATCAATACATAGCGATTCAGACTGCTAATTCAAATGCAAATATCAGCATCAGATGTCATGGCTCAGTGCGTGTGCCCAGGAACCGAGGAGAAAAAAAATAACCTGAGTGAGAGAGAGGAGACATAAAAATGCAGCATTGGAAAAACAAGTGGTCTGACCACCAGGGTAATTAGTCAAACAGACCTTTCTCCTCATCAAAGAGGGCCAGCGGCCATGACTCTGCTGCCACATTATCAGCCTCCCCTTTGTCCTCAGAGGTAAACAAGCAAGCTAAGGCCAGACAACATCAAAACTAAACTCCAGAAATCCCTGCCTCTAACGAATTGAGAGCCAGAGGGCGGCTTTTCTCTATCAGGTATGCGAATAGAGAAATTTAGAAGCAAACAACAAATTAAAGTGGATAAAATTGCTGCTATGGTGACAGTACTTTCTCTTTGCAGTCACTGTGTTTAAATAGATCAGGTATCCTGTTCAGAGATTTAACATTTTCCACACATGATCTAAAGGGAGAAGATATGCTAAATCCATGATACTGTAAATCGAAGACGATTTACAGTCAAAGGACAGGTTCAATATCAATGGCCCTAAGGAATAATCAAGGCACAGAAGGAGTGTTTATGATAAGACACTTCAACGCGTCGCATCCCTTCAAGGCTTACTTTATGCTGACCCTCTTTTGCCCAGTTTATCCTCAACGAATGTCGCCCTCCTGCACTTCAAACACATATCCACTGAATGAGCACTTCAGAGAGGGCGCCTTGAAGGTCAAGAAGGTTGTGGCGGAAAGTGCAAATTCGAGGTGAGACTTTCTCATTTACAGGTGACAGATGAGGCAGAAATCACGCCGGGGGGGGTCTCTGGAATTTCTACCTTTGAGTCAGGACCAAGACAGATCGAACCAAGAATACCTCTCCCCTCTAGATATCCTGCCCTTTTTGTACAGCATTCATAGACATTACTTTTTAAATCTCATGCTGTTTGATATGTGAATGTTGATCAAAAGGAGGAAAATCTTCATTTGCATTAAGCATTAAAGAAATTACGATGTATTGATCTGTTGAGGAAGAATGATGCCACGCTTGCACATGAGAGGAGGACGAATCTTCTGAACTAACCCTCGGCAATAAAGTCAACAAGTGTATTTCCCAAAACGTCAAATCATTTCATTATGCAATTTAAAGCAGAAGGCAACAACTGCAATTGACCAAGATTTTGAATTGCATAAGATATCATTATCATCATCGTTCCTCTCGTGTGCAGTAGGTTGGTGGAGACTAACGACGTGTCTGAAATTTTGTGTGACACAGAACACAATGTTTTACTGACACTAGGCTAACAAATGATTTAACAGCAGAGTACTAACATTGTCGAGCAACACATGCTATTAAATCTGCCTCAGCTTTTGCCCACTCCATCGTCATCATAATTAGTATTTCTAGGGCTTCTGGCTGCCAGCTTGTTTGCACATGTTGGTCATTTTAACACATTTTTGCTGCGTCCTCGTCCTCTGAATTGAGCACTTCAGCAAGGCTCTCTGTGTTTGTCAGTGCTGGTGGAGTCTAGAGGGGCATCTGTAAGCCTGTCAGGGTGTACTCGCAGGATTAGCCCCAATAAGGTACAAGATGGTGCTGAGACTGGGTATGTGAGCATGAGTGTGTTTACTCTCGCTCTGTGCCACTCCAGCTACGTGTGCACCTCAAGCACCAAGAAAATACCAGTGCATTTGTTTTTCTTAATCTGCACATTTTCAGCTCCCCTTTTTTCCGTTCTCCTTTTTGTTCACAGTCAATCACAAACCTGAGCTTTGGGATGCCCTAATCCCTTTATTAGGCTGCAGCTGGATTTTGCTGTAGCTTTGGAGAACCACGTCTGTATCTGTGTGAATGCCACACACACGTTGTTGCCAAAAACCTTCTGCAAAAAAAAATTCAATGAGTCATTCAGTGTACAAAATTACTAAAGAATTAGCTCCACATTCTGGGAATTAAACTTCGCCTCCTTAGATGAGTGTGTCGAGTTTACATTATAGAAGCAAAACAGTAAAAATGACAATATTAAGTAAGCAGGAGCAGTAGGCAGAAATGGAAAGAGAGGATTTATACACTTATATCTACATCTATGCAACGCTCATGTCATATGTGTTTGGTTTCACTTACTAACAGCTGCTACAATAATCTAACACAACAAAAGAGGGTAGTTTTGGCTGTTTATCTGGTGTGAATATAAGGTTACCACTAAAGCAAACCACCTTGAAATCATTTGTGAACACTCCCAAGTGGGAATAATGAGTGTTTTTCCTCTTCTTCCCATTCTGCTAACCTTGCGTGAATGCAAGAATTATCGTGGAGCTAATGCTGGGAAATGATTAGCCTAGCCTATCTTAAAATTTAAAACCGCTAGCTTGCTCTCTCTATCAAAACTACATCAAGAAATAGTTGAGGCATATAATAGCTCAGTAGTTTTAATATTTTTGTTTGTGCAACACGCTAATTATTGAATTATTAAAGTGTGGTTTTATGTCCATGCTTTTGAAGAGAGGCTAGCTAGTTGCCAGCTCCAGTATATTTCCAAAGGTGAGATGACAGCCGCACAACTGTAGCGCCATGCTGAGTATTGGTATTGATCTTATTGATTATATTGATGAAAGCGTGTTCCCCTTCTCTGGCTCCTGTTCACCCTGATTCTTATGTTAAGCCAGCAGCGTTCAACACTCACGGGGAATAATAATATATTATAGCTAATTGAAACACGTGATTAAAGGACCATACTGTTAGCTTGACACGTTTTAGCCTGTTTACTAAAAACAACACTGCATCTTTTAACTGTTCTTTTGCATCCAGAATTAAAATCAAAATCAATAAGACTCATGGAACTTGGCTTGAGTTGTGCCTACAATCATTTTAGCATAGTAATGTAATTTAAATGTATGATGTTTACAGTCTGCACTGCATTACCTCTGAACAATAACATGGACCTAAACTGACTCATTGATTTTTGTACTGTATGGAAATAAAGGAAAACCAATGGTTGATTGGAAGGTCAAAAAAAAGTATTGTCTATAAAACATAAGCTGCAGTTAATTAAATTTTTACAAAAACATTGATATTGCCATAAATAGAATCTCACATTCTCTATTGTTCTACATTTGCTCTCCTCTTTAAGCTAAAACACTGGAGGCCACAGACACGTTTAGCAACTTGTCAAGGCCGTGAGGCCACCAGGGGACTGAGCCCGAGACCCCATCTCCATAAATTACCCGGATGACGAGGCACGTAAGCATGCTTGTTAAAATTGTAAATGAATTAAATTGGGGAAAGATAGATGGGTGATGGGTATGGAGAAGGATGCCATGTGAATAGTAGGTGAGGAGCACAAAGAAAAAGAGCTAGTTGTAGAATGGGGATGCCAGTGGTGGTTGGTTACACTGACACGCCCACGTGGATCTGTCCAGGGGATTGGGATCAGATACTTCATTTGAGCAAAGCCACGCTACATCAAAGACATTCAAATGAAGTAGTCTTCTATTGCAAATTAAGCTCCAGGGGTGTGTGAGTGTGTGTGAGTGTGTACAACTGTGTGAGTTTCTGTTTGTGCTGGAGAGGGGTGAGACAGTGAAAAATGAGAAAGAAGAAAAGTCAAGGGATGAAGAGGTTGAAAGAAAGGTGTGTAGGCCTAAGCTCTTTATCCATATCTAAAAGAGGCATCTATAAGAAGTGTACACCCTCCATGTCTGTGCACAAATCACTGTCATCTATATGATATTGAGCAACAGAAGGCAATGTGTGTGTCTGTGTGAGGGTATACAGCACTTTCATGGTGAATTTTCAGGAAAAAAAAAAAAAGGTTTAGATTTCACAGTGAAAATGCTTTGATAAGAAATCGTTTTCTAACCTTCAACTGAAAAACACTCTCAGTCCCACTGTATCTTAAAAGCAGCATGTTTCCTTCCATAGCTGACCACATCACCTTGACCATGCCTTCATCAGGCATCACATGCCGGCACAGTAACAGGTGCCATGAAGCACCGTGCATGGCTTCAAAGCCTCTTTGCCGGCAAAACCGGATCTTCCATTAAGCGTTTTATTTTAACGTCGAGGAGGAGGGATCTGGGAGAGGCTTCGTGTGGTAAAGTAAACCCCACATTCTCACCACTGTGTCTCCCACCTCCTCCGTGAGAGATCAATAAGCTTTCGATTGATCGGCTCTGACTGAGACCAGAATCTGGTGCTGATGTTTTACAAAGAGAGTGCGAGGATAGCGATATAGCCAAGCATAAAATGTATTCATGTGCATCAGGAAGCAAATCTTGACATTAAATGGAAAAATTACAAATCCTCTACCCAGAATAATACTGAAGCATCATGGAGGGGTGAGAGGCTTCCTGTTTTTATTGGGATATTATAACTATCTCATCAGGGCAAATAGGCTGTTTCATTATTAAGCACATTGTTCAACAGCCCTCCCCAGTATATTATCATATCCATATCATATGGCTCTTCTTCATTTTACCTCCAAGTTCAAAGCAAAATGTCCACTAAATAGACCATATTCAGTATTTATGGGGCACAGCTACGTGACAGTGAGGGGGGCTTAAATTCTGTTTGGTGTTTATTTTCTGCCAAAGATTAAAAATAAATAAGTACATACAACTGGGTGTGTTTTGACGGGCACCCACCTTGGCTAATACGCTCTAATCCAATGACAAAACAGCGTCTCCTCGTCACATGTGACAAACGTCCAACTGGCCAGAAACTTCCCCATGTGGTGATATCTTGCGCAGGTAATACCATCCTGTCACAGCTTTACACCTTCAAAGCACCAACACTATCTTGTTTCACCAGAGACAATCGCTGGATTTCAAAGGAGCTGTTGGGACATTTTACAGTGCATACACACATGTGCACGCACACACACACACGTGGTAAATCCTTATATTTCTGACTGGAACTTAGAGAAGGAAGGAGGAATTTTAGGTGCTTGAGGAATGCACCTCTGCGGTTTGGACCTGTAGATAAACCGGCGAAGGAACTAATCTTTTAGTAATTTACACAAAACCTTTTTACCGCCGGCAAGCATCTCCCGGCACGATTAGCAAAAGGATTTATTTTTATATTCACCAAGCTGGGAATTAATATTTAAGTCCCCCTAGTACCAGCATTGTGTCATTTCGAAGCTGATAAGTGTATGGATGTGTCTGTGAGATTTCTCTCCACTTGCTAGTGGCACGATGGAGGTAATCTTCCTCTGTCTCCAGTTTAGACACGTGAATTTATTGTGCTATTTATGAGTTTTCTAATGAAAAGTCTCCTCTTTCTTTCTTTTTTTTTTTTTTTTTTTTTTTAAAGAACCATCCGGATAAGGAAGCATTTTACTGACCCATGCAGGGCATTTTACAGCCTTAGTGACACTTCCTTGCAACAAACGGAGGTGAAGGGAGGGGGGGCGTAATCTGCTCGAGCAACATCATTTTATCAGAAGCTTTTTAGTCATGCATTAAAAGCAAACACGAACAGCATTCAAAATCCTGATGAGATGGGAGGTCATAAAAGGGTTAGACTACCAGTGTTTACTAAGACTGCACCTTAGGATCAAATGCAGTCTGTTACTCTCTCTGTCTCTCTCTCTCTCCTTGTGCAGCTGTCTTTCATGGTGGATACACTTCACATTGATTGGCGGCGAGTCCCAATGACTGACGACATGAGCTTGTCTGGAGAAAAACAGAAGACAGTGCAACCCCCTCCTCCTCCTCCTCCTCCTCCCCTGAGAGAGAGAGAGAGAGCTATGGGGAAATGTGGTGGTAGAAATTAGCTGCAGCCTTGGTGCTTTTGTGTACACGTTGACGACGTGTACGTCTGTGCAGGTATGCTTGCCTTGATGTCGGCTGTGTGTGCGTGCAGGTGCTCTAGTGTCTTTATCTTAGGTGTGTTCATTTGCATTTACACTCTAGGCATCCAGAGTGATTTACAATGACTCAATTTATCGTACTAGACTGTATTCAGCTTGCAAGAAGCTATTTTTCTAGGACAAAATGAAAGGATTCATCCAAATCTCTGAGGGGAACTTCATTTTGTGAAAGGCTGGACAGCTTGTTTTGACTGTTGTAAGATAATTAGAGAGCTTATTACAACTAGATACTTTTTTTATATATAGGTTTGTCTGATATTTCTATTGACGCTGTGCTCAGAAGATTATCAATCGTGCAGCTTGGGAACCACAGATTTGTTATTAAAGAGAAGCATGAATTCACAAAAGATGACGTCATAAGGGTCATTTTGATCTCTGAGTTGAAACTTGACACAGGTAGAGAAGGTTTGACTCAGATTAATCACCATAATGTGTCCTACAGTTTCATACTAAAGGTCAGGACATCTTTGTCACTGCTGCTTTAATTATTTGATTAATCTTTCTCCAGCCAGCCCCCAGACTTCACGGAAGTGCAATTTAAAATCTCTGGAGAACCCAGCTATGTTGCAATGAACCAAAGTCACCGTCTGTAGTCACACTGCAACATAATAAGGGCACAAGGATTAAAGGCAGAGGGACATAAACCACTTCGCCTCAGCTTCTGTTGCTGTGATTCAAATAGAATCTCATTCTGTACTCCTCCATGCCAGGGGCAACTCATAAAGTGCTTTAAAATAATAAAGACATTTAAAGTGGCTATTAAAGTCAATGTCGCTTCAGATTAACAAACGCACCTCTGTGTGTCGGTCTGTGTGTGTGCATCTGAAATAGACATGACGCTGCTTTTATTAAAAGGAGTCAGTGTTAAATGGCGTGGTGATTAAAAGCATGAGCTAGATTAAGTAACATGCACACACAAAAACGAAAGAACGGTCTTTTAATTCAGGAAAGATGAGCATGTTCCCTCCTCTGAAGGTATCACATTTACCACCCTTACACCAAAATTGGTGGGATTATCAACTCCATCACCTCGCCTCTTACATTGCTGTTCATCTCTTCATTTTTGTTCTCGGCCATTATGAACTGAACCAGAATATAATTGAACAGACTTAAATTGAGGCAGACATGACTGGAGGGGTTTCCACTCTGAGGTAGCGCTTTGACACCAGGGAGAAATTTCTGTGTCGGGCACATTGGCTGATTCCAACCCAAACAGAGAGGTGGTTAAGTTAGATACGAATGCTGCAATAAGTCTGTCAAGACAATTAGCACTCCTTCCTTGTCAGAGCAGATCCATCAGCTTCTTCTTTCCCAGAACTCCCTGTTTCTTCCTAGTTCACCTTCTCCTCTTTACTGTATCTGCAGTTCAATGAACTACATTTCATTTTGCTGTAAATATGTGGGCTGACAGGTAAAGTCTCCCCTCTTATGCTTTCGATGGCACCTTTGTTCCACACTTTTCCACCTATCATGCACCTATAGTCCTTATTTCTGGCTGCTCCTGATGTATGGATCCATTATGTTTACTTGAGGCTGACAAATAAATGGGATTGGGCCCCACTCCACAAATCGTTGCACCAACATGGAGTGACATGGAAGATGGAGATAAACACAGTTTCATCTTTGACACATACATGAACATACACATTTACAGGCACAAGTATATTTCCAGGCAGCCACATATAGGAGTGTGTGAAACAATGTGAGAGTAAAGTGTGTGTCTGGTTTTGTATCTACCATGTGACTGAGCTGAGAAAGACAGCGACGGTGAATGTGCAGTCATTTCTAAACAGATGTGAGGATGGGAAAAGTGGAAATCCACATCTGGCTCAGGCAGTTACACACTCCCACGGGTGCACAATAACAAGACAAAGAGAGACTCAGGGAGACAAAGTGAGGGAGGGCACTAAAATGAATGGTACAAAAGAGGAGAGGGCAGATGGATGCATCGTGGGTGAGTGTTGATTACTTTTCTATATGTCAGTTTTGTCTGATTTCCTTTGACAAGAAACTGCTTTCAGTGGGTTTCAGGATGACAGGTCTTGTGAGTGAAGGATAAAATGAGAAAAGAAGAGACTTTGACAAAAGATTATGCACATATAAATGGAGAAAAACCATTTTAAAATATCTAAAGCACTCAGCAGTGAGTGAGAGACAATAAATCCAGTGGTTTGACAAAGTGCATTTACGTTGCTATCTGTAACATTTTTATACATCAGTGGCATGTAAGTGCCGCCATTGCCACAACTTTTATTTCACACTCTGACACAATTAGCATAAAGGGAACTTTGTAGCAATGCAAGGTATAATAAAAGCCACAAAATGTCATATTGTCATATTTTTAATGATGAAAGTTTTATTTTTTTTCTGGACTCATGAAAATAAAGATAAAAAAAAACCTGTTGATATATATATTTTTTTTTATTGTTCTCTATGTTTGGCCCGATTCTGAACACGCCACCTGTTCTTGTGATTCTCTCTGAAGAAGTAAACAAATCACTTACAGATGAAGCCAAGCTAAAGCCAGCCCAGGGTTCTTGAGCAGAGACGCAAAGTCTTATTATCTTTGTTTGGTATTAGCTAGAACCTGGACGTTCCACCTGTCCTTATGTTTAGCACAGTTTGATAAAGTTAAATGAGCTATATGTAAGTTTTGCTCCTGCCACATAACCAACGTTAGCATTAACTTACCAGTCTTGAAGAAACGTTATGAATTCAGCATCAAACTCCCTGTTCCTGTACTTACCGAGATCTGTCTCCAGTGATGGAAAGCAATGCCAATGTAAACTATAGCCTTTATCACATCTTTTCTTCTACTGGAGGTTGCACGCTGACTAGATCCTAGGCCTGGCTTGTCATTTTCCAGTAGTGACTCACCGCAGCCTCCAATCTGCCCTTAAGACACAGCACTGCTCAGTGGTGTATCATAACCTCTTCTATTATAAAGACAATGATGGCTGAGGTGACAATGACCACCACCTGCTCCTGGCAAGAGACCAAAACCTGCCCCCCTCTTCAATGGATGAAAGGTTAATGCAAATATGCCCAGAACTGCCAAGGGTTATATTATGAACTAAATATGTTTTTGAATTTCCTCGTGAAAAAGCTTTACAATGTTCCACGTTAATGTCATGCAAATGAACATTAACGCTGGTTTTGGTTCACCACTCTCCTCATCAACTTTAAGCAACTGCAGGCACCAAACAACAGGCAGACAATTTAGTAACTACCTGGTGAAAACAGAGTGGCTAATTATTTTAGACATCTATTTTCCATATGTGCTGGGCAACTGTTTGCTAAGATATGAACCATGTCAACCAAAAAATTATAATACGTCAATATTAGCTTATTCATTGGCCCTGAGTGGCTTTATGATGCTTCTCATAGTTTCTTTTAAGCTGAAATTCATAGCATTTCTTTCTCACACTTATTATTCTGGTTGACGATCCCCAGACACTTCTCTTTCTGGATCTCAAATGCCATAATTCAATGTTACTTTCACTCAAACTATTTACAGAAATCTATCTGTCCAAAGATTGTTCAAATATAAATACTTTAGGGCTACAGCTGACTTCTCATAGCACCAGCAGTGTGGGCACGACAGCTCTCAGCGTCACATGGAGAAGCTGCAGCTAGTAAATGGGCCCTCACTGTGCTCGTGCTCATTGTGAAGCCAATTTGACAAAAAAAAAAAAAAAAAACCTTTATGAAAACCCCTGCCCCTCTCCTTCAAAGGTCACAAGCACTTTAAAGGGGGACCCCTATTTAGCCAGCAGTGTGGAGACAAGGGAAAGTAAATTTGCCAGCAAGACAGTTTCCTGCCTTCCCCCTTGCTGTAGGAGCCGTATTCTGAAGCTTCTCAGGAGGATATAACGATGTAGGGGGGAAAAAAAAGAAAAAATCAAGTCGTGCACATGAGTCATACCACCAGCCAAAACCCCCACCACAGCCATTTTTTTTTTCAAACAAAAGTGTTTTGCTATTCATCTCATCCAACATTAGGGAATAAAAACGGAGCGTAAGGAGAGAATAAGTAAGTAAGGCACAGAGGGGGGCAGCATGAGGTAGACTTTGAGAAGGTGGAGGTGAGGCGCAGTATGGGGATGTATGTTATATGATTAGGTGTGGCATAGACAAGCGAGTTCCCCTTTTTCTTCTCTGCAGTGCTGACATGCTATAGTGTACATGCGTGGGTGGGTGTCAGGGTGATGTCTGCATATATTTGTGTCTTAGATGTGCGTGAGCTCAAAACCATACCAGGTTTTATTTAATGTGTTTTAATATAATCCGATAGTACAACTGTTGAGGTTTTTGCTTTGGGGTTTATCACATGAATATGGTTATAGGCACCAACAGACTTTGCCAGATTTAGATGAAGATGATCTATACCTTTCTCCGAGTTCTCACACAGTGTTCTTGTGGGCACTGCACGGATCCCACACGGCGGCGTCACACCATGTACTGTACACACTCAAAACACAAGTGCATGCACTCAATCCTGCTGTGTATGAGACTGTAGTGTAGAGATTTTCAGATTCAGCCTTCATGCTGATTGATCCACTCACTTCCTGCGGGCTTCAGTCCAACACAATGGGATCGGAAGAATTCATCAGCAACACTCTAATTACTACAAATGCTGCCTTATTTACTTCTGCAGCCAATCCTCTTGTGTTCATTTGTACTTTTTAAGGTTATTTGTTTGTAATATTTGTTAAATATATATTTGTGGCCCTCTGTCATTAACTTGGGCTAATTGCAGCCCATTAGCTTCACATGAGATTTCCCTTTATTGTGGAAAAGTGGTGAGGAGGTTTTGCAGAAGTGTGTTGCTCAGCATCTTAAGTTTCCCTAAAATCCAAAAGTAGCAAAACATAAATTAGGAAAATTAGTGTTTGAGCATTTTTCAGACACACTCTGGCGCTCATTAAAGATTGGAGAGTCTTAACCTCAGCATTGATTTGTGTATTGAGCCAAGTGTAACAATTTCATTAGTAGGAACAGATACAGTAGCATGTAGCACAATGAGAGTCGCTCAACATTCAGCCAGCCAGCTTTAAGAATCTGTTTCATCCTCTGCTGCAGAAAAAAAAAGATGTATTTAAAAAAAGTCTTTCTGCATGAAACTTCTCTGAGCTGAGCATGTGTTCTGTTTGTGGTGCTGTGTGTCAGTCTTTGTCTGCACAAGTGTTAAATACACCCAACTACATCAGCAGACCATTTTCTGCCTCTGTATCTCCCAGTAAACCTCCCCACCCTCCTGTCAGAAGATTGGACCGCACAAGCTTCACCCACAGCATCTGCCTGGTGTCACTTGCCTCCCCCCCCTCTCCCTCCCTCCTACCCCCATCGCTTCCTCTTTCTATGTCTCTCTTCTTTCTTCTTAGTTTTGTTTGTGTCCCTCTCCTCTCTTCCTCCTCTTTTCCAATAAGAACAATAGGTTATGGAACGCATTTTCCTGCGGCATTACTCACAGGCACCAGCCGCCACATGCCATTAGGCTCAGCTGAGGCAGAGGGGCGTTCGGCGGTGGCGGCGGTGGCGGCGGTAGCGGCACAGAGCATCCCTGCCATCTAGTGTTGTGGCGACAGAACTGAAAGAGAGGGACAAGATTGGTGTTCATGAGCTGGGTTGTCGGTGGCAAATATCCATCCAATTTGTTGCAAGCAGAAGAGAATAGTTGCTTATCAAGTTTCCAGTTGAACAGGTACAATTGGATCTGGCCCAGATTAGTGCCATTGTCACGTCAAGTTCCATTCAGAAACATGGCAGTACAACATGGTCTTGCTTATTACTAATTATTTAGAGAAATCTTTAATAGGACACAGATCCAATAAGCCAGTCAGGATTATTTTTTAAATGTGGTTTACTTGTTTTCTTGGAAATAATGCCAATTCTACAGACTGACATTTAAATGAAATTAAATGGGATTTCCATCATGCAACACAGGTGACTCATAAGGTATTAGAATTCATGAGGTATTATTTTTCTGCAACATAGCACAAACCCATTGTAAGAGAGTTGACAGGGTTGTTGATCGATATTATTGATTGAGTGATTATTTTTCTATGAACTGAGATTTTTGGCTTCCTGCCCTCGCTGTCCAGCCAATAATGGCACAAAAACCTCCCGCAGGCTGGAATTTGAGGACCCCAACAACTACAAGTTTATTTATGTTTGTTACTTTTTGGAAGGGAAATTTGAAGTGAAGAAAAAGAGAGAATTTCTGATGAAGACCTTCAAATGCACAGAGGACAAGCCATGGCCATAGCAGCAGATATATTAAGGGGCATTCCCGTGGATTGTTGCTAAAGGTCAGTTGATAACATTAATTACTTAGTAACATTATTGTACAGATGCAAACATCAAATGTACGCACGGTGGTAGAGGACCAGAACAAAGTACTATCTGTCAGAATAAGTTACACATTTGCAGATGTCATTACACAGTGGCTATGTAGTTACACTTATTTAAAACATATTTATTTCAAACAATTTAACTTGTTGCGATTGTGGCCACTTTCCATCTATGTACTTTATCGATTTATGCTAATCGATTCATCTTTCCATTTCCATGCGATCATGCTGTTGGTCACAGGGCTTCAGCAGCGTGGATATTTTAAGATAGCACCTGTTTTATGTGCCACTGACTGTCATTCATTGCTGGAGATCCCTGTTGTCTTCATAAACAGAAAGCTAGCGAACTAAGCTAGCTTACCTAAGATAGCCTAATTTCCCCAAACGTCATTCTACCAACAAGCAAATTCTTTACGAAATGCTATTAAGTGCTGCTATACAGGCGTGTGCTTGAATGGTTGTTTTACTGCTCTATAGCTGATAAATTTCACTGCCGCCATTAACAATGAACTTTGGTGCCACTTCTATACTCTTTAGCACCAGGAGTGATATGTTGCTTTCCAAAAATTCAACTTTACAGGCAGTAAACTGGCAATTATGATAAGTCTGGGATGAGCTACTGTCCATCAGCAGCAGCGTTTAACATTTACAGCTACATACGTGACTGTGAACTAAACTTTCCAGACACTCGGGCATTCATACGATGTTGAAAACATGAACCTACACGATGGAAGACAATCTTCTCACTATCTTATGAAGTGGAAAAAAAGACACAATGTGAGGAGGATGAGGAAAGTCACAAAAAACAATTTGCATTAAAGTCCTTCCTTTCTTCCCTGCTGACCGACTTAAGTCCTGCTCTACAACACTGTGTTCAGTGCTGACAATACTGAGGCCTTTTTTTTTTTTTTTTTTTAAAGACATTTCAACCTGTCAATCATGACTGAATTCCATTTAGCTGCTTCATTTCCAGAGTCCTGATATTTTAAATGCTGGCTCACTGTCACACTGCCATGAATTGTTAATGTTATTAGTGACACCTGCGCTTTTCTTACCAAGACAAATCAAAGAGTTGTCTGTGAAAAATATCTATCACAACGATACTGATTGTCAAAATACTTCCATTTATGTTGCTTTTTCCTTTTTCTTTTACACGTCACTAGTTAAGAAGATTGCCCTCCATCCGGCGAATGAATTTTATGAATGTCAGAGTGATTGAATTACAGTTCAGTCAGTTGGAGGCTCTGAAACAAGAGGATTTCTTGTTGGCAGATACTCCGCCACAAATCACAACAACTGATGTGTTCAAAATGTGCGTGTTCAAACTGAAAAGCTGGATGGGGGAACGTGAGCGAGTGAGACGGGGGAAAAAAAGGGGATAATGTCAGTGG
>CM076670.1:5634699-5716245 GCA_038496675.1 Rachycentron canadum | reverse complement strand
GTGGTTGGTGGTGCAGACTCCTCAACCCCTTTTCTTGTTAATCTGATAGGTAGAACAATCCACAAGTGAGCCGCCGCAGCCGGCACACAGTGGGTGAGCTTTCTCCATCGCCCTCTTGTTTGGCTCCCATATCACCCTCCCACTTTCCCCTCTCCACTTCTCCCTCTATCTCTTTCTGTAGCTTTCTGCTCTCTGTCCATCTCCCCTCCCGCCGTCTCCTCTGATAAATCTCTCACCCACTGCTTTTCGCCTCCTCTGTCTCTCCCCATCCCTCTTCTTCCTCTTCCCCCCCCTCCTCCTCCTCCCATCTCAGCCGCTCCCATCTTGCCTGTATCTATTGCTTTATCTCCCTCCCTCCCTCCTCTCCCTGTCCTTTTGTTTCATCCTCTCCTCTCTCCTCCTCTCTTTCTCTTCCCCTTGACATCCTCACTCTTTTGCTCACTTCCTCCCTTCCTCTCTTTCTCGCTCAGTCTCCGCCTGCAGGACTATTCAGTAGATTAAGTTCGGCGGTGGCGGCAGTGTTGCTGATTCAGCCGTATTCTTTCAAATGACCCAAATCCTCACTCTGGAGAAACACACACACACAGTGATTGCATTTTTCTCTCTCTTTCTGTCTGTCCTTCTTTTCATGCTCAGAGAAATACACAAATACACACTTCTTATTGATCTCTGAGAGTTAGCCTCTTCTTTTTTTTCCGCCCGACCCTCATTCTGTTTCTAAGCCTTATGTGTGTGCGAGTGTGTGTGTGTGTGTGTGTGTGTGTGTGTGTGTGTGTGTGTGTGTGTGTGTGTTTGCTCTCTCTACAGTAGTTATATCAATATCCGTAGCAAACCTGCAGGCTTATTTCAGGATTATTTTTCCTCACCGTCTACAATCTTCTTTGTTTCTCCTGATCACAGTCGAGCTGGGATGGCATGTTCGCCAAGATAAGGCCGTATTTTTCCCTCTTCAGCCGCGACGTCAAAGCTGCTTGATAGAGAATGTCTTCACAGTCATGTCTACAAATGAGTTTTGAAGACCGCGCATTGAATGTCACTCGCAAATTGACGCCCTGACTGCATACATTTTCGCTTACTTTGATACACCCCATATTTTGCTTTTGTTCTGTCAGGAACGTGGCACTTTTATTGGCGAGACTTGAAAGGAAACAACAAACTAAATCAAAATTTGCATACGTTATCCCCATGATGTCAGACTGCCAGATGTGGAATGGAGGAACAAGAGGCAAGTTTTATAGAAAGTTTGTTGAGCCAAAGCACAACGTTGTACAGATATTGAATGGGCGGGGCCTTGTCAGCTTTGGGTTTTATGGTCACGAAAATTCACGTGGGCTGCATGGTGGTGCAGTGGTTAGCACTGTCACCTCTCAGCTAAAAGCAAGAGGGTTCTGGGTTCGACTTCTGGGCCCTTTCTGTGTGGAGTTTGCATGTTCTCCCTGTACCTGCGTGGGTTCCCTCAGGGTTCTCCGGTTTCCTCCCACAGTCCAAAAACATGCAGGTTTAGGTCAATTGGTGACTCTCAATTGCCCGTGAGTTTGAGTACAAGCGGGAGTGGTTGTTTGTTTCTGTCTCTGTCCATGGTGTCCCCCACCCTCGCCCGATGTCAGCTTGGGCTTGGCTCCGGCCCCCCTGATGGATAAGCTGCCACATTGTTTTTAAAAATTTCGAAATTTAGTTTCCCTGCAGTAGCTTTGTGTTTCATCATTACTGGATATGAAACAGTTCATTGTTTTCAGTGACTCATGACTTTAGTCAGTCAAGTGTTTCCCTGTGTGAATGCCACTTAAGGATAGCGGCGGTTTGTCCTTAATGTGCTGCCATTACATTTGAGTTATAAAACCAAGCATCCGGTTTTCATAAAATTTAATACTGAAGGAGCTTAATATTAAAGTCGAATTGACTTGTGTTTCCATTATGAGACACTGCACAGATCTACAATGCTACCTGGTAACCAAGTTGAACACAATGTGCTTGTAGGGTTCCCAGCGTGATAAACGGAAATATCAATCATTTAGTCAACATCCATGTTGGGAGATTGGCTGCGCTGATAGACGAGCTTTCAAAGAGAGAGCTTAACAAGATCAGCCTGATTGATTGGGAAGGTATATCTTACAAAGTGATTCAGAGAGGCTTCCCCTATTCATACCTAAACGATCAAGTATAAAAGATGAGTTTTCAAATATGTCCGGTTTCCTGTCGACACAGCCTGTAAAGCATAGCTACAGCCGCACACAGATTATTGTCAAGCTGAACACCACATTGAAGCCACAGTTGTGACCGTTTCCTGACTGTGACTAACCAACATCTGTGATCCAAGTGTCGCACTTCAAGGTGTTTTCACACTTCGGCCAATAACATGACTCTGAACCTTAGGTCATACTCATCTCTATAAATGTGAAATCATCCGTTTGACTTTTTCATGGCTCTTTATTAATACAAACCTCAGACCTTGAAATGGATTGTCTTGGGAAAGCTATGTTTGAACATAGGGACCTATAAATGCTGCTGTATATATATGTAAAACTCTGGCATTTCAATAAAAAAAAGTCTCCAGGCAGACACTTAGTAGTTCTATTTTTATTTTGCACACTACAAGTATGAGAATAAAGTAGGCTCTCACACCAAAAGGTCAAATTTGAGTTCATCTTCAAATGTTTTGATTTCATTACAAGGGCCATACATTTTAACAGTGCAAATACTTGCTGTGGTGAAGCGGTCCAGACAAGCACAGGGAAACAATGCATGACTGTTTGCTACCTTTACTCCCTATCAGACCCGTATTAAGTTAACGCTGATGCGAAAATCATATTTTACCGCAAGGCCCCCGCTGCAACCGTGGGTGTTGGCAAATCAAGCGTGGCTGAAATCTTAACTATTACTACTTTAAGAGCCTCCCTACATGCATCAAATACTCCCCCATCTCAAATTCTCAAAAAAATAATCTCAAAAAGTTTTGAAACGCAGTCTGTAATTCTGGCTTGGACTCAAATTCAAAGAGAGAGTTCACTTCAACCTTTAAATGTGATGTTGCTCCTGGGCCTGGTGTGATGATGACGTGAGAATGCTCTAATACTATGCAGGCCGGGAGTGTAAAAGCACAGGAGTGATTGGCATGTCATCCCCATATCTGAAAAAGAGAGTGAACATACATATTACATACATATATGTGTATGTATCAAAGCATGAGGAGTTTATCTCACACTTGAGCATTTCATGCCCCCAAATTGAATTCCCAAGGGAACATGAGGTAACAGCATGGTCGAACAGTGTTGTAACAAGAAGTGCTGTCACACATTTGACCCTCCAGAAGAGCCACTCGTCCTCGCCGGTGAACAAAGACACCAAATGGCTGCCTGCTCACTATTTCTCATCCCCTTCAGCCCGAGAACATCTGGTAAACATCTGAGCTGTTATGTCAATTATTACCTGTCTATATTTGACTCTGTGTGTCTACAGCTTCTCTCTGCTAGCTCAGTGTGGGGCTCGCTCTTAGGTCCAGTTGATGCAACTGTGCTGCTTGATAGCTCAGCCTCGTGCTACATGGATGCTCACAGCAGGGTTATCTGGCAGCAAAACAATGGTGGAACACAGTTTGACTGTTACACATGTTCACGTGGGGGCACATTTGCAATGGAACACGGTTAAAAAAAAAAAAAGGAAAAAGGAGTGTATGCTCAAATGCACATGCCAATATACAAGCACATGGTTGTCTGGGGGTCCCAGCTCTCGCTTGACTCGGGGTCTTTTATTGGCATTTTGATTGGCCAGAGTGGCTCCCTGTGTCTACACAATGCTCCACAGGAAAGAAAAAGTTTCCTGTAATTTGCCACTTCTTTGAAAGAAAAGAAACAGATCTCTGAAGCCTCAAGTTTAAGACTAACTTTCCCAACAGTATATTCGACTTAATTTTTTTTTCCCTTTTTTGTTGGCTGGGTAACTAGGAACAAATCACATGGAGTTTTTTTTTTTTTTTTCCTTCCTCGCCACAAAAATGTCGTTTTTCTCCTGTGTGATATACTATCTGGGATATTACCAAGTGTGTAGGTGTTAAAATGGATGGGGATATAAAAGAGAGGAGCGACAATGAAAGAGGCAGAAAGAGAGCGAAAAGGGAGGCAGACGAGGAATGTGTGAAAGTGGCAGAGGGGCGCAGGAAGCCAGGGTGAAAAATATGAAGGCTCCGGCTGTCCCAAATTCAATCACGCAAATGTCGAGAAACATTCGGAGCCTTTTTGATCAATTAATCTAGCAGATGGCTCGAGAAGCAATCAAGAGAGATAATAGTGAGTAAGTGAGCAGCAGAGAGGAAGGGAGCAGGTGGAAGGTGTGAAAGTTCCTCCTTTCATGTGAAAGCTGCAATTCTTTGCTTTAAACGCAGCAACTGATAAGACAGAAAGAGAGATGTCGTGTAGAAGACAAGCAGTTATGTGGCAATGTGGTGTTTTTGTGTGCATGTTTATTCCTCTGCGCTTATGGGTGCGCTTGTATTTTATGTGTTGGCGTGGCTGTCAGAAGAAGAGCAGCAGATTGCTTAAGGAAAGGCGGCTGAAGAACTTAGCTGGCCGCCCAAGATAGAGAGCTAACATCCAGTGATAATCAAAGGAAGACAAAGTTAAATTCCATCTCTCTTGCAGGAGCTACCTGCTGGGCAGAGCCTGCCTCCGTCTCCTTCACCCTCACTGTCTCTCCTCTGAACTGCTGTGTGGTCTGTATATTTTAAATGTGGAATTGGTTTAAACAAGGCTGCTTTATAACATGATTTGAGAGGGCTTGAAACAGACGATAGAGAAAGAAGCAAAACAGTGACAGTGAAGCAGTGGTAAAGATGGAGAGTTCCTCACCTGAGGTGTAGCTATGCCTCCACCTACTGCAGCATGAATAGAGGCTAAGTCCCTGCAACAGCTCAGCCATCTCTCACACTCATTTGTCTTTCAACGCTTTCTTTGTACCAGACACCTCAGATGAAGAGTGGAACCAATCAGGGTCAGGCTGACTGAGAGTTCACCTTAATTTACACCCTGTGCATAAGGAGAGACAAAATCAAAACAAAAACAAAGGCGAAAGGCGCTGCCAGGTTCTGGATTAACCACAGGCTGTTTTATCTCCGAAATAAATTGCCTTGTAGACAAAAGAACTAATTCACGGGGTTAGAAAAACAAGAGGAACTCGATGAGGAGCGTTCTCACTGCGCGTCAGCTCTCTCTCCCGCCGACGCAGCGTCTCTAATCGATGAATATTGAGTGGCTCCCGCCACCAGCATTTTAAAGGGAGGGAGCACCCACCATCGTTCATATCTCATATTGATATTTTCGTGCCCTATTTTCTCTCTCTACTCTTCCTTCCTTCATGCTCCTGAAGCCTCCGTCAGCAGCGTTAAAAGTTTCTCAGCTCTAATAACTGTGTTCTAACTTTCCAGCTGTAATGACTGTAGGTGTTTTGCTCAGTTGATTTTTTTTTCTTCCACTTTTTTCGCTTTGCTCTTTTCATAATGAAAAGGTTGCTGAGGACCATGTTCCTCACTGTTATTTATTTCCCTTGGATTTCTTTTTTCTCGTGTTTGACAGTCATAGCTCACTGGCGCAACAAGCCTGAAGTGCGACCGCGTAGGCCTGTTTCTGAAGTAGAAGAAGAAGAAGAAGGAAAGAAAAAAACAAAAAAAAAACTTAAGGTGTGTTTGTTGCAATTACATGACATACACTGACACACATGGGTGTGTTTAAGACACACGTGTAGACCTCACACACACAACTGAGCATCACTGAGCTGAACCAGATACGAGCATGTACCACTGGTTAATAGCCCAATTTATTCTGAGAATATTACTTATTCATTTGCATAATGATTCAAATGATTCAGACATTTGTTAGCGGCAGAGTGCCGTGATTGATGGAAATTTAATTATGACACCTCTTAGTTATTAAACGGTAATCAAGCTAAGCCACTTATCTTTAATACTTACCTTTAGCACAGAAGGGCTGGAAGAAATTAATGGCAGCCACCAGTTTCTAACGGAAATCATTTCCTCCTTATACTTGATCGCACCTTCAGCAGAACGCTGGCCACAACACGACAACTCCCGCTCATAAAAGACAACCCACATCATGGGCTGTATTTTCTTTTCTTTTCTTTTTCTTTTTTTCTTCTGGCAGTTACCCATTACATTTGTGCAGTTTGCTAACATGAGCTTTTGAGACGTCTCCGTGCAGAGTGAGAAATTTGTGAGTGCAATGCTAATGAACACACACACAGCTGGTTCAAGCTCTTGATCACCACTGTATTCTTTAACCTGCTGAGGGTTGTCTCCTGACAGGATTGATTTAAATTTGAGACTCGCCATTGTGTATTTCGGCTTGTTTAAGGGCACCGGTGGGCTCCCACCGAAACCTAAATTGCTTTGACAAATCACATTTGAGCCAAGCAAGCATTTATCTCCTTGTGCGCAGCTCAACATGCCGGCTGTGATATGGACACCACATCAGGACTTCAAAATGTAAGCAACCAAAGATAAAATGGCAGCGTCTTAAAGATGGGGCAGCAGCTTTAAGCGCTGAACTGAAAGTAATTATGCAGTAATACCATTGAAAATGTCACTTATCTCCCTGTTTACATGCTTTCAAGGAGAACCGTCGTTCACGTGGAGTGAAATAGCAGCGGTCCCAGAGCGCAATGGGAAGAAGCAGACCTCTATGCAGCAGAATAAGTCGTGCTGAGAGCTTTCTCTCCCTCTATCAAGAAGGTCTTACTGTGCATTTACTCTCAACTTTCCCCATTCTATTCCTAAGTGTTCCATTTTACCATCTTTGCTGCTATTTCTGTGGCAGCCAGGGAGCAGGAGTTTCCCCCTTTGAAACAACATAAACACTCAGTCATTCCTTATGGCCCATTGTGTCAGTGTCAGTGTCTGTGTCTGCAGAAAGTGTTCCTCCAGCTTGAGGCCTGTTTGTTCTTTATGAACATTTCTTTATCTCAGCCTTTTGAAAGTGAATGCAAACATATAATGCAGATATGATGCCATAGCCAGGAAATTCTTGTTCCTGATGAGCTGGTAAGTGACCATTTAATAGTCATGTAACGGTACCTTAAAGAAGGTGCAAGAGTGCAAGTGTATATTAAACTGCAGGTAACCATAGCAACAGTACTCCTGTGCCATGATGTGTTACCAGTTGACTGTCACTGCGGGTTAAAATGACAGCTTTATAGTCCCTTTTGTTTCCTCTGTGGTAAGTGGCAATTCTGTCTCCTACAGATTCTTTAGGTTTTTGTGCTGCAAGTAAATAATTTTTTTTTTTTCAAAGGCAGTTTTTTATGAGCACATCTGCAAAGTCTCTAAATATTCATATGAAATGTATTTGCAGAGAATTCAATGACAGTGTACATAATTACAGATTGGTCATCGTGTCAATACATTTGGTCATTCTAAGGCATTTTGAGAAAGTTAGGAAAATCTAGGTTTAATAGTCCACTGCAAAAGTCACCACGAGACATGTCTTTCTACTAGATACTACTAGATTCAACTGCCATTTTCTCTACTTTGATTTGCTGCACCGTGTCCTATTTCCATAAGCCAGGGCACCTTGATTCTCACCTGAACATCGTCCTCCATATAGAATGAAGTTGCACATTTACATCACTTTTTCCTATCACTCATGTTCAGGGAGACAGGTGCTTTGCATGTTGTTGATCAAGAAGGGGGATAGCTTTCCAAAGCGCACATAGGAATAACTATTTTCATCTCTATGTAGCAGAAAAGGGAATCAAGGCAAATTCAATGTGTGTGCCGTCTTTCCCTCCACACAAGTACACCTAAGCGTGCAGTAGGTGAGAGCTTAAAACCAAAGTAACTTGAAGGAATAAATGCATGAACAAGAGAAACAAACCGTGGCAGAAAGACTGGACTTTGGATAGGGGTGTGGATAGAGTAATCCGTATCCACTGCAAGTTCAATTGTGTCTGAAAAAAAAAGAAAAGAAACAAAGAATACGGGCACACAGAAGAACACTCACTCCAAACAAATATATTCACCCACATGCACATTTGTACAGACAGCAGACAGAGAGAGTGGAGGTGCAGTATCCAGGAGGCAGCCCTTACTTTACTCCCAGCAGTAGGTTTCTACATTAATGCTGTCTGAGCTGAACTAGGAGAGGAAACTGTAAGATTCCCCTGCCAGGAAGTGAAAACAGATAAATTGTGAGTTTGGATTTTAGGGCTTCCACAGAATTTGCTTCCCTAATCACACGAGGGAGAGTCAATTCCAGAGATAGTGAGCTCAGTCGGAAAACGCTGTTGCCTGCTGATTTTCTTTTGTGTCAGTCAGGTAACCAGCAGACTGCAATCTGAGGACACATGAAAGGAACAATGAGGACAGAGAAAATGATGGTGTAAGCCCACGTAATGACTTCTGTGTTAACAGAAGAACTTAAAAGTAACTCTACTATATTTAACACAGGGTGAGTTTTTTGCCACAGTGTAGAGTGTAAAGTGCATTTCTAGTGTTGTTTTAACCATGATATTAAGACAAATTTAAATATCTTTGTCACAAATGTGTCTTGGGGTGAATGCAGTTGTTGACCAAAACTTGTTGCTATCCTAACTACAGATCGCACCAACCATTTGTCGGTCTCTTTGGCATGCTAGCCAACTGTTAGCATACTGACATACTGTGTCAGGAAGCGCTAGCATCATTGCCTAAAATGCCTGCCTATGATTTACAGGCTAGCATTAGCCTTTATAACGAAATGGCGATGTTGGCTTTGTAGTTCTGTCCAAATGTATGGGGAGAATTATTTCCCTATATAGTGAACATACAACTGATAGTCACTTACCACCACCATGATGCATTGCACTGGTGGTGAAAGACAGTAGTGTCCGAAAGCATTAATAAGTGAGTGATTTTGGAGGCAACCATTGATTGATTGACACAGACAAGGATGAACGTACTGGCTAACCTGGCCGACTGAACAGACCAGCATAGCCTGAAAGGCGGCTAGTTTAGTTATCGAGTAAGTAATTTGGAGTTAGCTCGCTAATCCAAGGGGGTCGATTCTGTGTTTGGAGTCTGTATTTGGTAAAGCAAGTTGAAACTAACTCTACATCACTACATAGCTGCTTGTTTACAGAGTCCATTAGACACAAAGCAACATTAGCATCAGGGGTTGTTTTTGTGTAGACCGGAAGAGTCCTTTCATTCTTGTCTTTTTACTGTAATGCACCAACTCCTGAAGTAAATATCTGGCTCATGAGGTAATGCACCACTATGTTCACCAGCTAGTCACTAAATATGTCTGTCTACTGTGCTGAGAAGCAGAGGTTAGTAGCTTAGGGTTTTTGGCTAAATATGTAGATCCATGCGTGTGAGAGCAGAAAGACTAAACCAAAACACTAAAGTTTCAGACCAGAATACCATAATAATGATCTTGAAGATGCTATAAAGCTACATTGCGTGCAGTTGAAGGGCAGAGTGGAGTGATAATTCTGTCTTAGGCCATTTCTTTCTTTGCTGAGGCTATAATATGCCCTTTAAGTAGCACTATGTCTTTAAAGCAGACCATAAAAATATACCAAAAAATAAATAAAAATGGACGTTGGCTCCATCTGAAAAGTGAAGCAAATGCGGGAGTGTCTTACACCTGCATTCATCTTAATGACCAACAGGGACTGACTCCATTGGTTGCCACTTTATTAATTTCTATGGGAAAACAACCCTACTTCTTATTTGAATTTGAATGAATGAATTTATAGTCTCAATTGCTAGTTTCAAGTCTTCACACGCAATAAAGACTATAAATAAAGACATGGTAGCCGTGCAATAGCAACCAAATGTGGTTCGTCCTGGCTTCAAATACCCAAGATGGCAACATCCAAATTACGAACTTGAGGCTTCAAAACAGCAGTTCACAAACCAATGGGGCAGACTGGAGGATACAGTGAGAGGCTTTAAGAAAGTGATTCTATCAAAAAGTTTTCTTTCAACACGTACAAGTGTATTTTTCTCTATGTGAATGGGTTTCTCTGGAAGTAGACCTGAGGAAAAAATGTTTTTCATTTTCTGAATAAACAAATATAAATCTTTCACCGCGTCCATCTGCCCCTAACATTTACATCATCCCTTTTTGTCTCGTCTTTTGTAAGACTCCGTTTTCTCTCAGACGCCCAAAAAGTGCATCCCTGCGACTAATTTTCACTGTGCTTATTTATACCACGCCTTGTTTCCCTGCTCTCTGACGGCAGCTGTTCAGAGTAAACATCGACATGTCAACTACCCCACTATTTCACCCTACATTTCTCTAACGTAATTATATGTATCAGTTTCTGGGCAGAGAAATAACTACACAGCACTCTCTGCTCCTCAGAAAATTGTGACAGTGTTCCCTCCTTCCTGGAGTGGAGAGTCTACTGGAGTTCTGGAAGTTAACATACAGTTACAAAACAGCTGATTTAGGTGTGGAGAGGATATCTGCTGTGTAAGTGACAGGCCTCCGATGTGTCAGCAGTGCTGCAGGAGGACACTAGTGACGTGTGTCTATATGGATTGTGTAAATATAATTGTTTTAATCTGTAAATATGTAGAAACACCGTCTGACACATTCAGATTTTCCATTTAATCTGTCTGTACCTAACCTTTTTTCTCATTTATGCTGCCATCTCTGTCCATAATCCATATGTAGATTCTGCAACATTTGCTAAACAACAATAATGTTAGAATGACTTTAAATTACATTTTGATCAAGTTAAATTTCAGGTTGTGTTTCCAAGTGAAGGCCAGTGTTTCTTATGGCAGATTTAGATGATTGATAACAACCAGGAAATAAGGTGGTGACAAAAAATTTCAGTAAATGGAGGAAAACTTCTCTTTGTACTCCACATTGTGACAGGAGCACTTTTGGCCTTTGTTTTCAGTCAGTGAGCCCAAAATAACATCTGGTCCAATGTGTACTCTCTGATATGAAAAAAAAAAAATCAATTTAGCCACAATGAAATAAAAATGAAAAGGAAGTCTGAATAAAAGCAAATCTGTTATGATAGATTATCCAGCTCAGGAAATTTAAAAGCTGCAGTAGTAGCAGCATGAAATAGCATCAAGCAGTTTCCTCTGAAGGGAAGAAAACAAGCCCTGATTTCTCCAACTATGCTGACTGCATGAAGACAAACTGGAAACCCGACAACTTGCAAAAACATCAATATTATCCTTGTTATCCTTTGGTGGCATTGTGGGTGATTGACACAACCAGACAGCGGAGTGACCTTCAGTTTGACTGACTAGAATGCAAAACAATGCTAGTTTGTCTCATGGTGACTCTCATATATAGCCCACCAGAGTATATCACACATTGTCATCATCTTCACCTGCCACTGCTACATATCTCGCACACACACACTGTATGTATACAGCGCATTCATGCACACACACAAACCGAGCTCATTTCATGGCAGAGCAGAGGCCCATCTGTGTGGCGCAGCCGACTGCTGCTCCGATGAACAGCAGCAGGATGGATAGTGGTGGGAGCGGCTGTAACCGTCACATTGTGCTCCATTGAAGAAGGAATTGATTATGTTCACTTGGATAGCTGTATGGCTTCACGCCGGAGTGGTGGTTGACGTCTGATGGAGCCGGGTGAGGGGGATGAGCTGGCACCGAAGAGGTTCGTTAGGGGGTGTAGGAGAGACAGATGGGTGCAGACAAATAGATGGATATGACAAATGGCAATGTACCATATGTATGTATGTCCCTACTTAATTAATTCATAGATCTTTTTGCAATTGATTTTATTGCATCTCACTACAGACAAGCATTTACAACGACAGCAAAAATCATCTCCAGTGATCAGTGGATTTCCTCTCAAAATCATCTTGAATGAACTTACACCCATGCATGCCTCTACGTGTTGGCCCTGCCAACACGTAGAGGCATGCAACCATTCACGCTCACATGGGCAATTTAAAGTCACCAATTAACCTACAAAATGCCTGTGCAGGGCAAACCTGTGACTTATTAAGTAGGGTGTTTTCAGTTAGCATAGCTAAGCTAACATAGTTCACTAACTAGCCCTGTGAGTAGCCACTGTTGCTAAGCCTCTAAGAACAAATATTTTGTAATCAGACTAATTAAGTCCAACCTGTCTAGTATGACCGGAGTTTTAAAGCAATTTATAAATTTTACAATTGCTACATACTCCTTTACTCCTTTACTAGTCAAGAACTGTTTCTAGTAGTAAAAAGAAATGCCAGTGGTAACTCTTGTCTCTATAATATTTGTTCTACTGCTTGAGCTAGCATGCTAACCATCTAGCCCCGGCCCATTTCGACACTTTTCACTTGTGACTCACTGCAGTTTCCAATCTGCTCTGTAGACATAGCACCTTATAACCTCCTGCATTTTAATGACAAGGACGGCCGAAGCTCTCTGACGCACCACTAACCACCTCCCGCTCCCAGTTCAGGAGCACGGATAACTTTAAGCCCCTTTAAACTGCAACAGTGCTGATCCAACAAGCTATAAGGAAGCACTTGAGCACTGACAGATTACAATCAAGGTCAACTTACAATGCAAATGCCACAAAAGATTGAGAGATGGTGGTTGGGCATAAAATTTAAGGAAAACCCACCATGAGCCGTCAGAAGAGCTTCAGTCGTTCTTGGCATCTACTTTTTGAAACTCCACCAGAGAAAGTTTTTCCCTTGTTCAGAAGGTGCTCAACTGGTGAATCCTTTTGCATGTGATTCACATCTTCAATCATTATCAAACAGTGACCCATTCTGCTCTGAAGGGAAGTATCTGCACTCCTTTTGTTCAATTATAGAGGTTTTTCCTCATTGTCATCTCTCTGTGAGTGCAAAAGAAAGCTACAAGGTCTTGTAGCATGCTGACTTTATGGGGGGAAAAAAAAATTTTAAACGTATTTTTTAATCACCACCTGGTCTTTGTCGGTGATGGAGTCCAATTCCCGTGCACAGTATTCATGAACATATTTGTATGAGTGGAGTGTGAATATGATAGCTGTTGTGGCACAAGTAATGGGTCTGATCACTGCTGGGGCATTTTAATTTGGTGCTCTTTGAGAAACACACAAATGCAATATTTAGTTTCTCTTGAGTCGCTCAGAAAGGAATCTGTAATCAAAGACTGACTAATAAATAAGCCATTGTGTTTAATTGTTGTCAGCCTAACTTAAAAAAAAAAAAAAAAAAAAAAAAAAGCTGAAACCCAGATTTCAAGTATGTAAATTTCACTGAAAAATTACATTTTTCTTTCAGTCATATATTTTTGAGAATCACTCCCAATCTTATGGCACATCATTTAAATTCAGTTGTCATTGTTTCAGGTTTCTATTCATACAAGGTAATCAAACATTGTCTCTTAAGTTGAATGTTCTATTTGTTCGATTATTTCCAATATGCTCCTTTTCTTGTATAATATTCAGTATGTTCTCTAGTCACTTTTATTTTTTTGCAAGTGCAACGACCCATTTTCCCGACAGGGATCATTAAAGTTTCATCTAATCTTAATAAATTGTTAGACTCCTAATAGAAAGATGAGGACTGTGGATGGAAAAATGGAGCAACTACTCACAAGCCGTCTCTGCAGAGAACCCTTGAACTGAAGTCAAGCACCTCCCCTGTCTGCAGGCTGTGCATAGTGAATGGAGAATGGATTTCCATCTCTGACTTTATCCTTTTTACTGTCTGCTTTTGTGCCGTTTGATTGAAGGTAGCATAGTTTCGGGGGCTGAAAGAAAGCGACAGCTGCAGCTGTGTCACACAGACTTCTCAACTCCCAGTGCGTTCATGGAGTGAAAGAAGAGTTTTAATAAACATACTGGGAGCAATGAAGTTCAGTTCTCATTTTTTTCCCTTTTTCCATTAGTGCTTTTATCCATTTGTCAGCACCTCCCCTAACCTCACCACAGATGAGTGTTTCTCCTGTATGATTGACGAAAGAACAAAATTGCTACCACATTATAAACATGGATCATAAGCTCCAAAACATGTAAACATTTTTTAAATTTAATATGTCTTCCTTTCTGTTTTTGCCAAGCTGTGACACAACAAACACAGAGGTAACACCTGGCCTTACCTGTCGATCAAAGAAACACCAGTATTTTGGAGGCGAGTTTCCATGTGAGTCTGACAGAAAGAAGAGGGTGAGACAGATGTTCTGTAGCCTTTAGGTGTGTCCTGAGGATCAGGGCTGTGTGTGGGGCTTAGGGAAAGACAAAGAGGTTCAGTGTGCATGACAAAAGCAATGGTGCAAAGCCTGTCTGCTGACAATAGAGAAGATAGCACGCAGACTCCTGTGGGATCATCACCTTTTTGTTTGTGGTCCGTGTGTGTCTGTGTGTGTGTGTGATTTCAAACGTGTGATTGCTGCAATGCACAATGTTCTAGTCAGGTCACTGCAAATTACCATTAGCTGAACATTTATCATACACAAGCCCCCTTTTGTCCTTCAGAAATTGGAGCAACAATTTGACAGTCAGGTTTTAGCTTGTGTAATTTATCACATGTAAATGTGAGGTATGTGGTTCCAGACAGAAATTTGCACCTCTTGGGTGTCCTCAAAGTGATCTGATTTGTAAGAAAATGCCACACAGGGGAATGAGATGTCATTTGATTTAATTCAATTCATTATAGTTATACTAGGGTAGTGTTTTTTGTTTCATCTGGCTCCAAAAGCAAACCACTCTCCATAGACTCCCGTTTTAAAATGTCCAACAGAAACATGTCTACAAAACCCTGTACCCCACCACCCAATTTTGGAATTAGCTGGGAGGTAGGCAGGGTCAGTCACTGCCAAGGTGTCAACAGAGGAGCAATCCACTCTGAGCTTCAAAACTGCTCTTCCGAAACTCGTGGGTGATGTCAGGGAGGTTACATCCATCTTCCTCTTTGGTTTTAACATCTTTCATCTAATTGTTTTGATTTAAGGACTCCAACAGCAAAGTTAGCATCTAGCTGGTGAGCATAGGGGAGCTTTTAGCTGCTACAGAGACACAACTTGAGCAAAATGTAAAGTTATTAATCAGGCGGACAAAATTGCAACTCCAAATTCATTTTAATATTTCCTTTTTGTCTGCTTTGTGGTAATTGCTGTTTGCCATATCAACTGTATAATTGGACACTGTGTCAGGGAGTTCATAGTTAGTTGTGTTGTGGCCCATAAAAATCTATTAATGCATCTTAAAGTATAAATCATAAAACCGTTCATCATCAACCTGTATTTGACCCGTCTGATCCAATCCAGCAGTGCTGGGTTCATGATTTAGACATTATGGACAATGTAAAGAGTCCAAATTAGTCTGCAGTGATAACTTAAATAAGCTATTTATGTATTATGTCAAGTGGTGCCCATAGCAACAAGCATCATTAGCTGCAAAAGTACAGGAGCCATACATAGTCTATGGAGTGAGGAGGTTATGAGAGAAATTTGACCCATCCATGCAATTTCCTATGCATCACACTAGTAATTTGGTGCATGCTGATTGTCTGATTAATGTGTAGCTTGCATTGCTTTGGTAGTAGCCACAGCTTGCACTCCTCACATTGCTCAGACTTGCAGCAACAAAGTTAGACTTAAAATGATGTTTATTTATTATTGTCTACACCTCAATCCGTTTCCCTCTACTTTGCAAAGTGGGTTTGAAAAATGACCTCAGCACAAAAGCACCACAAGTCCTGCTTGTAAATACAAAGTACGTGATTGGAATGTTTATTATCTTAAAACTTACAGCTACATGTGTGTTTTCATCATCTTGTCTTCTACTGTACATCTTTCTTCACACACACAATTACACTCAGACCTTTTTTCAACGATGTCAAAGAGGGAAACTGAGCCCTCCTAAGTAAATCCTTGGTGTCAGGTGCTACTTGGTCGTAATAAATCCAGCCTTGCAGGCTTGGGTGGGAAGAGAGGGGAGCTGGGGGGTAATTTGTGGCCAAAAAATGGGGCATTTTTCTCAGCCCCTCATAAACTAAGGCGCCCAGCCTGGCACATCCATGGATCGCCGAACTCTCCCCTCACCAGCTGAAGGGTTGACATCGCCTTCGATCATGTGTAAACTATTGCGAATGGAAGGCTTGTCATTTATTTCCCATGATCCCGTGGGAAGCTGGAGGAAGGGAGGGCAAAGATGCAAAGGTAGGATCACACGGAATATTATGACCTCCTTCTCTCCCCTCTACCTCTCTCGTCTTTCTTCTGTTTTTGAAAGGTGGATGGGAGCAAACATGTACGGCTGTGCGTGCGTGCGTGTGTGTTCGTGTGCGTGCGTGCGTGCACATGTGTAAGAAAGAGAGAGGAGCTTTGATCGTGGGCAGTGTGTGTGAGATAGAAGCAAACAGAGAGATTGTGTGGGAGGGATGTCAGTTGGAACCAGCAGAGAAAGCAGTGGAAGGCAGTTTTTCTCATGAATCTTTAACACACATGCGCGCACATACACACACACACACATTTAATTTTACAGCAGTACAAAATAAGAGCCCCCCTGCTATCGAAACAAGAGACACCCTTATCCCCTGGGTTTTCAATGCGTCTCTATCTGTGTGTGTGTGTGTGTGTGTGCAGTCAGACGCAAGCACACATGCAGTCGCACATGTTTATGTATGCAGGTTGCACTTGTGTTTGTACCCATGGCTTAGAATACAAACACACACATCTGTGCAGAGCTTCTTTGTATGTAGACATATGCACCTATTTGGTTAGTGTTATTACCACCTAATAGCTTGCTGGCTATGGATTTATAGTCATGTGCTACTCTGTCTGTGTAGCCCGTCCCTTCATGGATCAATGCATTAGAGCCTCCTGCTTTGAATACCAAACAAGGCTTTGGCTTGTACCTCCAGCGCCACTGTGCTGAACAGATGTGGTCACTCTCCTTGCCGCACACCAATCGCCTCCCACAGAAATGCCTTCTTCCCCCCCGAGCAGTCCAGGAACCACTGCGGTGCTATTTAATAGCAGCCCCAGCCGTCCTCTCCTGGCACAGCACGCAGCCTGCTGAGGCTCGCTCAGTAAGCAGCGCTCCCTGCGCTCCCACATGCAAAATTTATGACTGCAGCGAAACACAAAAGAAGAGCGGGATCCAGTTCTGTCTCGCAGAGCAGATATAGGTTTTCAAATCCCATACTCCTATACCCCAAGACATTGTTCAGCTGTGTGACAGTGGCAGAAAGAGTGAGGGAAGAGGGAGAGAGGAAAAGATTAAAGTGTTCCTGTCTTGCATGTGTCTATTTTCATCCTGCTCTACAGAGTATAAGAGTTTCTGTCTTATTACAGTTAGAAGAAGGAGCAGACTCCCAAGCACAACTGGGCTGTCTCTCGTCTTCTTGTGTACCCTAGAGAAGGCTCTCGCGTCTACCTACACTGGGTAGAGGTGGAGGCTGGGCCTGTTTTTCTGGAGCTATAAAAGCAGTGCTTTCCTCTAGAGCCAACTATCTAAAGAAACAATCATTCAAGCACAAGTTTGCAGAAGAATATTAAAATCTGAATATTACTCATAAAAATCACTTTTTTTTCTTTTCTTTTTTTTTTTTTTTTTTTTTTTTCTTTTTTACTACTGCTTATGCCACAATCAACCGTAGCCAGGCATACACAGACTTGGAGATAAAACACAGGCTACAGCACGGGCATGGGAATTCATCTCTCTGTTTGAGCAAGCCAGAAAAGGACGCTACTGAGCTATGATAGCATAGAGCAACACCAGCCACCTTTCCATCCCACTTTATTTTCAAACACATGTAGGAGGTGAGCACAGGCTGTGTCTTAAAACTCGTCAAACGGGAATTAATCTTAATTAATGCGATGCAAATTAAATTTCAAAAAAAAAAAAGGATTTGGCAAAGTACAAATAACTGAGCCTTCAAAACCAACTAAGCTGTTTGCATGCCTTGTCACTAGCAGGAAGTATATGACCGCAGTGCAGGCAGGTAAGCACATGCCACAAAGTCATCAAGTTTCCTTTCCCACTGCCTGCTGGGCAGATCTACAATGCGATGAAGGCTATCGGTCGAGCTGGCCCGTCTAATCTGTCTATGAGGGTTTTCTTAGCAAAGTCCTGAGTAATTCGTTCTCCGCAGCAACAGGTGGCAATAGGACTCAATCAGACATGGCAGGAGGTTGAGTAGAAGTTGGTGCACTCACACATGTGTCACAAGTATTAGTCTCCGGTCCTCCCGGCTTCTTTGCACTGCCTCCCATGTTGCTGGTCTGTCGCTTGGCCATGAGTAAGGTGTAGTCTCAAAGGGTTCATACAACCTCCTTATGTGAAATACAATCTGTCATTTGACCGCAGGTTCAGTATGTTTGATAGGCTGGTTTTCTGCAATAAAGTGAAGAGGTGTGTGGAACAACTAAAAGGCGTCATTTCTTTACCGAACATCATCTTTACCTGTTTGTTCCAGCTGGGCTCCAGATTCACCTCCAGCTCCCTTAATAGAACCACAGGGCTGGCCACTTTCTTCAGGTTGAAGGATTGAGGTGAATCTGAATCCTTTGGAGCTGGAGGTTTAACACACTGACAGAAAAAGCAGGTGGAGGAGACAAGAAGAGGCTTAGACCAATATTTGACAGAGGAAGACACCTGACTCCACTGTGGTCAGATTTTAGGCCATCTGTGATGGATGCGATGTTACTCACTTTGGCAGGGTCAAGAATGAACTCTGCTGTGTTGACTCCTCAGCTAAACACTTACAATGACACTCCAACTGGCCCTCCTGCAGTAGAGAGCAGGAGGAAGAAGCAGGTTTTAGTTTCAATCTTTTCAAGGATGACACCAACAGGTATTTTTTTTAACTTGAGCTTATAATTGGTGAAGTGTGAGGATGAAGTGCTGTGGTTGAGATCACACTAAACTCACAGTGAATACTTGACCCTTACTGTCAGGCACTCCTGTGGACAGACTGGCTCACAGAGCCTCCAAGCACCAGGTCCAGGAAGAGGTTGATGTAGTCCTCCTCCCTCATGCATTGAATACCACATAAGGGCACAATTCAAATGAAAGCACTGTCACAGAATCCATGACCACATGTCACGGATCAGACCACAAATCCGTGGTCTGATCACCAC
The DNA here is from genome assembly GCA_038496675.1 of Rachycentron canadum. Classification (NCBI taxonomy): domain Eukaryota; kingdom Metazoa; phylum Chordata; class Actinopteri; order Carangiformes; family Rachycentridae; genus Rachycentron; species Rachycentron canadum. The sequence continues at coordinate 5,697,185 of CM076670.1, read as the reverse complement.
GGATTCTGCAGGTCCTTTGCAGGTCCTCCTGCTCAACATCTGGAGGGCGATGTCAGCATTTACAGGGCCGGTGTACCTGATGCCCAGTCGTGTGTCCAGCAAACAGCCTTTGTTATGTCCATGTTCAGCTGAAGGCAGCTGTCAGTGCACAACCGTGTGAAATAAGAAATGTAGTGTTGATAGGTTATGACAGAGTTGTCACTGAGTAGTGATGGAACAGCACTGCCACCTGACTGACTTAAAGTATGCGGTACTGTCTACTCAAGACTGAAACAGAAAGCCTTCATCGCAAATGACTACCATCTCAAAAGCGATCTTAAATGAAAAGTGGCCATAAAGAATGAATTGCCTTGAATTGTCTTGAATCGCAATTGCAAAACAGTTGGTTACAGTGGCGACTCGGGGACACAAACAGCTATTTGTAAGCTTTGCCTTTGCTGCATAGCCAGCGTTAGCGTTGATTTTTTCTTAGGCACATGCTCAGCATCAGCAGCTTCATTCCTTGACTCGCCAAGAACCATCTCCAGCGGTAACAATGCCAATATATGCAAATAAAGTCTCCAATCTGCCCCAAAGACCTAGCGCTAACTAGGGCTTATTTTATCCTCTTGTCTTGTAAACGCAACAATGACCAAAGCTCTCTCCAAGCGACAATCACCACCACCCACTCGGTGATAGAGAAATAAAAGAAATAAAATGCAAAGGAAAATGGGACGGTTAGGTTAGTAAGTTTGATTTCAAGATTTCTTCCAGCAGTTTGGACCATAAAAAAAAACAAACATTTGTTTTAACTCAATTAAAGGGCTCAGCCAGAATACCGAAGATCTGAGATCTAATGGGCTCTGATTACTATGAAGCTAATTTCCTGGCAAAACCTGACATAAAATGCCTACTGAAAACATGGCTGATGGTAAATAAACTTTGAAGGCTTTTTATAGTAGCTGCCTGCACACACAAACACATATATACACACACACACACACACACACACACACGGCTTTACCTTTTGGATACCACAGAATTTAGGGTCAGTCATTACATGCTTGACCTCTGTCGCGTGTCTTCACTTCTTTCAACACGCCTGTGCTCATTAATCTGTATTCTAAAATGTCATTTGGTCTTCCCCTCTTATTGTCGTCCTCGGGAAGAAGTGATAAGACAGACAACGTGGGTGGATGAGCAGGTAATAGCTCGGCTGGGTTTGCGGTGTCTTATGCGTGCTGCCGTGCTACACAATTGATTGGCCTTAATGGTATTTTCAAAAGCAGGAAGCCGAAAGGAAACAAAGTTGAAGAAACAAAGCTGTCCAAAGTCATGACAGACCCTTCTGCTGCAAGTAGAGTACCTATCAGTGTTTCCATCAGCTGTCAAACAGGAAGCACCCGCTCTTTGTGTTTCTCGCTTGATTTTTCCGGTCACTTATTTACTGCTTTTCAATTTGCATTTTATGATACTGTTTTTCACTTTACGCTCTCTAACTACAAGTCAGTACACTTGGTTATAGAGAGTTCAAGATTAGAAATCAGTGCAGCATCAAATACAGCACCAGGCAACATTTAAACGTTTAACGTGTAACGCTTGTTCTTACTTCTTTCCTTTAATTAGCTCATTAGAGTTAATGAAACTAGAGCAGGAAACAAACTACACAAAGTTACCCAGATAAATAAACGTGACCATGGTTTGTAGTGGACTCACTGGGAGCCAGAAAGCACTTTTAGGTGTTTTATTTGTTTTTATTTGCAATTTGAGCCACCGACCACTGCTGATTGCCTCAGTGTTTCAGGTATTATGTGCAAAAGCATGCATCGTGCAAATCGTGGCACAGAACACTTGAATAGAAATAATAGACATCTTCACTTCATCTCTCTTGTTGTGTTAATATTTGGCCATTGACAAATCAATTTGTTTTATTCAAAAATCACATGAATAAACAACAGAATTAATTGGTTACGTCGTTAAGTTATATAAATTTATATAACAGGAAAATCTGAGTCGAGACTAGTTTCCACAACATGGAAAATACTACAAGCTTTGTACAGTTTGTAATTGGGAAATTTGAGCTGCTTCAGGCTAAAATCTAAAATCAGGCTTAGGTGTCTGTGCACCATTAGTTGCGCTGTATCAGTGGATAAAAGCAAGTCTGACCTGCCCCCTTTGTGATGTCACTGACCCTTTCTGCACAAGCCCCGATCCACCAAAATAAAATACCTAACACAGTCAGTATATGGCGAAGTTTCAATGTATCATGTCATATACTTCACACCCACACCAACAAACAGAGGCTGAAATATAACTCTACATGGTAAAGTGTCACTTTTTTATCGGTGCAGACAGGTTATGTAACATGGATATTCGTGGTTCAAGTTATTTGTATAGACCTCTTTTTTAACATTGTCTGAAAAGTGGATATTAAGATATTAATGCCACGCGTGTTAACTTTCTTCCTTTTTTTTTTTTTTAATATTCTGAAAAAACATGGAGAAATGCAGCACAAATCTGTATATAAATCCAAATGGCCGCTATTTTATGTGCTGCAAGGACCAGCTCTCAATTATTCCATGCTTGAACACACACCTTTGAAAATACAAAGGCCTTGCCCTTTCTTCAAATCTATTAATTATTGCGGTCTGTGACGTTACCTTTTCTATTATAAATTTAGACAAAAAAAATCTTCATAGTCTCTGGCAGGCTTCCGAAAATGCTCATTAATCTTAATTCCGTAGTTATCCGAGTCTCGCTTTCCCCTCAGAGTGATAGTTAGTATTTCCACTGGCGGGGAAAATAGCTTTTTAAGATTGCCATGATGTGGCAACAAATCACATTCTGACATCACTGAAAAAGGGGTCAAAATCAATCAGCCGCCCGGTGGCCTTTGACATTCAATAAACGTCAGAGGGTATTTATATGCATCCCTAACCGCTGGCTAAAATAACAGGCCACAGAAGACAAAATATGATAACAATTAGACAGGCCGTAGCGTGGAGGCAACTAACATCTGCATGGATCACTGGCTGAATCACGGCCATAGTGGAAAACAGAAAGAAACAGAGTGTAGAGACGGAGAAAGAGGAGGAGGAGGAAGATGAGGAGGGCAAGGTGATGGGGTGTGGGTGGGGGTGGGGGGGGTAAGACAGAGAGAGGAATCATCACGTTGATGTGGTCATTTACCAGAAAGCATCGTTCAGCCCACACAAACCCAAATGCCACCATCTAAACCCAGCCTTAATTAGGCCTGTGCTGAATGGAGAGGACAGGAGGCTGAGGGGACTAACAATATCAGTTGTTTACAATAACATCAACCGCCTTGTTATGGTGAATGTGTGACAGGGTGATAAGGTCACACATGGGACTCCATTAAAGCAAAGTAGATGCAGCTTTATCTGGTAAAATTGATCCCACCACCCTTCAGCCTGTCTGTATTACACATTTTCCACAGAGGGGAGCTTAAAGGTATTCTAGCAAAGCTTATTTAAAACCCAGCATCAATTCTTACATCAATGTTGTGCTGCTTATTGGAAAACGGCTACATTTGCTATAAGTGAGTGAGTGTATGATAAGGAATCTCATAAGTGCAGTTCTAGGTAAAGGATAAAACGAAAGCTTAACAGATTTGCGATGTTGTGCATAATTCATGATGCATGTCCTCAGCATGTCATGTCGCAGTGGAAACATTTACTGCATCCAGATTAAAACAGCACCCCAACAACCCGTGCACTGTGTATATACTGGTAGCAGATAATGGCTAGAGTCCAGTATATCTTACTGCAGTCATATTCAGCCTGGCCCCCACGCCTGAGCTATGCCCATCCACAGGTGCGGAAATAACAACCTCACCACTGACTTAATGGGCAGCACACTCTGCCTGCTTTCTTTTTCCCTCCACCTCCCTTTGATTGATTGTTTTAATTTAAAAATAACCCCAGTTATCTATTTATTTTTGGTTTATTTATTTTTGCTGAAAGGGCTCCTATCGGTTGCTGGCAGGTCGCGCAATTCCAATTTCCAGAGTCGCTTCCCACCAAAAATGCAGAATGAGTCTAATAATGGCCTTTCGCTCTATCAGCCTCTACCCTCCCTCTCCTGACACTCTTTCTTTACCTTTGGCTCCTGCAGTCAGTCAGTCATTGTATTCTTCAGTGTGGGGAGATAGGTCAAATAGACAGACGTTTGGCATTTCATGTGAGGAAATGTGGTGGAGTCCAAAGATTAAGTTAGCCATTCAACTGTCTACAGTAGGGTGGAAAAACGTATTCAGCCTTACAAATGCATGGTGTTTCCTTTAAGTCTGCTAACTTTGTAAAGAGGTAACGGATAATGTGTATAAAGTTGTTTTTTTTTGTTTTTTTTGTTATTAACAATGAATCAAATGACTGTGTGTATCTAAGAGGGTTCACATGTAGGGATGCACCTCAGAGAATTATCACCCGGCCCTGCAGTTCAAGTATTTTACAGTCTTTAAGCTCAATGTTTTGGTTTTTATGACTCGCAGTTTTCCTTTAATGGTTCACTGTCACTGCTCTTGTAGCAGCAGCGTTGTTTTCAGACAGCTGCAAGTTGTTATTTAGTGAAAAAAAATCTGATAAACCAGGAGCGTACGCCAAACACCAAACACCAGCTAGCCTGTCAACATATGGAGCAGTATTTACCCACTAGAGAGTCGGTGTAGACCAGAACAAAGCTAAAGGGAAAGTGGCCAGAAACACAGCTCTTAAGACACGTTGATGTTTGTCTGCTGGATGAGTAAATAAATTGTTTGCTGACACGTTAGCCTTATAAAATGCGAGACAGACATGTCAGCGATTAGCTTGTGAACAGAAGTTAGCTTATGAATGGTGCATTTAGCAGTCAACCAGATATTTCCCTCACGAGATGTAGAGCAAAACAGAGCCAAAAAAGAAAGTATAAATAGTGGACTTCAACATTTGTAAAGTGGCCATAAGCACAATGCAAAATGAATGTGAATGTACCGCTGTAGCTGCTGGATAAGTAAATATGCAAATATTTGCTAACAAGGTCACAAAGTCAAATTGAAAGATGATAATATGTCAGTGCCCTGTTGTTTTTGCTGTCCCCACTTGGCCTAAAAATCATGCCAGGTTAATCATGCTTTTATACAGTATAAATAAATCCTGATGGTGAAGTCACTTTCCTTTTGTTTAGTTGTTCCTTCATGAATCAGTATAATTAAACTTTAAATGCACACTCAGGTGCCAAAACTCAGTAAATACGGGTTTAAAAAAAATAATTTGTTGTGCACTGTAATACACCGTAATAGAATATCTTATACAATTGGGTATACCTCAAGTTCAAGCATGTCTCGTACCATGTATTTTATCCAGGAGCATTACACATACTGTGTCTGGAAAGTTGGACTTCTGATTTTTCTTGCCCTGCAATTATTACCACCCAGCCAGCTAAATAGTCTTGGGGACCTTATACAATGTAATTTCCAAGAGACGCCCCAAGAGCCCCAGTAGGTTGTGGGAATTGGTAAACACACAGAACGAGCCAAGTCCCAGAGGGTCTGCAGTGCCTAAGAGAAAGGGTAAGTGAGTGTGGGTAACACTGCTATCAAACAACAAGACACAGGGACTTAAACTCATTACAGCTCAGGAAGTCTGGGCCCACATGTTGGGTTATAGTTGTCTACTTATCGCTGTGAAAATTGGGCCTCTCTAAAGGAGAGTTTGGAAATGTCACTCGGCGAAATGAACTCTCTTTCAGTGCTTACAGTGTTAACTGGGATCCTGCAGTATATTAGGTGCATTCCTTAGAGCTGTGTTGAGCTTGTATTAGGTTGTGATGTTGTTTAGTGCGACTAGAGAGCCAAAATGAAAAACAAGGTTTGGATTTAGTTTAAGAGTACACAGCGCATTTCCTGTATTCCTCATTTATTTTGTATCAAATCCATTTATCTCCTTAATAGCACATGCAGATGAAGAGGAGAAGATTAAAGGACTTTTCAGAAATAAATTTAAAAAGGAGGAACGTTTAAGCCTTGAGCGAAATGCAAAAAAAAAAAAAGGGGGGGGGGGGGGGGCCTGCAAGTCAATATTAGAAAGGTGATCTTGTGCTGTGTATACTGTGTGTATGTTTCCGCTTGCCAAAAGATTTTCAATTTCCCCTGGTTCAAAGATCACAAAATAAGATTTGAAACCAATTTACAGAGTTTCCACCTGTTCTTTAAAAATGGGTCAGAAGCACCGTGCAAGACAAATGAAAGTAATCTGAAATCCTTTATTAAAGCAGAAATATATGGGCTAATTGGCAACGTTCAAAAGATTTCTGAGGTGCTTGCATTTTAATGAAGATAGAGAATACTAATTTTATGGTAATTAGTGATGAAGCAACTTAAATCCAGCTCAAATCAGTCAAATAATTTGTATCCTACACATCACAGCTGCAGATTTTAGTTTTACAAGGTTAACTGAAATTAACGCTTATTGGATTAAAAAAAGAAAAAGAATTAACACCTTGCTTGTGTATGTCTCTGCCAATCAGTCTAGTTGTAATTTATAAGCATTGTCCAGACTCAATTAACTATTTTATGTAGTGAAGACAAGCTATTAAATGTCTTTTTGGTTAACTGAAACTCACTATTATATTGACATGTAGAAATGACTCCCAGAGACACAGGACACCCCATCTTGTTGTTATCCAGGGAGAGGAAGTGAAGAAGTTGGACTCCTTCAAATATTTAAAAAAAAAAAAAAAAAAACTGAACGAGACTCACAATAATGAAACCTTTTTCCAGAAATATCACTTTAACTAGGCCAAAAACATGTTTTGTTAAATCACAGTGGCCTTGACCTTTGACTACTCAGTTCTATCCAATCCATCCTTCATTCATGGAGTCAATGTTTGTAACAAATATAAAGAAGTTCCCCAGAGACGTCACAGAGAGATTGCATTCACAAGCCTGGCACGGACAGAAAGACGGACAACCCGACCACTTAATGCCTCCAGCCATGGTTGTCACCGGAACAGAGGTATAAAAAGACTGTCAAAGTCAAACCCGGTAATTATTATTTTAACTGCTGACAACATAATTTCTAAGGACATCATCAAAGCCTGAGTAGAAGATTGTGGAATCAGTCAAAATTATACTTTTGCTACTACGAAGCAGAATAATGAATAGCACAGTGACATTGTCGGTGTTTGGAGTTAACTATCAGTAAGATATTGTCAGAGATAATCAGAATATGTCACACCCTGCTTACGCTTTAATTGCACTTGGAGCAACTACTGGTATGTAGGATTTATCCAACAAATCAAGAAGCATTTGAGGAGGGAGCAGCTCCTTCTGTCAGTCGCACCCACATACATTGTGATTTCTCACTGTGGCCATACTTACTCATCAGAGCTCTTTTTTTTTATTATTATTATTATTATTATTTTGAAAGATTATTGCCGCTTTAAAGCTCACTGATGATAAGGAAGAGCAACAACAAAGGTCACTGGGTTTCTTTTCTAAAAGGCAATCATTCTATGTAATGTGCATTTGACTTTTATGACACCTTTGAAATGTCAGTAACACACAGTTCTTAACTGGCACTGATTTGCACATTCAGTCTATTTTTTTCTTTTTTTTATTCCTGGAATCTTTCCTACAGTAAACCTGTGCATTTACAGAAAAACATTGCCTTAATGTGAAATGTGTAAAGGTGAAGGCAGATGAAATTATTACACACAAGCTTTTTTAATTCCAATATAAATCATTTTTCAAAGCTTTTAAAACTGACTTTTTTTGTGCCAATTCATACTTTTTTTTTTCTTTAAGTGTAACTGTAAGGTGTAATAATACAGGGAGGTAGAAGGTGTGTCATCATGAGAATGATTTGTCCTCCTCATTTACTCAATGAAGCACTTGTGACGGTCCTGTCCCTCCTCCGATATTAATTGTGAATTATTTTTTACCCAAAATAATATGCAAAACGTCTTTAGCCCTGAGTATGGTCTGCAGGTATTCCTTTCAATTGTACTTACAAAGTAGTGCAAATAGAGCAAGATGAGGATCCCACTGGCAAAAAAGTCTGCAAGACCCTTTCTGCTACTTGGCTCTGTTATTATTATTAGTTTTTTTTTACAGCGCTTACTGGTTATAATCGAAGATGACTCATATCAGCATATTAACAATTTCATCAGCTCCTCTTTGGTCTAATGTACATATGCTAATGATGCAAAAAGAATGAACAAATTCAGTTGTGAGTCAAAGCCCTTGGGCAACAGTACATGCAGGCAAGCATATGCATTTGTTCCATGTGTGACGATTACCTTAAAGCTCCTGTTTTAACTCCCTAAATTAGATCCCTGTGGCCTTGTGTGTTGATAAAGGGGCACAATGAGACTAGCAAACATGAAGAAAAAGTGAACTCAGCAATTCCCACTCACAATATTTTGTTTCAACATTTAATAAGAAACCTGTCTGACCACCAGAGGCCATCCCATAACTGAAAGGTCATGTTCTTGACCCTTTTTTCTCCCCAGAAACATGATTCTAATTATACTGTGTAAAAAATCACTGATTGAATTGTTCTATTTAAAAAAAAAAAAAAAAAAAAGTCACAGAGTCCAACATGCCACAAAATGTTCTCCAAATCAGCTTCAAAGGAGGTCACTGAGCAAGGTTTGTCCTTACTAGACAAAAGTCAAATTGTTTTTGTAAGAGTTTAGAAACAATATTTGTGGAAATGGTGTGAAATGCGTCATTCAGTATCTCTACAAAAACACACAGTTATTATTTTATGAAGGTCTTAAAGTCACTCATAACTTTGCCAGGTTTTGTATTTTGCTATTTTGTTCCATTTTTGTGTACCAGATTAGATATCACTCATTCTTCCCCTCTTTTCCTCTCATTCTGTTTGGTAAATCTCAATAAAGGATGACATTTGACAAATTTAACAGGAAATTAATTATTTGAATGAAAGTCTGATCATCCTCTGAAACTAAATATTCAACATTTCGTAAAAGCGCCTGCAGGCTCCACAATTGTCAAAAAATAATGATGTTAACATGCTAATGTAAAGCAGATATGATGCTTACTATCTACATATTAGTTTTGTAGAGTTGAGGCGAATGTGAATGTGATTAGCAAACCCAAGTGCTGGACAAAGTGACAGTTTGATTCTGGTTATGGTACTTGAGGTGACATCCGGTCACCAAAGTTATGTCTCATTGGGCGCCACAAATGTTTTTCACCCATCCACTTAATAGTTGTTGAGATATTTCCATCGGTTAAAGTGGTGGAATGATCAACCAACCAATATCCCAACAAGACAAATATTAGGTCCATGTTGCTAGCTTGGCTAAAATGGTTTAATATTTCAAATTTTTTTTTGTGTGTGTGTTATTAGTGATGTTTAAAGTAAAAACATAGACAAAACAATATATAAAATGTTCTTGGAGGAGTTTCGTTCAGTGAAACACAGTATCAGTAGCTGATGTTCTTAGTTTTCCATTCAGTGCTACTTGATAAATGTTAACCACTCTATACCGGAAAGCAGCATTGAATTGGGTTAAATAGTTCCCTATCCATCTCTCTGTAGTTGCCTTGTTCCTCAGAATGATATATATGTATTTATTGTTCTCGCACACATTCTCATTGTCACATCCCTTCTTTCTTCCCTCTCCTGGACAAACTTTGTTCCTCCACTGCTGCCACAATCCCTCTTTGTCACTAGACTCACCCTCTCAGACTCTCTTTATCTTTGCTTCTTCTCATTGTTCTTTATCTTTACATTTATCTTTTTCTCATGCTGCTCGGTTAGACGCCTTTAATTTTCCCCCCATTTATTTTTCTCACTGTTTCTTCAGTCTGTTTTCTAGTTCCAATTCATATTGATGTTCTCGCTCACAACAGCTTTATTTAGAGCTATTAGATATTAGATATTAGATTCTCAGTCAGCATGGTTACAGAGTTGTTTCTGGCTTGATTTGTAAAACACACTCATCACAAACATTTTGCAGTCACACAATGTGTTATGTATGTGATGTCTTTTCGTTTTGCTAAAGCAATTCCCATGTGTTGCATTTAGTTGTCGCAGGTTTTACCAAGTGCAGTTTTTAGCAAGTGCAGTTTTATCCGGTGTAATTAATTACATTTGTGACCAAACTCCTATTACACTAATGACTAAATGTCTTAGTTAAGCTAACATGCTAACTAACTAAGACAATGTACGCGCTATACCTGCTAGACTATGCATGTTAGCATTTAGCTGCAAAGTAGCCTGCTAGTTAATCTGCTAGTATAGCTGTTAACTCATTTTGTTTTTGTGTTTTATAAATAAATATATTTAACACTATTAAAATAACTACAAATTTGAATTTTGAAGTTTCTTTTCCTTTTCTTCAGAAGAAAGTGAAGAGTGCCTGCTGGCTCAGAAACAGCCTTGTTCCGTCATGTTAGTAGGTGGCCCAGTTTATCCTTAATCATTGGTCTTTGCCATTGGTTACTCTGAGAATTAGTGACATTGATGCCACAATAGACAGTTTTTAGCCTTCTCCCACCACTCAGTAACTAATATCTGGGTTTTGCTACAGATGACAAGTTTTTCATGGCCATTACTCTTGAAAGGCACTTTTCAAAGAAGTGTGAGGGTGCAATAGATCATTTTGTGTCCTGTTCAGTGGAATTTGTCTTGACCTGTCTTGTAACATTAGATGGCTACTGTGCCCTGCTGAGACCTGGGCTCTTTATGTTTTGTCATTTTCTGTGCCTTGTCCTTTTTGTTGAAGTGTTGTTGTGCAATTACTGTCTAATCACCAATATAACATTAATAACTTAACTGGTTTAGCTCATATGAACTCAGATAATAATAATCTTCACAGCCAAGGTTCAGCACCAGCTTTTATGTAATCACTCTTAAAAAAAAAAATAGCCATTAAATAACAATTTAACCATGAATTCTGAGGAAAAAAATGGCAGTGAAATGGAGATCTCTATCAAGGTTATGAAACAAAATTAGAAACTGGAAATGTGCAGCATTCGTGTTTCATTTCAGTAAGCGCGTAAGTAAATGTGTGCCCTGTCCTGTTTAATTACATGTTATGCACATTGTTCAGTTTATACACAGTTATTTCTAAAGCACTTTGCCTGCTGGCTTTCATGATTATTTCAGCATACTTAGCACCATTCACAATTTTCTGCAATTTCAAAAACTTCAGGTTTTATAATCTGGAACCAATTCCCCATTAGGTTTCTACATTTTCCCCTGAGCTTATTGAAAAAAAAATGCATTAAGAAATTTCTCATTACAAACAGTTTCTGTGATTTCATTTTAAATATAAGTCCATAACAGTATTGTAGACTTTGGAACATTTGAACTTCACCTTCTTTGCTCATCATAAAGCTTTGCAGTGCAGAGCCAATATGCACTAATTACCAGTTTTGTGCATTTTATCTCAATTACTTTCAATTAACCATCAAACATACTTTGAAAATCACCTGTCTCCTGTTGTCATCTGGCATAAACATTGTTGGACAAATTTATTTTCTTCATTGTTCTACCTTTTATTAGTGGCCTTTTATAATTTATTTCATATATCGTAGAACTGTTTATACAGTCTTTGTTTTGTAAAATAATTATTTTTTAATTCTGTGCCTCTCTGAGCCTTTTCTGAACAAACCCTGATTGAAAACCTTAACTGAAGCAGAAAGGAGGCTGGGTCACATGTTTCACTGGTAGAAAATTTAAGGATAACTCTTCTGTGCTAATTTAAATAGAAACTTCTGCTTGTATAGCCTATATCAAATCTGACTTTTGTTTTGTAAGTCTGTTTTTTCAGGACTAAAATTATATCACAAGTCGCATTGAGTGGCAATTTACACCTTGGTAATTGTTAGGTGGCTCTGCAGGGTCATCTCAGCCAGTCAAGTCTGTTTATTTGCAAAATCTGCCAAACTGGTTTTTCAGGTCGAGTGCCAGTGTTGAATATTTAATGGACAGCAACATTTCCCTCCAACTTTTTATCACAGACCACAGTTCAGCCATTTTTGTATGAGCCACAATATGCTGCTGAGGAGATTTTTGAAAAGGAAACGAGGGCTGTGAGGCAAGCAGATGCCACCAGGGAGGATGTTTTGGTAGATAGAAGGGTTGCAGAAGCCCAGGCTAACACGGACGGCTGGTTATCCCAAAGCCTCTGTGACACAATGCACCAGTGTTGGCCATGTTTGAATTCACAGTTGTCATTAGAAATTACCAAAGTGTCAGGACACAAATTAGGGCGCAGCATTTAAAAATGCAAAGTCTAAAGAGAAAAGTGGAAAAAGAGAAAGCTCTGTTGTGGGACCTCTTAATAGTTGTCACATTTCAAATGCTGTTTGACAGACCAGTGGTGCAAGTTATGAATTTGCCATCTTCATGAGGTGATGGCATTACATTACTTGTCTTTCATCAAACCAGCAACATACATATACGCTCAGACTCACATTTCACTGCACAGACAGAGGCGGAAAAGCAGAACTGACTGAAATAGTCTCTTCATCCATGTAGGACAACATCATGTAGAAATGAAACTATCCACTCGACTGTGCAGTTGGAGATTTTTTGCCACTTATTTAAAGGGCTCCATCTGTTTTTTCGTATTTGCAAATGTTTCATGCCATTTGTTTTACCTTTCTGACGACCATCTGTTTTTCATATCAGGTCAAACCATACAGTTCCAGGCATGCTGTGACAGAAAAATCTGATTAAACCGTCCCTTTATTTTAGTATGAATGTATACTTGCAATGTCAACAAAGATTATACAGGACTCCAGCAAGAGTCTATTCCTGATCAGATCAGATCAGCAATGTGAAGCACAGAAGGAAGTGGGATGCTGAAATCCTCAGTGGGTCGATACGTGAGCCCCTAAATTACCTCAATGGTTCTCACTTTTGAAATTGAATAGGCTTGCTGAATGATTTAAGGGCTGGCTTTATGGGAATAATGGCGAGCAAATGCAGTAACACTGTTCACAGTGGAACAAGCTCAAAACAATAAACAGATGTAGAGAAACATAATAGCAGAACTTATAAATGGATACCCATGCATGAGCCATGTGAATCACACACATAATGGTGCAATGTATCGTTTGTGCAAACAGGAAAGCACATGTACTAAATCTTATGAATGGATGTTCATGCACATATAAACTGTATTTGCATTCATTTAAGGTCTATTGGTATCATAGCATGCTGTCAATCCTGCAACATGCAGTGCACAGTCCTTCAGCTTCTACTTAGTTGTCCTTTACTGTGACAGTATTTCTGACACAGGTGTGATGCCACTGACCCTGCAAGTCAGCACCTTCCAAAATGATTACAAAATAATCTTTACAAAAAATTATATCTTAAAATTGTTCTTTCTAATTTCTATAGTTTAAACTGAAGCTGATTTGTTATTATCAAACCAACATTGGTGTAAATGGAGAGATTTCAGTCGCAACCTTTACATCCACTGTTAAAGTGGCTATTTGTCAGTTTTGCTATCACTATCAATATTAGCATTACAATCTGTTTACTCACCAGTCTTGACAAGAGCTTCATTCGTAGTTGCATTTACAATAAACAAGGTTTTTATATGTGCTCTGAAAAGTGATACCTCTTCAGAACAGCCAGGACACAACAGTGACTCAATATCGGAAAGTAATGAGACAGGCTAGCTGGTTAGCGTGCTAACTTTGGGAAGAGAAAAGAAGTGATAGAAATAGAAGCACAAGAAGAGGGTTGCAATTAGATGCTGAACGTGTAACATTTCTTCTAGACCGGTGAGTGATGTTGGCTTTGTAGCAATGGCAAAAATATAGCAAATAGCCCCTTTAATAATAATTTACTGTCTTTTTGAAAGGATTGTATTGTAATCTAGCATAACAAGTATTATTAATGTTAAAAAACATAAAGGGTAAACTATTTCTGCAAACTCCTGTAAAGTGAAAGAAAAACTGTAATTCATGTTCTTGAAAGTGTTATTTCATTACAAAAACATTTTCATTTTTTGGTAACTTTCCTCTCACAGAGGGTGTTGATGTTGATCTTAGCTCTCTTGTGCTTATGAACCATGCCAGTGTTTTCCCTTCTGCACCTGGAACCACTTTATCTCCGAGGGCGTGGAACAAACATTCACTGAAACGAATAGAACAATGGAAGATAAACGGGTGCAGCGCGTTTGGAGATTCTTAAAGCAAAACAAGGCAACTCTGCTCTTTTAACCTCTTTGTTCATCTTTTCCTGCCATTAACCTGCTGTTAATATGAAGACACCTCTTGTTCCTTGCTATTCACCTTCTATAGTTCACACTCAGCTTAAATTTTGAAATAGGCTCTTCAGTCCAAAAAAAAGGCAATTTGACATTTACAATGGTTTTCATTCATGTCTTTCTTTCTCAAAAGGACACTCTTCATCTTGTTTCTCATCATTCATTCACACCCTCTTCCCAGCTTCACTTTTACACCACACAACTCATTTTTTCCCCTTTCTTCCTTTGCACATTACATACTGTTACTTCAGAAATATCACTGCTCAACCACATCGCCCCTTTATTTTATTTTTTTTCTCCTTTTGCACTTTTGCTTTTTGTCTCTCAACTCAAACCTCTTTCCCTGTCTCTTTCTCTGTCTCCACTGAAGGGTACATGAATGGACCGTGTAGCAGCTGTATTTTTGACAGGACTAATAGTGCTGATATTTTACCTTGAACAAGGGCCATGGCTGCATTGATTTATACATTGATTTATAGTTGCTGTGCAAGTCCAGACACTGACACCAAACTGTGAAAGTCTTATATGTAATAGTTCTGTTTCAGTAAAGATTAGCATTTACTACACATACCTTTTCGTGGCCGCTTTTATCTCCTCCCGTTGCCATGTGTGCATGAAGTTTTATCACGTTCGGCCACAGAGGGAATCAAACCACTAACCCTGCGAGTGTTACTGTCATGCTTTACCAACTGAGCCTTACAGAGAGCTTTCTACTAGCATTGGATTATTCAAAAATATTCTACAGCACAGGGCCCAATGCTAACATGAATTCCTCGACTGCCTTACTAGTTCATGAGCTCATGAAAAGTAGAGCACTTTTCCCATTTTTCACACATCCTTCAAGTGCGCTGCAGTCTTTTGGTGCAGCCGAGACCCAATCACAGCGCAGTCAAAGGAAATGCTAAACACAATGATCGGTCAGGAGAGGTATGTTTTCAACAGGACATTTTTCACTTCACAGGCTACAGTGAGAAGTTCTGATTTGGGAGAGAAGTGATCGTTTTCAGGTGTGCGCCGTGAAAAATTCAGGTGTGTGCTTACAGACACAGGGAAACACACACAGAAAAAAAGATGTAAAAATGCCGAAATGTGAGCTTGAATTGTAAACAGACTTGGCAGAAGCTGAAGTAAGAGTTAGGTGGTGTCGCCTCTGTCCACAGAACTGGAATTATAATATATAATGACACCTATTCACCATTTTAAATGGGCGCTCCACCAATTTTCCACTTGAAGTTCAGTTTATCAGTCACAAGGGTTACTATACAGCATATTCTCCTCTGTTCCTCTGGCTTTGGCTTTCCAAAGTTGTGTCACCAGTGTTAGGTGACCCACAGTTAGGAAATATCATCCTGCAAGGGTGAGCTAGTGGGTTTGAATGTTGTTTTCACTTAGTACATGTCGGATCCTAGCCCCCAGTGTGTGTGACACCATAAGACTGACATAATATATCGACAATGAGTGGAAGAAAAACAATGGGTTTCACTTCCTTGCAAAATATTAAACTCTAGGAACATAGAGATAATTTATGAAATCTTTTAGTCTGACTTAATGTGATCATTTGATTGATGCTTTTTTGTGCTTTTACACACAGGATCAACGCGTACACACAAATAATAATAATAAATTTATGTATGTAGCACTTTTAAAAAACAAAGTTTACAAAGTGCTTTGACATAAAGATCAGAGCAAGACAAAACAAACCATAACACAAAATACTCCAAAATAATAACAGTAAGCAGATATAATACATGCACATGCGCATACACACAGAGACACAGTAAGGGGAGGAAGATATAATAATAATATTAATAACAATAGTAGTAACATCAGTGACAAAAAGATAACAGCAAGGAGTAAAAAGAAATAGAAGAAATAAAAAGAAATGAAAGAAATACAGAAGAAATAAAAAGAGGACATCACATAAAAGCAAGTCTATAAAAATGAGTTTTTCAGAAGTGATTTAAAAGAAGTCACTGATTCACTAGCCTTATCTCCGCGGGGAGATCGTTCCACAAATGAATAAACAAAACTCTACTTCTCTCGTATCATGACAGAAGCAGAAATAAGCAAAATGTTGTGTAATTTAACTAAAACTGCAGCAGAGAGTCCCTAAAAAGTCTTCAGGCAACAGGAATTAGGGGTAATATCCACAAGCTGGCGGTCCCTGAAGCAGCCAAGTGGTCTCGTCTGCATCCTTCAGCATATTAGAGTCTCATGCACAGGTTCGTATGGGTTAGCAGCGTTGAGTGGTCTTACCATGGAGCACATACTGCTACAATGACCCCTGAGGGGAGAACAGGTGTCCGTCTTAGCTCGAGAAGCTGATCTTCGCTCCACAATACTCATCAGCTTTTAACACTGTTTAAGATTGTACTGTTTTTATTTACAAGACCGACAGTTAGTTTGATGACACATTGAAGCCAAAGAAGGTCGTAGACGCTTAGAGGTTTTGTCCTGCGGGACTTAATTTGTATCAAACTTGCAAAAGTATCAGTAGGAAAGATGAGTTCATTTTTGGCCGGCGCTACCAGAGTTAGCAGCTTCATGTACCGCAAACCACAGCCCTGTGTCCCGTGAAATGGGAATACAGAATGTGAAACACACCTCTGGGACCAGCCGCTCCTCCCATGTTGCAACTCTATGAAAGCTGCTCATGAGTTGTGTTGTAGAAAATGTAGCCAGTGTTTTTGTGGCTTGACCCATACTAGACTAAAATGAGAATAATTCAGCCACTGCTGCTTTGTTTCTGACCATTCTTTTTCTATTAAATCTTCCTTGGGAGTACCCCTTTAACTTTTGTTTGTTGACGCACTAAATGTAGATTTGATGGTGTGGTATGCCTTTGTTGCACCGAACACTGCACCCTGCATTATCTGCACTAAGCAAATCACTCTTTAATTTATCATTTGTATACTGTTTAAATCAGAATCTGTCTCAGAGAATCCTTCAAATCTTGTTGTTTACTCCCCATTGCACCTCTGCCACTTACAGTCAGCTAATCACTGGGATGATTTGCTTTATGCCAAACGTCTTTTTTCACTTGATTTGATGGTGTTGTCTTAATCAGGAGCAAAGTTGCTCTGATGTTTGCTGAAACAGTGGTTGGCAGATATTGTGAATGCTGATTATCCAGACTATATATCACATACAGATGCTCAATTATTTTCTTCATCAAAATGCAAAATATCCTTGAAAATAGATGCACCAAAGGGGTGATTTGCAAAGTTGTCCAGTGTGACTATTATAAAGGTGGACAAATATTAACACAGATCTTTGACACTTGGACAGACTTGTGCTGTTAATGGTCCCCAATGGGAGAAATCTGCAACAAGGGCAACTTCCAAGCTGCATGCATGTTTCATGAATCTAACACTGTTTTCTGGTTCGCATGACCTCACAAATAAACACAACACGTGGAATAAAAAATGCTCGATACCTTTTCTGTCCAGCCCTCCTTTCTCTCTTATTCATATTCTGTCACTTTGTGATACACATGCACACACACACACACACACACACACACAGGCGGTGTGGATATGGTAGTCAGACATGGCAGCTGTGTTAATAATGTAGAGAGGGTTCAGTGTTATCTGAGCCTGCACAGGGAAAGTCTGCCATCTACTGAGAATAAGAGACTGTGGTGAGGTATTTTGATGTAGATACTCATCTTTCGCTTGCTTGGTGTGATTCAAAGTCATTATCTGCTGTGTGTCACCAATGGTCCAATATAGTCAAGTAGAGCTCGATATTTTGATCTCGAGCTTTAGCAGTTCAACACATTTGTTAGGATGTCTTTAGAATCAGTTAGCATGAAAACAAGGCTGTCAAATCTCTCTTTGGACATAAGGATAAAAATAGTTTTCGAGGCTTGTTACTTTCGAAAAATAATTTCTTTTGAGAAACATATGATTGGCATTTGCATTAACAGTATAATATATATAATATTGAAACAAGATTCCAGCCATGCTAGCAGTTCTTTGAGGCTTTACTTTAGTATCAAGTTTGTTTTTTTTTTAGCTAAATGCTAATCGGCACTTGCTAATATGCTGATGTTTAGCAGGTATAACGATTCCCAAGTTGACCATTTTACTTTAGTAGACTAGCCAGGCTAATATTTGCTAATTAGCAAAACACAGCTATATACTGATTGGAATTTTTTTTTTTTTTTTTGTTGCATTATAAACCAACGAATAAGACAAAAAATAAAATCTGACCTAATGATGAATCTAGATAGAATGTCACCACCAGTTAGTAATTAATCCTGAAGGAAACATTAATGTGTGTACCAAATTTGTTGGCAATCCAGGCAATAGTTGCAGGGACATTTCACTTATTTCCTTATGATGGCAGAGGATCACCAAAGTTATATGGGTTCATCTTCTTGGGACCACAAGTACAAAATGCCTTGACAAACATGTATTTACATAAATAAGTATTCATATATTTCAGTCTGGGCCAAGGTGATGATGCACTGACATCACCATAATGTTGAAATTAACTCTGATAGTGTTAGTGGTGACTGATTTAGCTGTGTGCTTTTCCTCATCCAACATTTGTTGTATCCCTCATTTTCTCTTCCTTATATTTTCTTTTAACTCTATAATATCCAATTAAGCCAAAAATGCTTAAAAATAATGTCAGTTTTGGAGGATTTTGGAGCATCCATATTTTTCTTCAATTGCACAACATCTTAGCAGCAATTTGGCCACCTACAGCACCACAACACTGACAAGAATGAAAAATCTGTTTGAATTATTCTACGTGGGTGTCCTTTTTAAATTTCTGGGCCCAAAGCTGTTAATTCCACTTCTGATTGATTACCTTAAGAAAAAATAAATCCCATTTCAATTACTAATTTGACCCCGCAGAAGCTTCCAGCACACTTTAATATGTATGAATGTCACACACAGAGTCACTAATCACAGCGAGCCCGCAAGTGAAACTGTGGATTAAAGAAGAATGTATATATTGTGTAACTCCCACACACGACGCTTAATCCGAACATATCCAATTTTTGCACAATTGAAGGGATTTGCGTAAAGTTGTGTATGACAGAGAGGATGAAATCGAAGATAAACTTTTCGCTCTGTCCCAGTGCATCGTTCATAAAAAACCTGATCAAAAGTCTATCTCCTTCATCATGTCCATGTGTTGCACACACCTATATATCTTCACGTCTGTGCAGTTATCTCTTCACAGCCCAAGCTGAAGATATACAGTAGAAACTTCATCTTTTCTGTCTCATCCTGCACTAGGGTTCCTGCACTGTGTCACCACTGAGCTCAAAGGGGGAATCTGTGACTTGATAAGTCCGGGTAACATCAAGGAGAAGCAATGTTTTATTCATCGGCACAAAGCTCCTGAATTCACTCAAATCAAATTCGCCCGCCTTTGTTTGAGAGATCAAGCTTGAGGTTTGACACATATAGAAATGATTGGATTTCTTAGACTTATAAAAAAAAAAAGAAAAAAAAGAGGGAGGGAGAAAGTTGTGAGTGTAGGAGAAGACAGGGTGATGTTTTTTGGGAGGTTTAATGAAAACACAAGTTTCTTTTTTTCAAATGATGGAAGAATTAGCTTAAAGATAAACATGTATATTTTCTGTTTCACAAACTTGTGATTCTAATGAAAAACTATTGCTCAAGTGCTGGCACGGTGACTTTTATTCTTCTCTGTTTCACTTTCAGTTTTTCACACAATCCACTCCGGCATTTTTTT
This sequence comes from Rachycentron canadum, assembly GCA_038496675.1. NCBI lineage: Eukaryota > Metazoa > Chordata > Actinopteri > Carangiformes > Rachycentridae > Rachycentron > Rachycentron canadum. The sequence continues at coordinate 5,677,229 of CM076670.1, read as the reverse complement.
TTTTTTTTCCCTTTCCTCTCCATAAGTCAGCTGCTCTCACATTCGGGTGACCTTGGCACCCTGCTGATTCACTTGTTTTGTTGCGATTCTTTCATCCTGTGTTTCTCTCTCATGCCTCTCTCCTTTCAGATTCCATTTTTCTATCCCTCCTCTCTCCCACTCTGATCTCCTGCTGTCAAATAAATTCAAATACTTTTTGAGTGGCGCACGGCGGGGTCAGATGTGATTTCCAAAAATTTAGGATTTGCTTTACTTTTCAGATTGGACGATGCTGCAATTGCCATAAAGGTCTCATCTCACGGTAACTGCTGAACAAACCCAAGCCGAGCCCTGCAGGGATTTAAAACGATTAGGAGTGACTTTTTATGAAGTACATTTAGGTTTTTATCTCATCTGCAACTTTCTTTTTTCTTTGTAATTTCTTTTGTTCTCGTTTTATCTTTCGTCTTGTTTCACTGCGTTTCATCAACTAAAGTAAATTAATCTAAACCCCTAGACTCACTTCACATATTACAGCCGCGACTTCAAGTGTCAACTGTGTGATCCAGGTCACTGCCGCAATGTCAAATACCTACAGTACTGTCTAATTCTGACGGTACCTCCCACGCAGGCCTACCAGCCACACAACTGCTGTGCTCAACACCTGATACTGCAGATAAATACCGTGTCAAGTATCAGCACTGAGCTCTGTAAAATTCAAGTGATTTCTTAAAAAGTTACAGGCTCAGATTTTTGGCTTTTGATTGATATGTTGATCCTGAGCGAGATTACATCATTTCATCACAAGTTCAACTTCAAGCTTTAAAACAAGAAAAAAGTTCTGCCTGTGTAGTAACAAAAATCCTCTTCTTCATCTTCCAGGTTTCCTTGTTTTTGATTGATGCAAGTAAATAGTTTGTGTTTCCTGAAAAAAGATTTACATTGGTTAAATTTTTCCAAATTATTTCTATAGTATTTTAAATTTAAAGGAGCTATATATAAGTATGTTATTATATTATTAGCATGTTACTTTTAGCTGTTTACTCACTAGTGTAGAATAAACTGCTGCAAGTTCAGTGTCAACGTTTTTTCCTTTACACATCATAGGCTGTTTTCCAGCAGAGGAAAGCAATGGCCACCTGCTGCCAGCAAGAAACCACATTCCCCAGCAGAGAAAACTGACAAATAGCCAAACCCAATTAATGGTCTCACCTAATACATTTCCAAACCATTCATTCACCTGCACAGTGCGAAGCCAATGTTTAAAAGGAACTTCAAGTTGCGTGTATCACACCAACTATTGCACCAACTACTGGTCAGCCTGTAGTAGAATCAAACTCCTTCAAGGCCACTGGCCTTTCTCAAACCCATGTTGGGAGACATTGAGACTCTTAAGTGAAGATGTCCTTGTTAATCTAATAGGTGCCGCAGTCCGTCAGCCGGCGTCGTCTCACATCCGTTAGACCTCAGCGTGGCTCAGTACTAACTCCGTTTGGACCTCCTCGCATCTTCTGACACAGCGTTGACGATAACAAGGTAATTGGCTCACAGACACCTATTAGATAACCCCCGACTCCATCACGAGTGTTTGGTTTTTGAAAAACTGTGATCAAGAATTTCTCTCCAATGTGGGTGTCACTCATGGAGTTTGACAGGAAACTATCAAAGATGATTTTTGGTGCCAGACAAAAAAACATTACAATAAGACGCAGCTTTTTTTTTTTTTTTTTTTTTTTTTTTTGTGACTCATCAGTAGAAACTTTTCAGTGAGTTGAACTAACTATGTGTGGAAGCAGGATGAGAGCAGAGAAACATTTTTTAAAAAAGCATCTTTACAACCACCAAAAGGTTTTCAAGACTGGTACATTTTCAAAACAGTCAACATTTAAAGATTCTATAAAGAATATAAAACACATAAGCCACTAACTAATTTAAACTTTCAAATCAAAGGAGTGTCTTCTGTGCACAGGATATCACAATCCAGCCAGCTACGAGGCTCCACTCAGAGAAATGTCATTAAAGAAAATGAATAGAAAACAAAATAAACAAAGTAGTAAGAAGCAATTAAATTTTACAAAATAAATGAAATTTATTTATATTAAAGGTTATCACCTTTAATATAAATAAATTTACATTTTTCTGCACATGTATTGATATTCAATGTATTTTTTGCATCATACCTAGCATGAAATAAAACTTAATCAAACCTTATCAGCTAGTCATTGCCAATATTTCTAGCTGATGCTACAGGTTCAGGATCCTCTCCCTCTAAAACGCTTGTTTTTATGAAACAAGTCTGTGTGTTATTATAATTCAAAATATTTCTTGCTTTGGTATTGTGTTAGAATGAGAAAAAGTCTTAATATGAAACAATAAAGTGATACATTTGTTTTTCAAACAGCGTAACTACATCAGCAAAAAAAAAAATATATAGAAAATAATTCTGCCTCATAAAATATTTTGTTATGGTGAAAAAAAATCTTTTTTTACCATAACAAACATTTTGTTGTTACAAGAAACTAAGCTAATAGTTTTGATGTCAGGATACTAACTACTAAACCATAGATTTCTACATGAAGTTTTGGTGATGTAATTTCCAGCATTATTAATAATAAGCAGTGTTACTTTGCTTTAACCCCTTTTTAAAGTTAACTTAAAACATGAAAATCTGTGTTGAGAGATGAGAGATTTTTTGCCTTGATCTTAATATCTTATCTTCTTGTAGGCACACTTCATCATTCCAAATCAATTAATGTTGAATTCCCCAGCGTCTAACCCGTTATATTCTGCGTTTGTGTACCGCTCGACAGGCAGAGCACGGGGGTTAGCGATTTAATTCACATTTAATATGGACATGCTCATGATCCTGAAAGGTGCTTCGGAGGAAACTGCTCCACCTTTGTCCTTTACAAGTGCTTCGGTAACTTGAACGCTGCATAAATCAGGCGGCTTTATAGCCTGAACTAAGTCACGTGCGGGTAGTAAATCAGAAGTAACGCGGAAGGGGGGAGCATCAGGGCTTGTTTGTGTCAGCTGATAGGTGTGCAGCGCTGACGTCCTGCTGCGATCACCTATGCTAATCTGATTAAGCTCTGTTTAATCACACCTAATCAATCGGAGCAGTGTCATTCAGAGACTCCGGTTGCTGACAAACATTTTTATGATTTGTTCAGTTTTATATTAATGAGGCCTTTGATCGGTGTTAGCAGCTTTAGAGCAGAGAAATTAAACTCACAATAGCTTATTAAAAAGATTCATGAAGCTCTTAAGTGTAATATTATTTTTAGAAACAGCTTTAATCAAGTCTACCTTTGTAGGATATTGAAGATGAAACTCAAGCTGAATATTTTCTCCTCTGTGAATGTGCTGCACATTGAATACTACTATGATAAAGTATCTCATTTGTCACTGGACTGAGTAAAGACTTTAGTAGTGTCTTGCAAAGCTATGAGTATTTTTTGTGGTGCTTTTTTGGAAGCCAGCGATGAAACACGACAGTCTCCAAATCTCGGGTGCACTGAGCACAGTTGGTGCCAAAGCTGACTTTGTCCGTCCCAGTCTGGGTAAACATGGAAGCCATCGGCATGGACTCGCCCAGGCTGTGTTGGGCATCTCTGTGTTGTGGACGTGCACATCTGCAAATGGCGTTTCCTGCACTCACAGCTTCCGTTTGCTTCTGTCTAAAGCCGAAGAGGTTATCATTTCTTCATTTGTGTGACTCTTTTGGTTAAGATTTAGTTCCTAAAATGGTCTTTCTCTCTTTTTTTTTATTGCTGCCCTTTCTCATATCTCATTCCTGTACTGCTTCCCTTTTAAAAACATTCCACCTTTCCCTTTTTTTTTTTTTTTTCTTGCACATGAAAAAGGTAGACGGCAAGCCCCAGTAGGTCACAGTGCATTAACCACACTAATAAACCCATTACGCTGCAATGGAATGGGATCCAAACGAGAGAGGGAGAGGGTGCTGAGTGATGGGGATAAAGGAAGGAGAGAGGCTGATTTTGGCAGAGAGGAGTGGTAGACTGAGGAGAGAGAGCTGAAGCACAGTGGCAGCCTGGGTAAAAGCCTCGCTGATACACACTCACTATGTGTGCCTTTAAGCTCTCCGTCTATTCATTATGTTTTCGAGCAGCATTCATTAAGGAGAGGATCTGCCATCTTCTGCCAGGGCATTGCATCACTTTCTGCTCCTGCACGGCTCCTCTCTCTGAGCATTAGCCTCATTGTGGGGCCAATTACAACACTGCAGCGCCGTTCGGGGGACCATAAATATCCACAATGTGTCCCCAACCTGTGACGCTCCTGTGAGGGAAGACGGGAAGCAGGGAAGTGGAAAGTTGGAAGAGAATATGGGACAATGTAGCAGTTGAATGCAGTTTTAAATGTACTACTCTAGAATCAGAGCTATCTGCAGTGTATTATATAGTTTTTTAATTGTTGAAATTAGTAGTTATTTTCTTACTTCTACTCACAACTTTGTGAGCCTGTATTGTTAAGTCAAATGTGCAAAATTGTTATTTTCAGTTCGAAGATTGTGATTTTGAATGGCATCTTGAAAATTGTGCAAATATATTTTTATTTCTTCTATTTGGTTGGATTTACAATGATGTAATGATGTTTGTTTATATGCTTTGCGGGTGAGGAGACAAATATTAGGAAATATTGGCAAATACATCAGCTCTTCTTGCAAACCTGAGCGATGAGGGAAGATAATAAACTGATTCAGATTCGATGGCAGACGTGTGTATACACAGTGTGCTTGACAATAAAATAAGTGTGATTCTGGGCTGGCACTGCTGACCAAACATCCCCTCTCACTGTGTAGATGTTACAGTCGGGGAGTGTCTTTCGTGGTTTGCTTCTTCTGATGCTCTGCTGACACCGTGTGGCCGCTGCTGTCACTGCATCTGTGAAGCAGGAGGGCCGATGAGCCGGGGCCGGTGCGAACGACTAGGCTTTGTTGTTGTTGTGTATACAGTTGTGCCCAAACAGCACATTCATCACCAGCAGACGTCCCCGCTCCTCTCCTACTGTGCCAAATTGATGAACCATCAACACAAGTTTCATCACGTTCACTTTATATTGATAAAGCAATCATGCATGCCTTTCTTCTGTGTTTCACGGTTTCCCCACGCTGAAGACAAATGGGGTGTCAGGATGATATTTTCCCCCACACTTCTGCACTCTGCTGAAGGGAGGAAGTGGGTTCCAAACACAGGGTCACAACTGTTTTCTGCCAGAAACAAGAAACAGCTTTGAGATCAGCTGAACTGCTCATAGGTTTGCATCTTCTGAAACATGTTAATCACTTTGAAATTGTGGATAAATTTCTAAAAGTAATTAGGGAGACCTTGCTTTTTAAAGGGCAATACTCATCCACTTTTAAAGAATTTATTAACATTTGGGCAAAATTCCCCAAATTCAAAGGCTTTATTTGTTTCAAAGTTTCATAAAAAAATAATCAAGAAAAAAAGGGCAAATCTAAAAAGACAAATACTTAATCAGCAACATGTTAAATAAATAACACAAACACCCCTCATTAGCTAGTTTCCTGTTTTCAAATGTGAGGTTTCACAGTTTGTTTTATAACATAAAATAACTTATTATATAACTTATTATATTATAACTTATATAACATTTTACAGATTTTAAAGTTTTTTTAAATGGATCCTACACTTCCCATGGTGCAACTTGATGGCATCTTTTGTTAGACCCCACCTACTTGGCAGGTAAATAGCCAGGTAAATAGCTACCGCCCCAGTTTGAATTGCAAATCTTCGCTTAACAATCTCCAAGCCCGAGCCAAGACTGATCCAGATGACACTGTCAGGGTTATCTGTTAAAAATGGTGGATTGGTCCTTTAAAATTGCATCAGCATTACTCTTTAAGTGCTTGTTTGTGAACCTACATAGCTGTTAGATATTAACTGGCGAACAGAAACAATAAGCAAAATGATTTATCAACCAAATACATGACTCTGGAACATCTCCGATGCCTCAATTTTTTTATTAATTTGTCTACAGTATACAAATATTCACACACAAAATGTTCTCAAAAAAAAGCCCCTGTCTCGTAAACATTCATTTTCTCCTCTCTTGCAGTTCTGTCTCCTGTTTCCTTCATTGTGTGCTGTATTGTTCACGACCTTCCATACATATATTTCTTTTCTTTTTTTTCTTCTTCTTCTTTAAAAACAGAGGCCACTTGATCCTCGCGTCATCGTGCCGTCCTGTCACCCAGACACGCACCTAGTGCGCGGCATCACCCCCTGACGTTTCGTCGTGTGCCCCCCGCTGTGACACGGCCCGTCGTGTAATCAACGTGACCTCGCCGTGTTGAGCAGCAGCAGCAGCGGCAGCCAGGTCCAGGATGAAGGGAAGAAGAAGGCAGAAATCACAGTGTGAAGCAGGAGCTCTTGACATCAGTGCGCTCGGTGCAGGCCCAGAGGTGAGGAACGGGACCGTATTGCATGGGTCGGCTCCGAGCTTTAGTTGGTGGAGGTGGTGGGTGGGCTGGGTGAAGGGGAAGGGGGTCGAGTCTTGGTGTATCTTTCAGATCTGGAGCAAAAAGTTCCTTTTTTTCTTTTTTTTCTGAAGTTAATCCTTAGTGTTGGTCTTTAAAACACTTGGGGACACAGATGGTACTGCCTTGTACTGCCTGGCACTTATGTATCCTCACAGGTGGAGTCATGGCACTATACCCACAGAAATAATTCATTGCACAACAATTTGACCAAAATCTGGTAGTGACACCAAGTTTTAGACGGGGACAAAGGGTTTAAGACACACACACACACAAAAAAAAATATATATATATATCTCTATATATATATCTATAGATATATATATAGAGATATATATATATGGAAATGGTATGTTGTATGGCTACAGAATGCAGTTAATCAAGTAATAAGGGAGAACTAGTTTACAGGGGAAATGACTGGTGTGGGATAAATCTGCATATTCAATAAACTCTCTTCAGTAAAGACCAGTTTATAGGGACCCCCACCAATCTACACGTATTTAAAAACATCTATAAGAACGTAATAATGTGAAAACAAAGTATATATAATATATATATTTAAATATTTTGAGATGTCCATAACCAGTGACACTGAAGATGCATCAGATAATTTTGGCTCTGGCATTATTTGCTGCATTTTCACTGCCACTGTCCATGTATTCCCTCTCATCTCTGTATCTTTATTCAATATGTACTCCGCAAGCAGCGGCTCTTTCCCATAATACCAGGAAAGCAGTAGTGCAACAAACTTTTAGCAGGATTTTTTTCTTTTCTTTTTGTTTTTTTGTTGTTGTTTTTTTTGTTTGTTTTGTTTTGTTTTCAAAGGAAATTAATCAAGTACATGAGTTTAGGACTCAAACACTTCACAAGATGCAATTCAGAATTTGAACGTGGAGAAGTAGTTTGGAGACTTGACAAAGAAACTGTCAGAAAAGTATCAGAAATGATGACCTTTATTTTTCTGGTTGTTTTTTTCAGGTGTTGCTGTCACTACTGAAAGTGAGATTTTTATGTTTTCAGTGTGAACATCAATCGTTGTTCTGTAGGAGACATCAACAGACATTGTGTGCTTGAAATAAATCCATGGACTGCACCTTTAGGCCCTTAAACATAGTGGCTTTTTGGTTTGAACGCAAAGTAACATTAATAGAAGACCGTGAACAGGTCATGTGTCGTGGCTGTCTGGACGACAACTATTATGACCTTTGATTGACCTTTCCTTGACCTTTGCAGGTTTTCCCGTGAGGCTATGAGTGAACTAAATAAAAAGGCATTATTGAAAAAATAAGGCTACCAGTCTGGGGCGTTTAAAGGCACCCACACTGAGCTACATTCCATCTTTGACAACAAAAACAGGAAAATAAGAGAGAAAATGAAATGTTTTAGCTTACAGTGATGTCCATTTTTTTAGTATTACTGCTAAAACAACTCCTTTTATCTTATTTCTCTCTTTCTCGCTCTCACTATCTCACTCTGCAAGTTTTATTTTTTCTTCTTAAATAGGCTTTTTATTTTAGAGGAGGAGCGCTTGATTTTCTCTCCATTGTCGCTGGAGTCCTGGGAGGAGGTGCTCTGGAGCTTGTAATCCCTTCCCACACTCCAGCCCTCCGAGTCCAAGGAGGTCAGAGACGGGTAACGCCCCACGTTGGGCAGCATGCTGGCAGGCAGCTGACCAAAGCTGTAGGACTTCTCCAGGATGCCGTTGTACATGCCCTTTCCTGTCGGAGAGGTCACGCTCCCCTGCGAGAAGGTTGCGCTTTGGGACTCCGGGATGATGCGGGTGAGGTCGGGAGAGCCTCTGTGTGCAAATGGATGGTGCTCCAAGGCTGGGGAGGGCGAGGTGGAGGGCGGGCCTGAGGGGGTGGTGGCCGGAGTGGGTGGGAGAGGAGGAGGCGTGGAGTCCCTGAGACTGCTGCTGCTGCTGCTGCTGGTGTGGGTGGTGGTGGTGGGGGTGGACGCAGGAAGGTCCGGACTTTGGCCGAACAGCAGCAGCTCCTCGCGGGAGATCTTGCGGTATGGGGTCTCCGATCCTGCTGTGCAGGGGTTGTGCATCTGCTTGCGGCCCATGGAAGAGTTGAGAGAGTCTGTATCGGAGCTGCCGTCCTGTGCCGGTTCCCTGAGAGAGAAGAGCAGACACCAAGGTCACAACTCACACAGACAGGCAGCTAAAGGTTAAAAGGAGGGAAGAAAAAGGAGGAATTCTTCTTCCTGTCGGTTTAACAGGAAGAAGGATGGATGTTAATTGTTCAACACAAAATGTCTCACTCAGCAGTCATGGACACAATTCTTTGCAAAACAGTGACATCTAGTGGTCGTGTGAGGGAGAATCACTCTATGGCACAAATACCAGTCTTTTAATCATGATAACTTTAAAAGTTGTTTATTGTTGTAACCATGACAACAGAGGTCTGCAAACATTCCCTAAACTTAACCCAATCACAGCTTTGTCACATCATAGGTTAAATGTTTAATTTTCAGGGGCTATGATGCATTTTATAGTCCCGAAAAGAGACTTTTTATTTGTAAGTCAAATTAAACCTTTTACTTTGATGACAGATGACCTCCTGCATTACACCTCGGATGTCCTTCAATAGTACTAATCCAATTTAAATAGATACACCAGTAATTACTTGTTTTTAGCATTCTCCTATCCAAGTACGCCTACACAGAGTTTAGCATGGACCTCCATTCCAAAGAGAAATTTAGCAAAATTACAAAAATAATCATCACTGAAGAAAATGGAGCTTTTAGGCTGCTGAGTGCCACAAAAATGTCAATTAATTTTGTTGAATGACAGAAAACCTGGGGTCAGTTATCAGCATTGCATGTGTTGGCTCCGTTAGGTGACAATCTCATGAACAGTCTGCTGCGTGGACTGTACTTAAAGGGTCAGTAGGCAATGGGTGGGGGCGGGGTGTCAATAAAGCCCTGAAAGCAAATTTCTACACCTTACAGATTTGACCTTTAATAATAATTCATGCATCCTCCACATACTAGATGACACCCAAAGAGAAAATGTTACCATTTCGCCCCAAGGTTAAAGCATCAGTGTGAATGTCTGCATAAAACACCTGTGAGTCCAAACTGTAAAACCATTCCGCGGCATTCCGGCCACCGCTACATACCCCCTCCTATCCGAGCTGAACAAGATATGTTCGTCATCTGCCTCGGGGTGATAGGAGAGGGACGAGCTGGCCATGGAAAGCAGGTCGGGGTCTGGAGACATCAGTGATGACTGTGGGGAGCTCAGCAGGCTCCGGCGGGAACGACACAGGCTGCTGCTGCGTGTCAGCGAAGGCCGGATCATTGTCGCCGCTGGGTGTGGGGGGGAGAATGAAACCGTAAATTATAAAGGAACCACAGAGAAAACTGCATTAAAATTTATTTCACTACATATTTCTTCAATACTTACTTGTGAACTGTGGAATGATGGGAGGAGTATCCTCATCCAGGTCATCCACTCCTCCTGCAATGGGGTAGGGCGGCACCGAAACTCGCGGCATGACCACCCAGCTGTGGTCAGAGTAGAGGCTGGCCGTCAGGCTCGGCAGCCCCGAGTTATTGACAACAGGGAAACCACATAGCTTCTCAATCTGCTGCCAACGATGGAGCCGCTCCCTCAGGCACGCTGTTACCTCTGACAGGGATTTCCTAAAAATGAAAAGGTGGGTTTTTTACATTTATTGCAGTTGGCAAGCATTAAGGTGATCCCGATTCTTATTGGACGCTGTCTTTGCTTTGACTCATCAGGATTTAATCAAGTTTTGGCACGTGAGTCGACTGGCTGGATGACGACTTGGACAGAAGATATTACTTTGTTTTCTCTTCCTTTTTGGCCTTTAAACACAGGAGTTCTTCACCTGAGCATCAGAACCAGGACTACACAGAACTTTTGAACATATTAAATATATCTGATGTTTAACTTTCCCGTGTTTAAATCTGTGCAGGAACTTGACACTGTGCAGCCAGATATTGTCACTTTTAATCCCTGAACAAAAATTCAGGGATTAAAAGTGACAATATCTATCTAAAGCAAACTGACTGAAGATAAAGAAATGAATGAAAGGCTGATTTTGCTGTAAATGACGTCAAAAGCTTTACAAACTCTTTAGCAGATAGTATATATAATGGTCTATATTAAGGCTGAGCAATACACACTGCCAACAGCATTGCAGCTGCCACACTTTTATTGGCTGCAGGCTCCAATACTATCATAATAATAACATGACTTGGTCTTTAATGTGACACAAAGACCTTTTTCTTGTCATATTCAGCACATTAAGATCAATAGGTGTGGCTAAATAGATGTGGCTGACATACCCACAGGTCAGAGACAATGAATTCTCCCACAGTCATAGATTTTGTTGCGCAAAACATTCATTTAACAAGTAGCTACTGTTGCATCAGATTAATCATGTGTGTGTGTGTGCGTGTGTGCGTGCGTGCGTGTGATCTCACTTTGCTTCCAGTATCTTGTGGTCCACTTCATCCAGTGATGAACTATGGGCTACATGAAGAGTCCCAAACACAGAACCCCTCTTCTTTTTTATTTTCTCTGCCTAAAATGCAAAAAAAACAAAATCAAAAACAAAACACAAACATAAAATATCATTGCTGTTATTTTGTCTGGAATTTTAATTGTAATGCATCATTTCTAGCCAACGTGTGAATGGTTTGCAAGGTTTGTCTGGGAGACATGCCATTTCCTGCTTACAATAGATTCACAATACTCATCAGTTCACCAGCCAAAAGACTACAGTAGTGATTATGGGTGTGACATTTCACATTAGTGCTACCGCTGCTATAGGCCCTGCTAGGCTGCACCACTGCTTTTAAACAATACTGTTGTAAATGCACTGAGCTTCATCTGCAGCCCAGCGCCAGGAGCTTTGGTGGCAGTAGCAAACATAAAAGTCTCGAAAAGTTATAGGCTCCAGGTCACAGCACTGTGCACTGCAGATTATTATTAGAAAGGTGAAAACTGAGGCAGGTCTGGTTTTGGGGGTTAAGTCCTGCCAGTGAACACCCAGGGCATAAAGTAAACATTTTTTTCATGTTAATAACCTTTTTCAAGCAGTTTCCATTTGTTCAAAACAAGTGCATTCATTCAACAAATCCAAAGCAGTGGTTCAGTACAGGAAGATCAATTTATGCTTTTCAAATACTATATAATCTCCAAATCCAATCTCCTAATAATTTCCAAAACATATGTGCTTGCTGAAGGCTTTAAAGATCCTCTCAAGACCACAATGACACTAGTGCCCAAAGGCCACAAAACACTGTGCACCAGACACAGCTTCTGACCTTGTACCCGCTCATTTAATGCAGAGAAAGTTACCTCGTCTTTGGCGACGCACAGCTGAAACTCAGCGTTCTGTTTCTTAATGTTGTAGTATTGAACCTCCACCTCATGTGTGAGCTGGAGCCACTTTTGAAGAGCTTCGGGTACCGAGCGCTCCAACTGCATCTCCTTCTCCGCTCGCTTCAGAGCCTTCCGCACCTGCGCGGGAGCCAAATGACACAGGGTTAAATTTACTGTGAAATACTTAAAAACCTCACCAAGATCTGTTTGCCAGTGACATTCAGGGACAGTCCAGGAGGCCCCTTACCTGTACTAACTCCTCCTCAGCGTATTTGAGGCGGCTCAGCTCGCACTCGGCTCCCTCTCGCAGCTCTCGAAGCCTGTGAGCCTCCTTTTTGGCCCCGGTGATCTCGTCCCTCATTTTCTGCTCAAGGTTTTGCTTTTCCACCGCCACCGTCCGGTTCTCCTCCTGAGCTTTTTCCAGCCTGGGAGGCGACAGGAAACAGGCAAGTTGTTGAGGATGTTTTCAGCAGAGTAAATTTAACTCTACATTTTCACATTTGAATTTAAGAGCCTCACCGACTCTGCAGGTCTAAGAGGCTTTGCTCTGCATGCTGCAGGCTCTCCAGATCCTTCATCATCTGAGAGATGTGCACCTTGCTGGACTTGTTTTGCACATAGGCAAACCAGCAGCCTCCAACACCGATCACTATGGAAACCATCAGGATGAAATCTTTCATCCAATTGTGTTGTGGACCTGCAAAGGGAGAGCAAAGAGAAGAATTGTTAGCTTTTAAAAAAAAAAAAAAAAAAAAAAAAAGTACATTTTTCTAGCCAAAAGGGAGTGGTAATTTAACTTTAATGAACAGCGATTGTGTTTCAATGCAGTTGATACTTACGGAGAGGAGGACCAAACAGCACTGCGTCGAGTGCCTTTAGGTTTAGTTTTTGTTTATGCCGCTGGTCTAATATCTTTAGCTGCATCGACATAAATGACGGTTCATTTGCTGCTATTCTGAAATTAAAAGTTAAAGAAGAAGAGCAGTTAGTGCACTTTCTACTTCAATTACTCCTGTTTTCATGAGAATTGTCTGTGTGTGCGTGCACTGCCACAAGAAAAATACATGAATAAGGTATGAGTCGATGTTAAAGGTTGTTTAAGCTGATGTAAATAAAAGATATAATTATATTCTGTATGTTACTGATGGTGTTATGTGTAAGAATAAATACAATTAAATCGTACCCTCTAGGTTATAGTAAAACAAATATATTCAAATTCTATTAGACTGAGCTGTTTTTAACATGTTAAACATATCTGAAAAAACAAAATATTATATAAAATAAATATTAGTTACATACAGCTCAACAAAAAAAAATCTATGATCGATTAAATAAAGAAATATGAGAGATTTTGGTAAAACATTGACAAAATTATTGGTGTAAATATCTAGAAATAATCATTTCTGGCATAATAAATATAACTGGCTGCTTCAGTCATTGTGCAGTGGATTCTACCTGCGGGCACAAAAAAATAAATATTCAAACAGGTACAACTGAAAAGTAAAAAGTGGAATCCTGAATGGAGAGGTTAATGTGTTTACATGATGTGGGCTGTAACTTAACGGTCTCTGTTTTCTATCTCGTTGTTTCGGCCCTCCCAGGTCATTTAAAAAATATTTGACAGCTGAGATCTATAGTGAATATCCCCCATGACGATTTAGATGCTGCTCCAAAGGTGTCAAAACTGACAGAAATTAAATTGTGAGAGAAACCTGATGGATGATTAAATCTCGACTGCCTCTGGCCTCGGTCTAAAAATATCAGTATTGATCTTAAAAAGCGTCACATCACTCAAATCCTAAAAGTACAGGGTTTTTTTGTTTTTCGTTTTTTTTTTATTTCCCACCAGGGGTGTCGGCATGCCTTCGCCATCTTCTCGAACATCTCAGACAACATGGCAGCCTGTGGAAGCTGTGCCCCTTCGGTGTGACATCACTTCATGAGTCAGCGCCCATCAGCCCTGTGGCGTAATACGAATCCCCTCAATAACCCCTCTGGCCCACTCATGCCGTACATGCAGTTTGCAGCGTGTCACATTCCACAAGTGTTAGTTTCTCCTGTAATGTCAGCTCTCAAATTACGTCATCAACAACTTGATCCTTGTGGTTCTGTGCGAAGGAATTCCGGGAATATTTTGAGGGCTTTTAAAAGACTAATCTGTCCAGGAAAAGTCAACCGCAGCACTCTGAACTCAAAAAGCATTTACCGGTGGCAGTGCTGGCTGTGTTTATGCAACAAAAGCTGATCTGGTCTCGAAAAAGAAAACATCTCGAAGCCTCTGAAACCTTTTTTCTTATCCAACAAGGTGAAGAATCCACCTGTTTCAGACTAGTCATGTCCCCCCTGTGCTGCCTTTTACAACCAGCAGTGGGCAGCATTAAACAGAGCAATGAAAACTAAAGGTGCCTCTGGGTCTTGTAACAAAGATCATAATATTGCAACTGTTCATAAACACTCTTCACTGGCCACCAGCGGCAAAGCAAAACAAGAGCATCTTAATTAGAGGCATAGAATTGGCATTTAGCAGTTGTACTGTTTGCCATTAAGGAGCAGAACAGCAACAATTTATGTCTTAAGTCTTGTTATCACTGTTCCGGCTTGTGCAGTGAGCAACGAAGGCGATCCGCACTAACCGAGGTAAGGTGTTCCCCGTGACCCGGAATTCCCGGAAGTTCTTCTCATACTGCGGCAGCTCAACCGACTCCTTCAGCCACTGCACCGTGTCCTCCATGGTCCAGTTGTGTACTGGGAAGGGGGAGATAGAGCAGGGAGGGGTGACAGAGGCATCAGCATTTCACGTCTAAACGCTCAGATGTTGCTTCTATCAAAGTAACAAAGATTAGGAATAAACAGAGATGGAAGAAACATTAAGATCATTAAAAAGGAAGCAAAAGTCTTGACTCATTCTGTAGAATAATGAATAAAATAATAATAAAATAGTTTAATACGGATGCATCGTTGCTTTGGCAGCATTTTATTGTTGTAGTTTTATTATTTAAATAAAAGAGTGAAGTGCTGAGTTAAATAGAGACACTCAGTGCGTCTTAAGTTCGTATGTAAGTTAGTGCTTGAATAAATATGCTGAGTTACAGCTCATGACAGAGTATACATTTTTGTAGAGCCAACATTATTCTGCAACCAGTGTGAGCTGTGAAAAGATCAAAGAAACCTGATTAAGAAATGCACAATATATAATATTTACAGCCATGGTCCTGCAGCCTGCACCTAAACCAGAAGGCGGGATGTTCGTTTTCTGCTGTGTGTGTGTTTATTTTAATTACCAAGGGAGCATGAGCGCATGTTAAAAACTTGTTCTAAAACCTCTTAGCTCCACACAGACTTCCAGAGTGATAAACAAACACTGGTACACATGGGCTGAGAATGACAGATTTGTAGGAGGGGGGAGAGGAGGAGGAGGGGGCGTTTGAAGACAAACCACAGATGTGACTTGGTGTCAGATTTTTTCCCGATCTGAAATTTAAATAAGAGAAGTTGTAGAAAAAAAAATTCATTTACAGGAAAAGTTTGTGTGATCAAAATAAATAAGAAAAACATTTGCCCTTGAGCAACTTAATAATTAAAATCAGACCAGGAACTGATGATTAAAACTGCTCAGAATTGCAAATGGGCTCCTTGACTAAATAAGTCCTTAAACATTAATGAGTGTCTGCTTACTGCTTGAGACTTTTATATCACGTTCTGCAGAGAAAATGCAAGGTCAGACTTTATTCTGGGTAGATGCACTCTGAAGTGTAAGCCATTGTTCCTGCTCTCCATTAGCCCTTGAGGCGTCGAGCTTGCAGAAGTCCACTTGAGTTTTCAGAGAATTGGAAAGTCACTTAAGGTGCCCACAAGGGTTCACTTGGCGAGGGTTTGATAAACCGCCACAGGAGCACACCAGGAGTCTTTGAAGAGGATGTTTCACCTGCCTATTGCACCTGTGTCTTTTTTTTTTTTTTTAAGTTACGGGTGCCAGTTGATTTCAGTTCCTGTTTTTGAGGCTGCATACATGTTAATGCAACTGAAATGTTCTTGTAATTCTTCATATTTATTGATCCCAAATTCACAGTAAAATACTTTCTGTGCTTATAAATGTTGTGATAAGTATTGCACCCATTATGGTACAGAGTGCACGTCTTCCAGTTGAAAGTCTGTCAAGATGGCTGTCAGTGGAGAAAAAAGGTTTTTATCTTTCAGTTATGGATAGTTTTCCCTTGTGTATCAACAATTATAGAGATTTGAATGGCGCCTCTGGAAAGACAAGATTTTATATTTAGGGTCTGTTACCAAACGCCTGACTTACCTACAGATATGTAACAAAGTAAAATGATCCCTGTCTGTCAGCACCCATATTATTCTCCCTCCTTTTCCTTTGGTGAGGTTTTCACTGCTCCTTCCTCCCTCTGTCCTTTGCACAGAAGGGTTATGTGTTTGTTTGTGCCCTTAATGCAGAGACAGTTAACTTCTATGCTTTACCTTCAGAGGTCTTCCAGCCCTTCCACAGCTCCTCCACAGTGATGTGCTGGTCTTCACGGTGCAGGTTGCTGTGTTTGTTGGTTTGCTGCTGCTTCATGTCTTCTATTATAAACTAGGGAAAAGAAGAGAAACAATTCAGGCTTTTCGTGGATGTCACAATACGTGTGGTTTTGTTGGTTTACAGCATTTTAAATTGAGTGTTTTTAGCTAAGAGCTCTGCAGGAGACACAGACAACTGTGCTTGTCTATGTATGTCCATGTGTGGTTTTGACAGAGGGAGCCGCAGAAAGTTGGCTTTGCCTAAAAGTCTGGCTTTGGATCACACACAGACACACAGACACACACACACACTTTCTTTTCACTCTCCTTTCTTCCTTTTAGGGACTTTGAATAGAGAAAGGCACCACTTCCACCTGTGCGTGCATTTATGTATGTGTGTGCTCTGTTTCCGGCCCTCGTCCTTTGGCAGCTTAGAACCAAATGCCCCTGCAGAAAAAAAAAAGAAAAAGCCATCGCAAACAAACCCACCAAGGAATTGCCAGGACACCAGTAGCATTAACAAGATGCATGGCTGACAACTGAACACTTCAAAGCATTCATCTCGGAGCACTGCGTTTGTGTGTGTGGTCCTGGCATCACCTAAAAACGCTGTCTTGTGTACGACCTCCTACCTGTTTGATCACTAATTGGCCCTTGATATTCCTGCAGTACGGTGCCATGCTAGTCTGCAAACATGTCC
Organism: Rachycentron canadum; assembly: GCA_038496675.1. NCBI lineage: Eukaryota > Metazoa > Chordata > Actinopteri > Carangiformes > Rachycentridae > Rachycentron > Rachycentron canadum. The sequence continues at coordinate 5,660,150 of CM076670.1, read as the reverse complement.
TGAAATTCAAAGTTATACTGTAGTGGCATACTTTAGGTAAAGATTTGAGGAGAGATGTTAGCTTAAAAAATGTCCTAGCATGCGTTAAGTACTGAGTGGGAGCTGGAGTTAGCTTTAAGTTATTGCAAGCAATTACAATTAGTCAAAATTAAATGTGCTAATAGGCATTTGTAACTATTTTCTTACATTTACTGCACTTTTGCTCCTTTGGAAGAATTAGTCTGCAAAAATGCTATATAATATAAACTACACTCACTAAATTATATCCATTATACATGTAAATTAAAGTAAATACACCTGAAACTGTTGTGTTAATTTCATGGACAACTTGTGAATATGCAAAGTTGCATGTAGCAATTTAATGCTAATATAAATATATTCTAAGTTAGCAGGAAGTAGCAATTGTTGCCAAGGGACACATTAGCTGGCAGAACCATTAGCAAAGATGCTTAAGCGAAGGTGTAAATTCATAGAGGAATAGAAAGTTCCTGAGTTTTCAGCCTTGGTGGGATCAGTAGGGAGCTGAAAGTACTGTCTGTAGCGTTAGCACATACTTCCTGTGCATGTCAGCAGCAAATAAAAGCTGCCACAAACCCAGAAAGTACAAAGACAGTACAAGTTGGAGGAGAAAACTCATCAGCGACAGTGACTGACTACAGTATTTTAAATCACGCAAAGCCGAATGTTAAAGCGGGTGTTTTGACATTTCACACTGCTATGAATCATGGACACAGATACAGATTTTCACTTCTGAATTGATGTGAATAAAACAGTACACCCAGATTCCCACGCAGCTTGAGAGATGTCATGAGCCCGCAGTGAGACACAAATCATCATAGATGCCTGACTGCAACAAATCCCCTTGAAATGGTCCTAAAAGCATTTAAAGATACATCTCGAACAGCCGCATTTATCATGACACGGACATACATGCAGACGTGGCAATCATTTTCAAAAAACTGCCAGTTCCTTCACAGTGTCCACTGTGTGCACGGAGCTCCTGAAGGAGTGCTGTGAGTCTGACAGCGAATACACAATGGCAGTCAGGTGTGGAGAGGCTCCCTGCTACAAATATTTCCAGCCGTGCTCACATTTTTTTTACTGTCACTGAAAAAAATAAATAAATAAATACAACTCTTCCTCTGTGATCAAATTGAAGTGTCCTCTGTGAGATTCACTCCTGCTACATGCACTGATTTAAATATATTCTAATCACACATCTAAGCAATGGCAGAGGATGATTTTCTTAAACCATTATTTCGGGAACACAAAATCATGCATCTTTTGCACTAAAGGGTCTGCTTGAATAAAAGTACAATAATGACATGTAAAGATGGTGTAAAAGTATTTGAAAGCTCAATATCTGTTAAAAGAAAAAAAACATCTATTTGACAAGTTCCTGATGAATCTGAATCTTTAACTTGTGTTGCACACCTGTGGGAAGCAGGGTGTGTCTAATGGCGGCGCCAAGTGCTTTTATCAGCAGTCTTCGCACGCATACCTGGTGTGTGGCAAACACTCAACATGCATGTGGCCATTCATAGTGAGTCATGGGAATACATAGTGTTGCACAGCTTTTTATGAAAACTATATGCCCACAGCTGTGGTTCCCTTTGTACTGCTCAAGAAAGAAATATTCAGAAACTGTAGAAATATTGACAGGAAATGCTTTTATTTTGGAGATTTATTGTTGTCAGTTCTTATCGTTGAGTCACCATGGCTTTTGAATGTTCACATCACATTATCTTATCAAATCTAAAACTTTCTGAATCCTTTAGGTGTTTCTCACTTTTGGTCAACACTAGTGATTTAGACTAATAGCTAACTGGATGATGCATACATTTATTCTCTATTAAGCAAGACTTATAGGCTACAGTCATGAGAGGCTGTGTGAGGCTCCATCTCTACTTCAAGTAAAACATTTGAAGGGCTGGTGGCGCTGGATGAAAAGTCAGATTATCCAAAGTCAAAAACCAAAATCTTGTTGCTAAACATCCAAATGTTGGTGAGATATTTTAATTTGGGACAAAGTGGTGGGCTGGTTCAACTTTGCCGTGTACACTTAAAAAGTGTGTTATCTGAAGATAAAATATATAATAAGAGAATCATTATGAAAGGATCATACATAGAGAACAGTGGTATTTGTGTCTGAGAGGGCTAGACTGTAACACCAGCTGCAATTGTAGAGTTGTAGCAACTACAGATTTATACTGAACCCTCAAATAATCCCAGAGTAACTCTTAAGTTGTTGTTGTAGCCTGTGTTCACCCATGTCAGAGGTTTTCCTAGGGTCCCCATTTCGGTCTGAAAAGCTCTTTCATGACATTGGTGGTGGACAAAATAAACTGAGAGTTCTAAAAGCTTTGCACACTGCTTTTTTCCTCTCTCTTCATCTCTTCACCTTCTTCTTTCACTATACAAATGTAAATGAGTTTTCTCTCTGACGTCAAGCCAGGAATCAGCTAAAGGAACCAACTGTCTGCTGAGTCACTGGTGGGACCACAATGTGTTCAGAACGAGTCCCAACAAATGTCTTGCAAAGCCCTTAATGCTCACTGTACTTCATGAGAGATGAAGTCCTGCATGCACAGATGCAGACTTAAAGGACGTGCAAGAACAAGAATAGAAGAGTGAATTGTTACTTGTCGTTATGGCCATAAAATAATAATAAAATTAACTTCAATGTCTAAATTTGTTCATTCATTCATTTTATTTTTAGATTATGAAACACTTCCACAAAAATTCACATCAATGTTGTCAAAGTAACATATCTGATGACAGTATTACATTATTGTGTAGTAGATAACTCACCAAAAAGGATCCAGGTAAAATATTTTAAACAATAAAAGAAAGGGTTAGGGGCTCTGAAAGTAACAGTTTTTGGAATTGTTTAATGTATTGCATCATCAAACTTTGCTGGTATGTCCGTGTCATCAAGTTTTTGGACAGACTGTCAGGGCAGCTTTGCATATGGTTAAAGACAGCTTTGTGATGCTTTATATAGAGTCATATAAAATGTGTGGTGAGCCTTTGTGTGGTTGCCTTGCGGCCTCTGTGGTTAAGAGTTTAGATAGTGTGAGAGCTGTGATAATTACAGCCATGGTGTGTGGGCTGTTGAAATTTTAACAGAGACGAAATGAGAAAGAATAACAAAAAAAAAAACAACAACAAAAAAAAAAAAATCAAGTGTTTAGATTGTGTTTACGCCAACAGTCAGGACTGAAAAGACAATGATATGTACACAAATTCTGTACATAACAACGGGACTAGCACAGACAGGGTATGACGCATGGTCAGACATAGGCAGAGGCTGACACACACACACACACACAGTGGCAAACAAAGACATATTTGTTCCCATCAGATTCCAGATTGGGGGGGTAGCTGGCTGAGTCTGAGACTCTTCCCATGAGCCTCTGCTCTCTAACAGTCGACTGTGACTCTTTCACCCCTGATATCAACTGCATCAGCCCATCTGTCCACATCAGCTCAACTCATTTACTGAAAGTTATTACATCCATTTCCAATCTATCATCGTAAACCTGAGATGATTTTACCCCACGTTACACCTCCACATTAATCAAACTCATTAGGTGTGCGAAATTGCAGATTAACTGCAGATTTGATTAATTGTTATTAATGTGTCCTAAATTTGGGACAAAAACTTAGCTCTACTTGGATTTGATTTATGCAACACATGAACTACTTGGAGCCCAAGTGATTTATCACACATGACAGCTGGGCAGCTTCAACTGTGAAACCCTCACTTTGATGATTAAATCTTCATCGTACTTTTATTTTGAGAATTCAGAAATCTAACCCCAGATCAGAGAGGGTGTCTTTGCATAACAGTGCAATCTCTTAGTAGTTAAATTAAATTGTCAGTGTTATCATGATATTCTTAGAGCGGCAGAGGTCTGTACTGTTTTTTTTTCTTCTTTAAAAAGATCAAAATTATGAAAATCTATCTTTGAAAAAAGTTTTGGTTTATCTGTCCAGGTTTTGAGTAGAGGTGGAAAGGTGTTTATGGATAAAATCAAAGCAAATGACTATTGACACCCAACAAATTAATTAAGAAACAATTAGAATTTACAATAAAAACTTACATCAATTTATGGTATGTGTGATCGTACTGACCCAAACTATAAGGGAAGTGAGTGGACTTTTGTTTGTGTTACCCACATAATTTTAAAGTGACACTGAACAGCAACATCTTCCAAAACTAATCCACAAAATATGCTGTCAAACTTTTTTTTTTTTTTTTTTTTTTTGGCGGAGAGCAGTTCCAATGAAAACCATCAGCAGTCAGGTCTGTGGATTATCCAGAGCAACAAGAACAATGTTTCCTGAAAGTCGTGTCGAGTGTTTTTATTAAAGAAACAGCTCGACGTTTTGTCTCCGTTCGAAGCAGGAGGCTGTAAATGGAACGTTCCCTCTAGAACATTCCCAGACAGGTCAACAAACACCTTGGAGAACCTTCAGAGATACAAGCTGGGACCTCCTCAAATGTCCTCTGATCATGTTAACACAAGTGAGACATATATACATTGGGCTGGCACAGATGTAGAACTCACATACAAGCCTCATTTTTCCACCAAGATGTGATGCCCGGTCCTGTCAAGAACTAATAAAGCACCATCCACCCCCCTTTCACCTCCTGCTGCAATGTGGGTTGGGCTCTTGCACTTTCAAAGTGATGCAACACGATCCAGCGAAACGTCTCTTTGGCAGACGGGCAGCGCGCGTAGCCCCAGCACCCTGAGGAGAGGACGGGATGTGCACCTGCCGTCCCCAGTGTCTGTGCCCCCCCACGATGACACCCAGAAGCACAGAGTAACCGGACACAGGATTATGTCGCTCTGGAATACAGCTGGATTTGATTCCTAATAAAATTCTTCCACGGTGGTCCAATTACAGATGCTTTTGGAGGACTGTAAAAAAGTAATTACTATTGGTTTAGGGTCTATAAATACACATCAAGGGTGTATTTCTGGTTGCATTTATTCCAGCTGATGGCGGTTTTGATCTGAGACCAGCTTTGGGGATAGCAAAAACTATGACAACGCTATAAAACTGACATTGTGCTACTCATAAACTGCCAAAATCTACCTTTTACCCTCATCATGCCAATTGAGTGTGACAAAGATCTATCTGCTTGCTCCCCCTCAGGGCTTAGTGTGCTCTGCTGTGACTCTCTGCTCCAAATATCAACTTCAAGCACCAGTCAAAGCCTTTCTTGTTCACCACACAGACTTGACAACTCTGTGACATGACATTTTGGTGAACACTTTAGTCGTAATAGGAACTGAGACACCATTTGGCCTCACCACTTCCTTGTTTGTTCTCACTACTTCGCTTAAGCTTTAGTAGGTCTGAGTACACATGCTAGAAGGTACTAGTGTGCGTTTGGTAAAGCAGTTAATGAGAATTACATGAAAAATGGTTCCATGCTGCACATATAGCATCGTCTAACTTGTAGAAATTAATCCAAAGGGGGATGGAAAGCTGACAATGCTTCTTGAACATACATATATGTGTCACGGTCCCATATATGAAACTAATGATATAAGGCGGAGGCAACTCAGTGACTCAGCAACCGTGCTCTGATATGAACTGTGAAACAAGGGTTAGGGTTAATATGTCTGTGAGGGTTCATTTCCCTGTAACTTAGCAACACTGATTGTTGTTTAGATACAGCGGAATTTTAAGGGTTAAACAAATGTTAGGTAGCTCGCTCAGGTGACTGAGGGATTTCAATAACAAACTGATCGTGCCAAGCCAAGCTAAGCAAACTTCACAGTGGCAAATAAAAAAAAAAAACAAACATGTCTTCGATCCTACTGACTAAAGCCAATAGTGCATTCGTGGATTAAATGAAAATGAATATGACAAATCAAAATACCTCAGAAGAAGAGTGAAACTACTTCCCTCAAGGCTGAAATAGTTAATAAGTTAAGGAGCCTTACAACAAAGCAACTCCGCCTGAAGACTGTCTGAACAAAGACCAAACATATTCTTCTTACTGAAGCACATGAAGACCATATTTACAATGTCAGAAATGTACAAGAGCCCTTTAATACCTACTGCTACCTTGAATCCATAGACTATATATAAAGATGGACATAGACTTTGGTCTGAAAAGTGAAGCCAGTGCTGAAGTGCCATAAACCTGCATTTTATCTAATGACCACCGGGGGGCGATGCAAAAGAAGTCTGATTGTATGGGAAGTCTATGGGAAAATGGCCATAGTTTTCACGTAATTTTTACCCACGAAACATTTTTGCTAGTTTCAAATCATCATCAGTACAACCATCTTTATTTTTGAAATTACGATCCAATGTAGAGGAAAACAGACGGTAAGCGGGGCTGCGATGTCACTGACACACTGTATCACTCGGGGTGACAGAACGGTGTGTTGCCAATGGCTTGAATCAAGCAGCAGATAAAGCATGAATCAGAAGTCTTATATGTAGAGGTGCTGACAGACCCACAACCTTCGTAGCTACAACTACATATTTTGTTTGGTCTTTACTGTCATAAAGAATTTCAGCAAATATTCACATTTGAGAAGCTGGAACTGGTGAGTTTCCCCATTTTTGCTTTAAAAAAAACCATGTACGTTTTTATCTGCAGTTGTGATGGCCTTTGCTAACAATCACCTCACCTCTTAAATAATATGGTGGATTTCAAACAATATGCAGAAGCCAGACTTGTTCATCACCCATCAAATCAGCTTTTAATTAAGTTGTTTCCTTTGCAAATAATTCACAAATCATTTCCTTTACCGCTAAACATGCTATACAGACCCACACGGGTCAACATTAGCCATCGGTGTCATTGTCCCCATATATCTCCAATACTTCTGTGACAGCAGGACTTCGTTTCATCCTTACCACCAGCATAAGAATCTCTGAAATGCATGTCATGAAAAACTGGATATCATGACCACAGCTTTTACATTACAAATATGACCTTCCACTCATCTTAGACATCCTCTTAAATTTTAGGTAACGCGAGAAGAAGTAGAGGAGGAAAAGCAGGAAGTGCCATAGCGTTTTGGTTTTTTGTTTGTTTTTGTTTTTTTTTGGCTGAGTGTATGGTTTCAGTCACATGGCAAAAGGGTGGGTAGGTGATGAGGATCTTGCCCCTAAAGGCCAAACGAAGCCTGTCGTCCCTTGAACCTCCTCCCACTCAAAGACTCCTTTCATTCCCTGGCGGTGTGTCACTCTCATCACTGCTGGGAAGAAGTGCTTTGGTCCAAAGTTTTTTTTAAGTCACCAATCTGAAGAAATGAATTGTTTAAAATGGCTGCTCTTTTTTTTTTTGTTTTGATTTGTTTTTCTTTAAACTGCAGACTTTTAAATCTGTAAGAGTGAAGGTGAAATGAGCCTTTTCATTGAATATCAGTTAACCTGACTGTCAAAGTCCACTTGTTTCAGGTCACAAGACAATGCCTGTGTCTCAATAAAACTGATAGACAGCCACTACTTTGGTGAAAGGAGCATCCATCATGTTATGAAACCCTGCTCTGTCTGCCACTGGAGCCCAGAGAAGAAGCTTGGAAATCCTCAGTAATGAGCAATGGCCAAAAACAACTTGTGTTTTCTGCTGGAAAGAAGCAGACACGACTCGCTTCCCTTATAAAGACAAAGGGTGAAAATGGGGTAAGAGGCTCTGTGTGATACACTCAGCATCAGGGTAACATGTACAGACACATATCTGCCAAATGTGGGCCAGGGGCCAGTTCCAACACTGAAGCCCTCGGGGGTCTTTAGGCAGGACTCATATAGAGGGTCCAGCCCTTCACTGAGGCGTCACCGCAGGCCTGCAGGGTATAACTGTTTCTCACACCAGCACTTCTCAGCCAGTTAAAAATGACTCCTGCCAACACACACGCGCGCACACACACACACACACACAAAATGTGACCAGGGCCCCGAGTGGTTTCTTTCGAACGTATGCAGACCTTAATGACCAAGAGACGCACGGGGCACAGCAGGTCAGAGTGCTCTCAGATGTCAGCCTCTAGTCACTCACAGGGTCCTGGCTTTTGTCTCTCAAGACCCCCTACCCACAGACACACACATACACACACTACTAGCGTCACTACTGTCATCTTTTAGGTACAAAAAGAGTCTAAGGGTTTTTAACAACTTTATGGTTCTTATGACACTTTAAGGACACAAAATCTAAAATAGAGGCTTGTGTTTTGCTAATAATTATACATGGTGATGGTCATGTGGATGTGTTTGTATGTTTGTTTTTTAAAATTATAATAAAATCTGTAAAACAAGCACTGAGGAGATACTGTATACACACACACACACACACACACATATATATATATATATATATGTGTGTGTATGTGTGTGTGTGTGTGTGTGTGTGTGTGTGTGTGTGTGTGTGTGTCTTTCTGATGATGTCAAGAATGCTGACACCAGTTTGACTCACTCCTCTGATGACTAACTGTTATATTAACAATAATTAGACTTTTTGGGACAGCTACAAAGCCTGGTCCTACTGCTACAAGCTGTTAGTCACTGTTCACACTGTAAAACTAAATATTTACTCGTATGCGTCCACTTGCAGAGGAAAATATTGTCGTGTCAACACCTCAGGTTTAACAAGCGGTTTGGTTTCGCTAAGCTAATGATCTATGAGATACTGGATTTTTGTAAATATGGTAACAGGAGAAAGTCCATAATAGTGGTCAAGTAAGCACAGCATGGAAACCAAATCACTTCCCAGTGGAAACAGCATTCACATTTTACAATTAGAAAGGTTTTGTTTTTATTTGCCTTAAAAGAAATAGACCCAAATTTTTACATTTGCTTAGGTTTCATGAAGCAATGAGGCCAAAAGGTTTGGTCCTTTATGCCAGTGGTTCCTCGCTCATTATGGCCACAGTGTGGACATTAATTGTGAGTAGTTCATTTTTATTCATGTCATCATCTCATTTACTTCAGGAGGTTGCAACCCTCAAGCTGGCAGGTCACACACTTCAGCTCATATGTTGGTTAAAACTAAAATATGCATGAGGTGACCACCCAAATTCCCTAACACAGATAGACGGAGCTCACCTCCACACTCTCGTTGACCTCTATCCCCCCGTCATTGTCGTCGTCCAGCTGTTTGTGGATGTGCCGCAGCGCTTCCAGGCTGAAGCGGTCGGCCTCGCCCATGCACGGCGGCATCACGATGAGACAGGGGTCTATGGTGGACAAAGGAAAAATCCAGGTCAGAGATGAAGCATCAGGAGGCGGTTAAACAGCACCTGGAGGGAGTTTACACAGTGAGTACGTGTGTGTTTGTCGGGAGAGGACACATCAACAATTAGCAGGCTCATCCATCACGTTTAGTTACAACAGGATTTATGCAAATATGCGTGGAGTAGGTAGGTGTTAGCAAACAGATGCCTCCAGGTGAAGGCGGTGGTACAAAGAAACGTCTGATTTTCATGACGGTGAAGATGTGATGACGGCGACACACACGCTCGCAATGATAACATCTCGAGTTTCGTTTTTAAGAACAAACAGTACGATGCAAGTCTCCCTCACGTAACATTTGTTTCCCCAGGATAGTGACACTCATTTTACTCCTCTGTGCAAAGATGACTGCACCCACCTTTACCTGCCTGACCACACCCATCCTTTAGGCGCTTAGTAATTAGTATGTACACCTCTTCAGTGTGTGATTTAAAAGAAGGTTGTGAAATGCATTGTGTGTAGCTTATGTTGCACTCATAACATAACATAACTCCAACAAGTAGAGCAAGTTCGCTGTAGTCTTGTAAATGTCTGTGGATGGCTTTGATTGTCATCTTAGAAAACAAAAACACATCTCCCACAAGGCCCTGAGGCTGAACCTGAAGACTAAAATAATAACACTACTAGTTAACTACTTAATAATCAATAAAACCCAAATATTCTCTGGTCCAGATCATATAAAGCAGGTCAGCAGCTCACAATCCACTCAGGGCTTCCAGCTGCACGCTGTCGTGTGCTGTTGTCGTCCCTGCAGCGTCCCCAAGGCACCCCCTCTGCTTTTATTCACTCCCCCTCCCGTCCCACCAGGGAAGTCAGCCCATTACTTCCAGCCTTCCAAACCATGGACAGTTGGAGCTGGCCAGGAGCCAAACTGTCTCAGCGGAGTCACAAAACACGCACATGCACATGCACAAACACACACAGATCTGAACAACCGCAGAACCAGTAACTCATACACGAACACACACGTACAAAAACCACATTTTAAGATTTAAGTCACAGTCCTAAAGATTCCTCCATAAACTAGATACACAAGGACAGGACGCTTTTTAAAACTTATAGCTGGTTGTTAAACTGTTGGTCCAAGTCATGCCAGGCCTAACACATAATGATGCTCTGTGTTTGGCAACAAACACAAAGCCACACAGCAGCCGAGGCAGAAACAACAACTAGACAGTAACACACCCCCAGACAGATGTATCAGGCTTTTAATGACTGTTTGAGGAGATATCTGGGCCACTAGAAAAGTCAATAAATATAATAATAATAATTTAAAAAAAGAAAAAAAAAAGAAAAGAAAAGTGACAACATTGACACACTGAAAGTGTCCATTCTTTGTGAATTTGTGCGTAAAATTCAACGGCACAAACTCAATTTTCTCTTGCACAGATAGGTTTTTATTCCATACATTAGATGAAAGCTAAAAATGAAAAGTGAAAAGCACAAGTAATGTCATGCAAAAGCACAACTTTAGAGGTTTGACGTTTCAGGAAATATACTTTTTCCCCTTTCTTGTCAACAGTTAGCTGAGAAGAATGATACCGCTCTCACAGCTGTTCGGTAACTATGAAGCTGCTACCACCAGCTGGTTAGCCTAGCTTAGCATAAACACATTTTAATTAGCGACCACACAGACACATAATCTCACTTGTTTAATTTCTACAAAAACCAACATGCTACAACAACTATGAGAGTGGGATCAATCTTCTCAACCAACTCTCGGAAAGAAAACAAATACAGGCATCATCCTATTCTAAATTCCTCAGTATTTGTATAAGATTTCAGCTTTTATTTGAAAAAAATATTCACATTCACAAATCTCAGATACGGCAAAAAAGCAAATGCATGAGCATGTATAGTCTACAGGCCACAGTATGGCATTTTCTATGGGTTTTTGAAGAAGGATTTGTTTACCAAAGACTTGACACATTAAATATAGAGCTGACACTCGACAATTAAAAGAGGTAGCAAATGAAGCTGTTTGATTGGACGAGTGCCCGGGCTAAGTTTGGATGAGAGGGCACTGGGGAGAATGTCTGTGTCAAATGAAGAGACCAGGACTGTGACTGGACTGAGCATCATGACTGCTGAATGGCTGCAAACGCTGTGGCAGTTTTTGACCGATTGGTGGCCGGTGATCAAGAGCTGGCCTCCTTGACCTCCACCAAACTGCCTGGTGTATTTCTGCACATACCATGATTCCTCCAAACACTTTTCATTGCAAAAATAGGAACAAACAATAAAGCACTTCGGTTTCTAGCCTCGCCTCTCTAAAACGAAGACCCTACATGGAAAAGTGCATCTATTAACAACAGGAAGTACTGTCAACATAATAAAGCTCTTCCAGATTAGCCTCATTTCAGCCTTGTCCATCTGTGTCCCGTCAAAAAAGCATCTGATGCCTGAGAACAAGTTACATAATGCATTTGCTTAGCTCGCCAGGGCCGTTTACACAGTCGGCTGTTTGCATAGCATGCATATCTATTCTGCTGTTTGGTTATTTAAACAGGCAGAGAACTCAAATACTTTACTGGTGTTTTATACACACACACACACACATACACGGCTGCACATCCTATTATGAGTCCCACTTTAACTTTTATTCTCTGTTTTGCAGAGACGTCAGAATTGATCTCAACTTCCAACGATGTTGATCTTCTTTCATTTTCACTTCTTTCTATACTAGTGGCCTAATTCTGTTCTACATGTGTGCAGAACCCTTCATGAACTGACTTATCTTCTGAAGCTCAGACAGGAAAAGATAATTGTGAGATAAAACGCTGTCATTCACTGACAGAATTTAGGCTGGCCCACCCGCCGTGCAATTCAGAAATATGACAGCACAAGCCTTTCCATCCCAGGTGTCCTACTTTTGCGTATGTCTGAGTACATTATGGGACACTTGTGAGCACCACAGTGGGGAACCATGTGACAGGAAGTGGCTGTCAGTGACCTCTGGCGTTCCAGGGGGACGCACGCAAAAAAAAAAAATCAAAACAGCCAGGAGAAGTGGTCCCAAAAGATGACAAAATTGGAAAAGCACTGGGTTATTTTTAACCCATCAGGCTCCCGGTTGTCAGGATGTAAGAGCTCAACAATGGCAGAGGTCTCCCTTGCTCAAACACACATGCAGATGTTAAGTACACACTCGCAGCAGGCAAACACAAACAGGAAAGCGGTTGTACAGTAATTTACTTTGCTATAACTCACAAATGCGTGCAAGCTGTCACAGAGTGCGGCAGGTCTGCTTCAAAAGAATCTGATAACAAAAGCATTTAGCTGTCAGCTGCTTCCTTAAAAGTGAGTTCCAGCACTTCAAAAAAAAAAAATTTTTGCACGCTATATGCATGTCATTAAGACAGCTCTGTCCTTATTTTTACAAAAAGCTTTTAAGTAGGCGACAGGAGAAGCAGAAAGGGAGGAGTGCGCGGTGTCTGATGTGTTTACTGTGACTTTTCGGGGACTTCCTTGAACCAGCTCCCCTGTGACATGCAGACATCGTGTTTGTGCAGCTAACTCCATAACTAAATTCTGGGTGTGTGTGGTCTGTTCAAATGTTATAAAAAGACAAAGTGTCAGACGCAGTAAACATTTACTCAGTGGTTTGATGTGCTAACATGACAGAGGTGGCCTCAGACTGACAGAACTGTATCTTCTATTAATACAGCCGTTCTATAAAAATCCCGTTTTCAGGGAGAATTGTAAAAGATGGGTCTGTTTTTAGTCTATATCACATGGTGTAAAGAAGTTGGAAAAAATTGAGAGATTTCTTGACAATAATCCAGTGATAACAGGATTAGTTGGAAGAGTAAGAGGAGCTGATGGAGTGTGAATTGTAATGTAATGAAGAAAACGTCCTTACACATTTGATTCTACAGGTTTCACACAATTATCACACAATTAGAGCTTTGAAACGTATTCAGAAATAAAAGAAAAGCATTACTTAAATCAAATCATTGAGCAAATAAGATAAATGATAGGCTTATTTTTTGTCAATATTTCACAAGGTCCTGAAGCTGTTTGGTCACACAAAAGGAGACGATAACAAAAAAAAAAAATAAAATAAAATGACTGAATGGGCTCATCAGCCGCTGGCAGCCCCACAGTGTGAGCTTTCGGCCTGGGAGGAGGAGGTTGAGTGCATCTCATTTCAAACCCCATCTTGGACGAGGAGCCACATTCAGTGTAAGAGTATCCCAGCTCTGGGCAGGGAGCGGCTGGGTGCGGGCAGAGCCGACGTGAAATTAAGATAGCAGGATGTGATGGGTTTGACATGCGACTCAAGGGAGCCAAGGGGGCTGAAGCCATCTCTTCTTACCCTGCAAAGATTTATCAGCGTCCTTAGCTATTTCCTGCTCTTACACATTCTCACACAGACATTGTGTCTGTCTCTCTCTCAAACGCAGACATAGCAGACATGTCACAGACCACAAAGACTACAACACACGTGCGCAGCACGCCCTTTCAGGAGAAGTACTGAATGGCATTGCAGGTGGTGGCAGACTCGACCAGCAGAGCAGGACGAACCAATGAGGAAGCAGACAGCAAACATGCCACATGCTAAGACAGACGAGAGTGAGCTCACATGCACAAAGACGAGTTTGAACCCGATTCAGCATCAGGACAGTGACCACATCTCAGATCCAAGCAGACGAACCTCTGCGGTGAAAAACAAAACCTTGAAAATCTGATTCACGTTTACACGATCGCAGCAAAGCTCCTCAAAGCCACGGCAGATAAGTTGCTACAAATTTCATGTATGTAGACATTCATCGTCAGTCAATGCCACATCTTTACTGCACTGGACTTTTCCATTGCTCTTTTAATTGAATGTCAAAAATCTTAAAAGTTTCATTCATAAAAGTAGCGTCCATGGCAGGCACAGGGCTTTCTGCCACATTGCACACCAAAGTCACTGCTGTGTGACTCTACACCTGTCCTGCTCCACAAATGTCCAAAATCTTAATTTACTGCTCACTAAAGAGTAAAACTACTGAGTGTTATGGAAGCAACCTGAATCTGTTCATCTACAGTGACACGCTACATCCCGATCACAACACCCGACAAAAACGGATTTAACGGCAACCCGTTGCTGTATGAGTCAATGTCATTTCAAGGTATAAACATAAGGGTCGGCAGTTAAAATTAGCACCAAAAAAAAATTTTGTGTCTTTTTTTTTTTTTTTTTGATGAAATTTACACCACTTGTACATTTTGTTTTGACCGCTTGTTTTTGGGAAGCTTATCACTTAGCACCTTTAAATATCCTGGAAAAAAATTTCTCATTTCCAGGCAGATCAATGACATTTCCAGGCCAGTCTGCTGGGGACTCTGGTCTTGCTCATGGATACTTCAGCACTGCAGGCACTCGGTCTTCAACTTGCCACATGAGTCCTGCTGCTCTGACGTAACGACAGCGGCTACAAGACGAGTTCAGGAGACCTCCTGCTTGAATGTCACTCGGCTCTCCAGCCATTCTGCACAGCAGAGCCCACCCGTAGCACACCTTTCTCCATACATACACTATATCAGCACGATGTGACAGCCATGTCAGCAGTTCATTAGACCCACGGGCTCTGCGCCAAACTCTGATCAGCTTTCACGCATTCATGTATGCATTTACCATGTGGAAGATAAATGAGATGTTAAGCATTTTCTTAGAAATGTCTGCGTTTTATTGATGCAGCCATGTTACCATGGACGACCTTTGCTCCAGGGGGCGCCTCACATGACTGAATGCAGCTAAAAAAATAAATAAATAAAAATCCCGGACAGCGCTACAATCAGTACACGGACGAGATGCTCCAAATCGTGTGAAAGTGGGGAGACGGGGAGGAATGTGACATCAGTGTGTACCAGACTTGTCCCCTGCAACCGGTGCCCATATGGCAGTGTCATAAGTCAAAGTGACGGGTCAGTCTTAAAGGCAAGTAAATAAAGCTTCAGGAGAGTCTACCATTTCAGCTCATCAGCAGCCATTAATAAGACGCAAATATCATTAGCCATCTACAAATGCCACCAGCTTGTGCACCGGGAGTCAGAGAGACAGAGAGAGAGAGAACGGTTGAAGAGAAAGAAGATACAGAAAGTGTTTGTATTTTATTCTCAGTTTGCACAAGGTGTTAAAATGGAGAGATCGAGCGTATATTTAAAAATGGACCTCTCCGGTTTTCTTACTCAACACAGTCACACGGGGAAAAAAAAAAAAAAAAAAGGTTCAAAAGGCTCAAGGTGGCTTTAATGAAGTTGATCAGCAGAAGGGAAAGAATCTGACACGCAGTAGAAAATGTCGCTATCTAAAAATCAGATAAGTGGTTTTGCTGTCTCAACGCCCTTGCAAAATAAAGGCATTGAATATTTGCCAGGCTTTGTGGCTGACAGGTGAGCTTTCTAACTCCCCAGGGTGCCCTTGGGCATGGCAGAAGAATGCGTGAATGCACAATCATCAACAAGCAAACACGACAACACGGTGCCACACACAAATGCATAATTACACAAGCTCCCAGACAATAGTCATCAAACATTTTTTTTTTTTACCTATGAACAGGATTCAGGGCAAACACCTACACTGAGCCAGTCACTTTTCCAGCTTAAACTTAAGTCTTGAAAATTCACATTCACACTAAGCTGCAGCAGTCTGGGTAATTGACATTAACATGTCTCCACAAAACCTGATCCACCCTTTGTGGCAATTTTGCTTAATGTAATAAGACACGAGAACAGATTATGCAATACAGGTGGAGGTGGAGTTGGACCAGCTCAGGCAACCATAGAGAAGGAAGTAAACTAATGTGTGAATCCAAAGTTTGACTGTGAGGAGGAATACTGAATGTGAACAAAACTGTGAACAGAACAGGGCACCTTTAAGTTCACACTGCTTCAATAGTCGACTCTAAAACCGTTCAAATAAAAGACCAAATAAAACCCAGTCATTTCCACTGAAACAGGGATAAACCTACCTAAACCACCTTAATGGGCATAAGTAATCCTCTGCTTAGGCCACAGTTTTTTTTTTCTTTTTTAAAGGGGTGATGGGGGGGCAAATAAAAGGGAGGAGGACAACTAGAGCAAAACGTGCAGAGGCCCACCAAGTCTGATCCAAAAACTTCCAGAAAAGGAGACTCTCCTTGCGCCCAGGCGTCCCTGGAATGTTTCAATAACAGCCGCGGACACGAGATGTGTGATGTGCGCGGCCGGCCCCGGAGAGAAGAGAATGAAAAGACAAGAAGAGGGCGGGTGATCATTTTAATTAGCCAGCTTGGCCTCTGACATGCTCTCTGGATATAAGGTTAATGGATTATATGTCCACAGACAGAGAAAGCAGGCAGCTGAACAGAGAAAGACATCACATGTTAGGCTTTAAAAGTTAACAATGAACAATGAATAGCGTGATGAGAACCCATCATGCATTGGCCCACATGCTGTAATGGGATCTGATGCACTTGTGCAACCGGTTAACATTTTGAACAGCAGCGAAGACAAGGCAAAATAAATCCTTTTAATCTACTCACACATAAAAGTGTACAAAAGATACATATTAGATAAACCCAGCTGGGATCAAGTGTTCCTGTTTGTGACATGGCCTCAGGGAAGGAAAGCTGAGGGTTAAGACTTTCCCACTGGACTTCTGAGAAGCTTTCTGTTTGGGTATAGTACCCCATGTTCTCTGACCTTGTTGGCTAAAAAAGTAAAAATAAGAAAACAGTAACCAAAAAAATAAATAAAAATTGATACCAGATGTGTATAGAAGCAAACATCAGCCATAATAGCTTGAATTTTAATTTTAGAATTCACTACATTCACTACTAATGCTTAATTTGTAACATTTTTCTCATCGTAATTTCAATTCAAATTAATTTCCCAGTGATTGACATAAAAAGTTAATGTCCAGTATCATAAAACAATTTAATTCAAACAACACTCATAACACAATCACTGCTATAAATCCTGTGGTATTTCCAGCAAATGTTAACATGAGTATTCAGCTGTGGTTTTGTAAGACTGAAATTCTTATGGCTATTATTTGCTTCCATAAACTTCCTGTCTGACGAGTGACATATTATCATAGTTTGATTGTTGTCCGACGCCTGAGCTCATCAGTGGTATGAAAAAAGCCTGAGACAGAACAGTTAAACAAGCAAAATCCTGCACAGTGCTCCTGCACGCTGCAAGATTTATTACTACTCATGTTTACATCCTCTTGGATCTTACATTTGCAGAGCGTTGTTGGGGATCTGTGCAAATTATAAATATCTGGACTGTCAAAATCTATGGCAGAGACCTCTGCGTGGCCTCAGAAGAGAAAGATTTAATATGACATTAATGTGAAACTAAGGAACATTGTGAACAACATGTTTCAACTTTTACTGTTCCCTTTAAACCTACAAGGTTTGTCAAAACCAGCCGGTGTCTGACTGTGTGGGTTTTTAGTTTCATTTTGAAAAGTGGCACTGAAAGAATAACTTAATGGTCCCGGACACCTCCGTCACTGCATTTAGCACGGGAATGTCTCGGTCGGGTGAACTGTAACTTGACAGCTGAAAGGAAGTTTGACTCTTAGCCAGCTTTTACCTTCCTGTTCAACTGCGGTGTCTGGTGTTTTGGGTTTTTTTGTTTTTGTTTTGGTGGTGCAAATATGGAGTAGCCCCATGTGATACAATAAATATGCCAAACACAATGTCAAAATGTCAACATGCTCAGTAACCAAGATACATTTCCTACTGGAAATAAGCTGCCTGCTTCCAAACAAAAGGCTGAAACCTTCAACAGACTCGTTTGCTTAGAGGCAGGAGAAGAAAGCGAGTCAATATGTTATCAGCCCTTTGAAGTGTAACACAAAACGGATCCACGTTGGACCAGATCGAGTCAAGGTCAAGTGGCTCCTGTGAACCCACCTGTTGGTCCAGAGGACGTGCTACTGTTAGCGCTGAGATGGATTAGCAGCTCATCGCAGTCTTACAATACAAGACGAATCAGTTGAATCTTGTGTTTCTCTTGACTGACGTTCAAGTTTATGTCAAACCAAGACAATTAGCAGAAAGACGACAAAATGCTCTGGGAAGCTGAGGAGTTGGGTGGTATTCAGTCTCTATGAGCAACCCCTTTCACATTAAACATTTTTTTAACCATACAAAATTATCTGTAATTGCAGCTTTAAGTCATAATTAGCTCAGGCTGAAAAGCAAATAAACAAAAAGGTTTTCCCTGTTATTCTGGGCGTCTGCTTAAATTAGTTGTAAATTACTTGTAAATTAATTTGTTATGGGCACAGGTCAGAGCATCGGTGGAGACAGGCATGAGAGGGGACAACATACCAAAGAAATCCACACCGCTCATGGCCCCTCTTGCCCAGGCCACCACATCACGTGCACTCTGCCACGGGAAAGTCCCTGAAATCAGAGGGGACCGGTCCTGACACCCAATGTCTAACTTTAAATCCCTCTCAAACACATATAGATCCATTTTGCTATAAGTCAAAGAGATGTAGAGATAACATCTCTTGGTCTCTTGCTCTGACCTTAAAATGTAAAATCTCAGGTGGCCTCACACCGGAAAGCAACGAAATTAAATTCAAGTTCATTCAAAGTTAAAATCTCTTTGAGCTCACGAGCAACAACATTTAAAGCAAAGTGAGAAAGCCATTGTGACAGTTATAGGTCGCTATGAAGGGCATGGCATTGGATTCTTCCTGTGTTAAGGTGACGGGTATTATCACAGCAGGATCCCACCCTCATAACAGGATAGAGCCATGAGCTATCACAGCCTTTTATTCTGTGTTTCAAACACTGAATTTCTTTCTATCTTTATATTAGCAGTGAATTCATCAATTAATTGCATATTTGCAAAGTGCTTGTTTTATCCAACCAACAATATTAAAATTTTAATAACACAAATCAGACAAAAGTAGCTTTAAGAAGGATTCTTATTTAAAATTACATGAAAGATTGCAAATTTATTTTCTTTGTACCAGTTTATTTTCAACTTACTTGGAACACCCAAACACTGAGGAAGCAAGAAAGCAAAAAAGGAACTAAACGTGTGTTTGCATATGTTTATTACTGTATGTTTTGTGCGTTTTTTTTTGTCACGAAGGGCTCACCAAAAGCCAGCAGCCTGTGCATTGCCAACTGGTGGATCAACACCTTAAAAGTATGGGGAAGCGGGACAACAAAAGCCCCCCTTGGGCTGGGTGAGGGCAGACAATTGCGCTACTGTC
The DNA here is from genome assembly GCA_038496675.1 of Rachycentron canadum. Taxonomy (NCBI): domain Eukaryota; kingdom Metazoa; phylum Chordata; class Actinopteri; order Carangiformes; family Rachycentridae; genus Rachycentron; species Rachycentron canadum. Next base: position 5,640,667 of record CM076670.1, on the reverse strand, counting down.
GGCACACTCACAGCAGGAAATGCTGTACAGCTGAGTACAGTGACCTACATCTTTTACTGAGGCGCTCCCTGCATGAGTGAATCAGCTTAATGGCTGCTGGTGTTATCTACGACACTGGTGTATCCATTAGAAATTCACAAATGTAAAACAAGGATCTGTTTAAGCCTGACCTTTAAGTTATTTGCCTTTGTCTAAGGGAAAAATAGAAAATTTAGACTAGGGACCTAATATTGAATAAGAGACATTTTAATACATTTTCTCACTCTAAGGGCAAAAAGAACAAGATTTCCTCAATGGGGATTAGTATCTTAACAATGTCTCCATGCCAGTAAATCAGGTCATCGATTGTCTCGACGCTTGTTGGTGACTTCAAATCCAGTCGCAACTCTTTTCCATGGCTGGTGACTGTTAGTACAGTGAGTAAACCATTAAATAAAGCTCCATTATCTCCCTGGTGAGCCTAGCTGAAAGTCGAACTGGCTCTGTGCGGTACTGACAGATCTCAGTGGTAATAAGGAACACTCTGAACCCGTTGCATCAATGTCAGTACTGGATCAACAGCAACCACAACAGGGAGCATGATGGAAAATACACATGGAAAACTTCAGAGACTTTATAAATACACCAGAGGGGGTCGGTCTATTTGGTGATGGGCCTCATTAGGTAGGATCACAATCCCAAGGCCCCTGATTGAGATGGGCAGCAGCTATCCACTTTTGGGGAAGGTAATTGGGCAACTGAGCAGCGTCAGCCCAGCGATGCAAAAGCAGCTTTTCATTTGAGGTTATTAATGATGCATAACTGGATCCATGCTCTCTTTTGACAAATGGTTTCTGCATGAAAGCAGTATATATATTTCTTCATTGACAGCTTCATAAACTTAAAAACAGTTATCTTTAAACATGGAAACTGAAACTTAAAACTGCAGGCTGTGAAACCAAACTAAATTCATTGTTAATGCAGCTTTAAACCTGCAGTAGCTTGTTGACCACTTGGGGGCAGCAGAGCAAACTGTTAACAATGTCATTAATTTGGCAAATATTTCAGTAAATGATCGCATATTTTAAAATCAGGCTGATACAGCTCAACAATATCAGGCATTTGTGTTGTGGGTTGTATTTTTGATTATTTTCGCTCCTTTAAGCTCTGCTTTGGTCTCCACCCATTGCTGAGGGAAATAGCTTTAAAATGCAATGCAAAATTTTTTTTAGATAAGAAATGGTCGACCTGCTGGAGCCAGCCAGGGTTAATGAGAGTGAACCATAAGGTTAGAAGCTGCAGTTGATAAAACCAAAAGAATGAGCTGAAAGAGGCTATAACAGTGGAGTGTTTAATATCCTTCAGCACTGGCAGGAAATATTTCTTTGTGGGTTTGTCAGTACAAGCAACATCTTTTATATTGTATATACACAGCATAAAAATATTTATCAGTGCATCTTCAAGTAATAAAATATGAAAATTCTCAAATTGTCATTTTAGTTTTGGTTTGAGATCTGAAGCAGAAAGTTGTGATTTTATTAATGTATTTATTCATTTTTCGGCTCTTGGTGAACCCTCTAGAACAGCCTGTTCTAAGAGAAGGGAAATAGCTTTGCCTGTTGAGCTACACACTACAGAACTAGGACGGTATGACTCGCTCCATGTTCACACTGACACTATTAGCCCCCAGAGAGAACCCAAAGCTTGCGCTAAGGCTCCAACATCACAGTAAATAAAAAAGCCTGACTTTCCTCAAGCACATGTGTGTTGGTTTGATAGAGCCTGCAATGAAGGAGTTATCACGCAATGCAAAAATCCTGTGCCTCCCGCAAGTACTGGAGAGATAGGCAAATGTTAAACCTCCTTTCCAAACAAATCCCTTTATTAATGCAGTCACTCTGCTTTGAGGTAGCCAATGTCACCTCTAATTTGGCTGTATAAACACTTTGATATTCAGCAAATTCTCTCCAAACTTGAGCAAGCTTTGAATTAAATCTCATTGACAGAGTTTAAGGTCACGTAGAGGGGTGTGAGCAAGATTTTGCATTTGCTTTACCACATTTGTGTCTGTGTAATTTAACCTATGGCAGACTATCTCTGCCTCTGTAGGTTACATAAAGCTTATGCTAAATGGGGGCCAAGTATCTGAGACAACTATCATCCAGAGGGCACATTACACGAGAACTAGATGTTCCTTGCAGCCAGAGGGAAGGGCTTTGTTTGTTGTAACGCCAAACAAGCTAAATACACAACACCATTAAAACAGGAGAAGACCACGTTCACATAGCCACTCAACCGACCCCCTTTAAAAAACACCTCATTCCCTTTTTTGTTCTGCTGATTGTCAAGAAAATGTCTATTCCTATTAAGTGAAATTGGCTTGTGTTTTAAAACAATGGAGGCAGAAAGAAAAGGCCCAAAATGAACAAGTTTTTGTTGGTTAGGGTTAGGGTTGGACAAAGGGGTGACAGACTAACTCAAACAGACTGAAAAATGAGTTGAACACCACCACAGCAACACCACCCTGTGCTGTTGTTATCTATAGCACCAACATCAATTACTTTCTCCAAGCCTGAGCCGTCTTTGTCTTTGTCTTCATAGATGAAGGAAGACAAAAATCAATTTTATATTTTCATTCCTTTTCCAGACCTCAGTTCAGATGTTATCTGATGTTTAATGGGATTATATCTAGCACAAATACAGACAGACAGCTAATAATTATTGCCAGAACAACTGATATGACATGACCTACATTAGATATGTATGTTAACTAAAAAGAAGGTTAACATTTTATATCCAAACCAATGTAATCATCCACCACCCGCTTTATTACAGAAACTATATCCTGGCTCCTCTTAAACCCTGAACTGGTCTTTTGAAGCTCCTAAATCAGAGAGGAGCAGTCTGACCCACCAAATGTTAAACCTAGCCCCCTCCAGTCTCACCCCCAAACTGCTCACAGCATGCTAAATGGCAGCTTTGAACAGCAAAGCGCTTCAATGACAACAGCCTTGACTAACCTCAATTACCAGGGCACGAAATTCCTTCATTACTGCTGAGCGAACAAACTGAGGCACATGTCCGTGTGTCTACGCATCCACTCGCTGGTGTAACCTAATTTCTGGATGTGTAAACACCCTACAGTAAGTGTCACAAACATAGTGAATATCCCTAAAGGGACACGTGTCGAACAACTGTGGCCAGACAAAGCTACATGCTAATCTACTGTTGAGCATTTATCTTAAATGCTAAACTACTGTAACAGTAGCACAAGTAGAGAAGAGCGACAAAAATCAGTGAACTAAATGAGTAATATAACATTAGCCACCGTGAGCTATTGGTGATCCCTGTGGGGAAAAAAAAAAAGCTTTGTTACAATCAGCACACAGTTGAGAAAGAGGAAGAAAATAACTTCTAAAAATAGTAACAGTAATGAATGTGAATTGAAAAATATGCAAATGAAAATGTGCAATGTGCAAAAAGTGATATGCGAAGTGGAATCTCTGGTCCTCTTTAGCATTAGCATACAACAGGTCCAGGGCCCTGTCCTCCCTGGCAGTGAAGTCCACAAAACTGAGTGAAAGGAGTCTTTAAGTCCCTGGAGGTCATAAAGAAAGCCCTGGGGTGCAGAGTCTGGAGCCTCAGTGTAAAAGAGTGGGTGATGTCACACATAGGTGCCAAGTTAACATAAGGGTGGATGTGAACTACAGCCAAGATGGATATTTTAGTATGGAGCCTGCTCTCGTTTCTTTCTTTCCACCACAACCATCTGAAAGCAGTTAACAGCATCTTCCATGTTTCTGCGACACTCACTAGGGCCACTAGCTCGACCATCTTATTGTTCGGCGATCTCACGTTGCCCACGATGAAAGAAGGGAGGTGTGCTTTTCTCCATCAGCCTCTCTTCCCTCATCACTTTATTGCTCCTCTACATCCTCTGATTTCTAAGGGGATGTCTGTTGTTGTGGTCGCCATGCCAGCCTGTTTTTCGTTGCAATCAGCTGATCCCTGGTGTAAACAATGCAGCTGTGAAGTTGCTGCACTATAGTGGTGTATCTGAACGATAGCATTCACAAAGGTAGCTGAATGAAAGAAGAAACTTCACAGCAACCATAAATATCTCTACTAGTATGTTTAGAGAGGGTGCAGCTTAATTAAGACTCAACTCAAACAGTCTGCATGCCGTTGCAAAAATAAGTTAACTTTTCATTTGTGGAAGGAATAATTAGTTTTTTTCTTGCCTCAGAAGGTACAGAAACTTATTTTAGAGCTTAGTTGTTTTAAAGAGGATTTCAGAAAAATGTGTCACAGAGCACCTTTAAATAAAAAAATAAAGGTATTTAAGTGCATTGTGCAAATACCAAGATTCACTAAAATGAGGTTATGCTTAATCTATTAACACTGAACACTAAAACACTGCATATACAGGAGCTACATCAACACACACACACACACATACACGCACACAACACTGACTTGTGTGTTCCTCGCCTGATGCCATGCCAGTGCAAAGACAGCTGACCTTTCCAGGGAGCTGGCTGGGAAATGGGTAACGCTGCGGTCGTGTTTACTGACACTGTATTAAGTCACCACTATCCCTCCATCCACTACGCTTCATTGTTCGCAAGGACAGATGCCCGACATCGTCCCCTGGCCTGTTTTACACCGTTGTGTGCTACTTCTGTGGAAAAGGTCAAGTGTGCTTCTGCCTTAATAATCAATATACTGTTTATGCCCAGTTTATTTTCAGGAACTGCTTAACACTTGTAAAGAGACAGTCACGAATGCTTAACAGCTGTCTGGCATGAGGTTTATTACTTTCTCCAGCAGGGGTGGATGTGTTAGATGAACATAAATATATAGATGAGGCTTAATGCTTCCATTTACAAGTTGTTGTGTGTGTCTTCAGCTGTAGCACCTAATTGTTTTCTGTCAATGTTGGCAGACAACACTAACCTTGTTCTGTATTTGTGCAAACAGCCAAAAGGGGTTTCACGGGATTCCACCTAAAACGGTGCTAAAGGTGAATGCTAATGTTTGCATCAGAGACACCGTGTTTGACTCCTCCTTGATAATTTACCTGTAAGTGTATGTAAGGGGATGAAAGTGAAGGATACCTACTTTAGGTAAAGGTTTCTCTAAAAAGCAGCGTTGTTACCCCCGTCTCTCCTCGGGTCAACTCAGTGGGCAAAATCCATCCTCTGATGAAGGCCCTGAAAGCTCTGAAAATGTATCCTAACACTTGATTTGTTTGCTTTTAGGACTGAGTTTGAAGGAATAGTTCAGTAGTAGTAATGAGCATTCGATGAGCGTTATCTTAAAGACTGGAAATACAGAGCCAAACTATCTCCGTCTGAAGATCGCCTACAAAATCCACCTAGCAGCAACACAAGAGCTCAGTAATGAACACACTTATCTAATCTGTTTAATAAAAACACTTCCCTCTTTTAAAGGAGTTGCTTCCCAAAGATGTTGGACTATTCCTTTAAATCCTAGATCATGATTGGCTCTCAGCTAACAAAGAGAACAGGCTCATAACAAACTGTCAAGAGCTTCAAAGGGAGAAAAGAAAACCATAAACAACTCTGCAAGCCTGTCGAAATGTATTAGCAAGGATGTCATTTTGAAAATATTTATATGAGCGTCCTCTCTGGTTACACATCCACCACTTATTCCACGTGCATATTCGGTTTTGTTTGACCTCATCTATCAGTCTGTGGTGACTTTGAGTTGCACTGTTAGTTAGTGGTAGGGATTTGAAGTTTGCATCAGAAAAGCAGAAGGAAATAGTAGAAGAAAAATTGGGAAAAGAAAAATAAAACAACTGAAGGACTGAGGTCTTATCTTGATAACATGAACTTGACGTGACTCAGATTGACCTGATTCAATCATATAGGCTATAGTAGCACAAACAAAAAACAATCTGGCATTTGAATGCCTCCATTGGTCAGATAATAATATATATATATATATATATATATATATATAT
>CM076670.1:5539101-5629813 GCA_038496675.1 Rachycentron canadum | reverse complement strand
CTTCACATTAAAAGCCCCTGCGCAGGGCTTTCCTCGGCTTTCCCCGTGAAAGCCAACTGGGAGCAGGAGGAAGAGGGGGGGGAGGGGAGGAAGGGGAGGCTGAGTGAGTGAGTTTGGGGGGGGGGGGGTAACACTGTACATGCGTAAATAAATTGGAGACACTTTGTATCCGACACGTACTGCGCTTACCTGTGGTGGCTACATTTGCAGCATCAGACGAGTGGTTGGGTAGATCATTCGAGTAAGTGCACTCCAAGCCCAGTACCGCATAGATGACGAGTCCACGTAGCAACACATTCACCACCTTGTGGATGTAACTCATGGTGGAAATGAGGTGAAAATCTAGTATTTCGTATCCGTGGGACCGGGACTGGGAGTGCGGATGGTGGAGATTGAAAGGAAAGCACAGGGGCAACCCCGGGATAAATACCCCCCCCCCCCCCAAAAAAAAAGGGGAAAAAAAGATGGAAATGTATCAGGTGCAATAGTCACCCCCCCAAAAAAATTTTTAATTAAATAAAAAATAAATAAATTTTTAAAAAATGTCTTTTTTTTTGTTTGACAGAAATGGTGGTGTCACGAGAAAACGAGACACCTGGAAAATGCACCAACTAAAAAAATAAAAAATAAAAAACCGCAGTAAGACTTGTTTGCAAACCTATCGGCTAACAGCTAAAACACCAGCAGTCATTGCTGACACTGAACCTCACGGGAGCGTGAAAAATGCCTACAAAATAATAGTCCATGGTGAGTCAAGGGCAAGGCAAACTACTTTGAAAGAAGACCCCTTTAATGCAAAAGAAAAAAAAAAAAAAAAAAACTAACAGCCTCTAATGGGTTCACTGGCTGCTGTACCTGAGGGGTGACTACCGCGAGCTACGGCAAGCGAGACCCCCATATTTAATTTTGTAAATTTAAATAAAAGAAATAAAAATTAAAAGGATAAAATGGAAATAAAATAAACGACCGTGTGGTGGTGGTGGTGGATACAAGCAAGCTAGAGAGCAAAGCACATGCAGCCCCGTCTGAAGGAATCCCCTGTCCAAAAAATAAAAGCAGCCAGTGATAGTAGCTTTTTCTACCGTGGATATCCGCGAGCTTCAAAATAAAATATAATGAAAAATAAAATAAAAAACAAATGCTGTGTTAAATCCTTACGTGGGCCTGTGAGTTGGAAGAAGACAGTCCCCGTACTTCCACGTACAGTACACAAACACCGGGGACAGCTTCAGCATATTGAACTCGCAGTGTCTCATAGGTCCGCCTCTTCACACGAAAGTAGCAAATCCCATTGCATCAAAAGAAACACATTCACTTCTTCTTTCTTTTTTCCCTCCGTCCCCCCCCCCCCCCCACCTTCAATCCCCTCTCCGGTCCGTATCAGCCGCACACGACATCCGCCCACTTTGTACGTGTAAAAGTTTTTTTTTTTTTTTTTTTTTAAATAGTATCAGCTCGGTGTGGTACTGTTTTCTTCTGTCATATCAGCTGCTCGCCGGCTGATGCAGGACCAGCGGGGGAAAGGGAAGCCGAGCCGGGCGGAAGTCAGTATGCAAAATGGTTTGACATCAGGAGGAGGAGGAGGAGGAGGAAGGGGGTGGGTTAATTAACACCACCGGAGGTATTTGTTTTTATTTTTTTTTTTCTATTCAACAGGCGTATCTCCTCCCTCCTTACCCACAGGTTTTACGCAGGGGGTAACGAAACATGCGCCGTTTTATTATTTATTATTATTATTATTATTATTTATTTTTTGTCACCGAGCCGAAGCTGTGGTGAATTCTTGAACCGCTGCCAGAGCAGAGGAATCCTCCACAGAAACTTCTCGTTTGTTTTTGTTTTTTTCCCCTTCAGTCGTGAGGATGATACCCGCTTCATTGTTCTCCACTTCCCCCTCGCCGGGCCCATCCAAGTTTTTTCCTGCAGCCTACGCGCTCTCATTGGCTGGACGGTCCCAACATGGCAGAGCCTGATTGGCTGGTCCACACACCACTTTTTTTTGTTGCTTTTGAAGATGCTCAGCGCGGGAAATAAAATGACGCTGAATAATAAAATAAATTATCGTCAATAAACCCTATTTTTTTCCTTCCCCCATTCTACCCCCACCAATATAATACTACCATTACCAGCAATGATAATAATAATATGTATAACTTGTATAACAATTTTATAAAGTTAGTTAAGTTTTAATACATTATTACTATAATTACCTACTAATATTACTTATATATTATTATTATATATAATTATATATATTAATTTTTTACTCTGTAAATCTCAATAGGAGCTCATAACATAGGGTTACATTTGGCATTATAATAAGATATGATATGCAACCAGTTTAATTATTGACTGAAGTGCTGGGAGAGGTAAATATTTAGACAAAAAAAATAACTCAAGGTCCACTTACTCACTTTTTCATGAGAAAAACAAATTGGTAAATGGACCTAGAACACCAAATATTTGCTTTTCAAACAATTGTTTCCAGAATGAAAAATGATAGTTCTTTAAAGCCGGAGGTTTCCCATAGAGTGCCGGGACTGTCTGGGCCATCCCATGCAAATTGAGTTGAGGTTCATTTCAATATTAGGCTATTTATTTCGTTGTGTTGGAACAACTTGACATTTTCATATCAAGGCCCAAACAAATGGGCTGACCACATGCAACAGGTGGTTGGATTTTTTTCAAAAACATTTGTTTCAGCAGATATTTGAAAATTTAAAGAAAACGCAGAGTAGCTTCTTGCAGTCAAGGAGACTGAAGCATCAAAACAGACATTCAGACCGTCCAAATCTTACCTGACAATTATACTTAATGGTTTCAAAGCATTCTTGGTCCCTTCTCCATTGGTATTAAGATTCAACTGTTGGTAAAAACAGAAACAATCTTTTTCATGAGAAGTGTTTCCACTACATAACCAGCACATTTGTTTCAAGAGATGGACGAGGAAAAAGCTCAGGCTAAATCACTTGCAGAAAGGAGGTTTTATGTGACATTATATATGTCTTATTTCGCTCTCAGCTGTCCTGGGATCACCATATAAATTACCTGCCTAACTTTTAACCTTTAAATCCCTTGTATATTTTGTCACTGCATGCACTGAGGAGTGAAGGTGAGAGTTGACAGGAAGCCTACTGTACATACTAAACTAGCTCATTTAGAGGTTGATGTTACTGTGAAATCACCTGAGTGATGTTTAAGATAAAGGGGGTTTTAAATCTAAATCTTTTCCTTGTGTGTGTTAAAATTTTCCTCTTTATCAGGCCTAATTTTAAGTTTTGCTTTTGTTCCAACACTATTATACACATTTCATGTGCATATAAATGCAACATAGGAATAGTTTTGTGCAACTGTAACTGTAAAATATCCATATACTTTTGGCGCCTTTTACCAGTAGGGAGACATTACAAAGAACTGTCTCACTGTTCAATTTGATATGGTTCGGAAACGTAACCTCATAGTTGTTGAGTCATTTTATATCATCAGTAATGAGAGCACATAACCAAAACATCAAACAGCTCACTGCTGTCCAAACACTTAATAAGCTCACTGTACTTGATACGGCTTTCAAGGAGAGATCTTTCAGCGATGGCCAGGCTCAGAGTGTTGATGGACAGAAGACACCTCACCCTGCAATGCAGCACAACAGCCACCAGGAGGGACTGCCGAATGAGCCAACTACACAGCAAGTAATAGCTGTCTCAGGAGGAACAGACTTCTGGGGGGCAAAGGAGGTGCATGACTGATAAAAGAGTCAGCCGTGGGAGTCCTAGTAAACAGGTGGCAGATGTAGCAGGAACCGGGAGACAGGGGGAGACGAAAGGGAAGAACAGCATAATTCGATACGAGCCCGCAGAGGGGGCAGCAGGAAGGAAGGCAGCCAACAAACGAGGGAGGAATAGAGCAGATGCTACATGTAGGAGGAGGGGGCAGACGGTCAGGTCCCTCAGTCCTGCTACCTGTCACTTATCCATAGAAATGCCTATGGTTATCTTCCAGAGTACAGTACGCCATGTTCTAATATTTACCATGTCACACAAACCGTAAGAAATATTTAATTGTGCAGCAGGAACAATTAGACAGCTTCCACTGAGGGTGAGACTGACTAAAACGCTGTCAGACATTTCAAGGTCTAAATCTCTAAAGTTTAATAAAATAAAATGGAGGTTGTGATTCAACAGAATTTTATTTTATTTTGAAAAATGTGATAAACGAGTTTGCAATGAACATTTAAATGTGTTTGGCATTGACTGGCAAAGCGCACTGTTAATAATGGAAAACAATGATTTGATTGCATTTACACCCAAGGTGACACTGCCTTTTTTCTGAAAACAAAGTAAGTCAATACATTCAGGCATTCAATTCATAATTTAAACTGAAAAACAACCATAAAATGTTCACAATGAAATAAAATAAATACTGGCGCTGAAGGTGCTAAATATCCCTTAAGAGTGCACTAATATGCAAGTCCTTCATAAATACAATACATTATGAGTATACACAGCAGCTTCTAATTATATGAGTTACAGTTTTAATTCAGTTTGTGTCTTTTGACGATTTCTCTCAACACGCTGGTGCAGACTAATGCTTCCAATCTCGTTCATCAGCAACAGCTTTATCTAATAGTGCTATAACACGCAGGAGCCACGGAGCAGAATAAATTGCAAGAGCTAATTAACACTTCATTAGCCAAGCTTGGAGATGTTACTGTTGTTCTCTCTCACGCACCGCTATCGCAATACAATTACTGCTGCATGCAACTCATCTCCTAATGAGCTTCTTAGCTGATCCAAGCACTGCTATGTGTATCGTCTTTCCTGCAGAGCATATGGCTTATGGTGGTTAGCTAACCTTACCGGCCTGTAGGCTATACTTATATACTTACTAATATCTAATAACAGAATACAGGGTATTCAATATTTAAGGTGCATACATGCTTAAGAGGGGTTTAGATGAAGCGTGTGATGTCTGTGTAGGTTTGCCTTTGTTATTCCTTGATATCCCACACTATAGTCCAGTGCTTCTTGATACATGATTAGTCATATTGGTGTGGTTATGGCATTTCAAAAGTGGCATTTCTGTAGCGTCTCTTTAAACTCCAAGTGGTATGTACATACCACGACTCGGCTCGGCGCTCCTCAGATGGCGGTGGCAAATAGAAAGATCTGGATGAGCGGTATGACCTTCAGAGTTGAAAGGTCAGCGAGGACAGCCTGCAAGTGTGTATGTCAAACAAAACACAAATAAGATTTATCATCTAAATTCACAAACCTCCTGACCACAGCAATTTTACCTTAGCCCCCCCTTCCCTCCAAGCCCATGAGAAAGGCTATAAAGCACACCCTCACCCTTCCCAAAAGACATCTTCAAGGTTTTAAAAAAAGAACCACACAGTCCGACACACATAATGATGATGCAGGATCCTTGGGAAGCGACAATCCATGCTTAAAGAGTGCACCGCTCCCCACCCTTGTCCTTTTGGAATCGGTAGGAGATTAAATTTAGGGACCCTATCATGTTCAGAGAGAGGGTTTAATATTTCAACACTGGGCCTAAGGTTCTAAATATAAGATAAGGAGCAGTATGTTATGATACCTTCTCTCTCCGAGGGCAGGTGGCAAATGAGCAAGCAAATAGTGCCTGCCAGTATCTTAGAGCAGCAGATCTGCCTGTCGCCCCATGCGTCACACTGTAGTTTAACCCCATCACCCTCAGGGAAAAAGGGGGGTGAAAAGGGGAGTGAGTGAGACAAGTCATCGTGTGGTTTACTCTTGGGTTCAGTCATATGATAGTGGGCCCACAGTATGGGAGAGGGAGCAGTATACAGTGCAGGCATGCACAAGAATTTCATTACTAGTTACTGTAATCATGCAACATGAGTTACAGTGCAGAGGCTAATTCCAGATGCACTCATTAGTTGTATGTTTGCCAAATTTGTAGACCAGAAGTCAAGTTTATTAACACCATTCTGCACCAAAAGAGGGCTGCTGATTGTTAAAACTGCCGGCACTACAGTGAATGGACTTAATAACTAGCTTGTTCCTTTATAAGTGATGTTGGGATATGGAGGCAGAGGACATGGCAGGCTGGTACACAGAGAAAGGTGAGAGCGCGAGTCTTCTTTACTGTCTTTCACTGTCTGACTGTCTGTCATGCACATGTCTGTGCATTCAGGACACTGGGTTACTGGTACTGGCTGGTCATCAACAGCTATTTACAGTCTTTCAAGAGTACACACACACACACACAGGTCCAATGACCATACCTCAGCTGAGGCCAGTGACGTCACCTCCATCAGGTTCTCGGCCCGGAAGGCAAACACAGCAGCTGCTAGGACTGGAGGAGGTGAGTGTAAGCAAAGACGAGAGAAGGAGAAATATTGGAGTAGAGTAGGATTGCATAAGGGGAAAGTAGAGGGGAAAGACAATGCAAAAGAAAAGGGAATAAACAAGACAACGAGGCAACAAGTGTCAGTCATTTTATAATAAATATGACAAAGGTCAAGGTTGTTAGTTGGGTATGAGTGCAATATATGCATACCTGCAACTACCTCCAGTGAATCGTATCCCAGGATACGATCCCAGAGGAGGAGAAGCTGGTCAGTAGACAGGTAGCCAGAAAAGGCCCGCACCATCCACTTAAAGGAAATTCGCAAACTGAGGACAGAAACATCACTTCACTTTGCATGGGTGACACACAAGAGCTTGAGGTCCATAACAAGCAGAAATATTACTGTGAAGACTAACCACCACAAGATGGCAGTAGCTCTTAACTATAGGTCTGCAACTAAACTGCAAAACGTCAAAGAATAAAATATATGTATGTGTAGGGGGGATGTGACTTTATACACCTTAAAGCAACACATTTAACTCCTCATCACTGTATGTTAAACATGCAAAAGGTGTTTGGGACTATTTGAAAGATATGTCCAAAGTAATAATTAAAGAAACACTCGTGTTATGGCTCCTTGGCACTTTTGTTGTTGTTTTGAGTGCATACATAGTTCATGTCTGTAGTTGATTTTCTCCTTTAAACTCATCACTCAATGTTATTGGTAACATATTTTCACCACTGGTGACTTCACAGGGCCACAAAGGCCTGTGATGAAGCAGCATGCAACTCACGGCTGTGCGCCAATCTGTCGGAGGTGGTAGAACAGCTGAGGCAAGTGGGTCTGGAGGAGCCGCTCAAACTGCAGGCACAAAGACACTATACCCTGCAGGAGCGCATATGTAACCATGTTAAGTACACTGCAGTGCACATACATAAACACACAATATTCTGACTTTGAGATATAACAGTCACATGCTGTTCATCCAACATCTTACCGAGGGAGAGGAGGAGATGGAGTGTAATCTGAAGAAGTAGCGGATGTACATTTCCCTGAATACACTGTACAGCTTGGATGGCTCGTTGTATAAGAAACACAAAGGTGCCACTGTGGGACAAGTACACACATCCACATAAATCCCACATATGCATAGGCACTTTGTTATATTCTGTCTTCATAGCATTTGCACAGCTTATAACAGGTGCAAAACATACTCACCATACATTGAAAACCCATGGAAAGGTATCACACCTGTGCAAATGAGATTTTCAAGTTAATGCTATTAAGACATTTATTCTATTATCAACAAATATATTAGTCTCTAGTTGACACTTTCACACAGAAAATGACTAATACATTACATGTACTAGAATAATTGTTTCATTGTGTTGTGTGTAAGTCTATAAAAAATTTAGAGACTACTTAAATGAAATATACCAAGAAAAGACAGCTCATTCACAGTGTTTATAATAGCTTGGAAACATGCAATTTCATTAATGAGAAAAATTTAATTTTCCTTCAATATAAATTCATTAGAAATAATGTTATTGTCAAGATGTGGCTCACCATTGGGAGGATATACAACAGCACACTCCTCATCTCCCACTTTCCCTGTAAGATAGACACAACCAATGAAGCACTATGTCCCTCGCTTTCTAAAAAAGTGGGGGCGTGGGCGTGTGTGTCCTTGGTGAAGGACACATCATCTCACCCTGGATGTAGGATTTAGGAGGAGTGGCACTGTTGTATTTGAAGTGCTCCAATACGGCCGTGTCCCTGGAGAAACACAGCAACACCTGGGAACACACAGGTTTGGGATTAAACACACTCACATCCGCACGCACGCATGCACGCAAGCACACACAGACACTCTAACGAACTTAAAACCTCAAGGCGCATTGTCTAACATGCACACACACACACACATGCACACCCTTGCAACCATTTAATATTTAATAACTGGTTGAACCTCCTTTGGTACCAATAACCTCAAACCAACTCCTCCTGTAGCGGCTGATCAGACCTGCTGATCAGCTCACGCATTATGTTAAAGTTTAGGTTTCACATACTGATTTGACTAATGTTTAAAATGTGCACAAAAACAACACGATGATCTACATGTTGAAATTGTTGTTTGTTCATTACAGGAACTTTGATGAAGATTTCACCATATTTTAAGACAAATTTAAACTAAAGCAGATTCTCTTTCTTCCTCCCACTGTATATGGATTACAGCCTCAGTATTAAATATTATCATCACCTGGTGACAGGAGACAGAAGCGACTGTAGTTAATACACTTGGCCTTGAGTAACCTCTCTGGTGAGATTGTCATTAAAGCAGCACACCTGGAACCAGAATTTCAGGATGTACTGGAGCAGACAGCCACTGAGTAACCTCAAATGGTACTACTTTTTTTTTTACAAAATGACCGTATAAGTGGGAGCTCTTTCCATTACATTCCCATTTCTGTGTCATTTGGAGAACAGATTTCATTTCCAGCAACCACTTGATGAATTACACTGGGGGGAGGGATCATCTGTCTGGGCAAAAATGAGACGGGCAGCAATTCATAAAGAATACGAAAAATGGCAGCAGATGGGGACTCTAGCGTGTGTCTAGGCTGCCTCCTGTCTGACCTTGACCATTTCTTCATTAGTTATGGAAACTGGGTGGTCTACTGTTGAACTTAAAGTGTTTTTGTCTGTTTGGATAGATTGTATACTGTGAGGCATTCTCTCAGATGGATCTAAATACATATCTTTTTTAAATCTCTGAATATCATTTTAAAAGTGAATATAAATAGGCTACTTTGCCTCAATACCACAGCGGAGCACATGTACATTTCTACTTGACACTACTGAAGTTTTCTGGGTATAAACTGTCGGGGCACCTGATCATCTATTTCCTGCACTGAAAAATGTTTATTGTAAGTCTGAAAACACCCTAAGTGGTCACAATGTGACATCTCTTCTGGTAAATTGCACTTCTCAAGTGCTCTTAAAAACCTTACTACTTACTTTTTCCCCTCTTTAGATCATAACTGCACCTGTTTGAATCCACACTCTCCCCATAATAAGCAGATTGTTTCACTGCCTAGTGAGTTTATCACTAGTCAATATTGACATGGATACTGGAGCTTTGTTCTTGCTACACCTGTGTACTCATTGGTTAGCCACCAAGGATCATGACTTGTTAACAGCTGCTGGATAAATGGGTTGCCAAGTGTATATATATGTGTGTGTGTGTGTGTTTATCAGCACAACAGGCAACAGAGAAGTACTGACTACCAGAGAAGCTAATAATAAGTCACATCCTTGTCTAGGCTGAAAATGTACCCGTAGATAAAGAGGAATGCTGTCACACAGTAATAACCCTTACGTGATAGAGAACTGACACAAGTTGAAATGTTTAGGGCGATTTAAACAACTCGTTATTGATGATTAAGTTCTTATCTGGTGGAATGAAGGAGAGTTTAAAAGTAATGGGGATGCCCTCTGGTGCTAATCACAGCAGGAAATAAGACACAAAAAGCCTTTGGAGATTTGAATATGTTGCAATCCACAAAAAGTCTAAAATAGAGTTAGCGTCTTTAAAAAAAGAAAAAAAAAAAGAAAAAATCTCTTTAGTAACAAGTTTGTTTCTGTCATTTGTGTCCTCAATGGTTGGTTGTGTGTCTTTTACGAGCACCACCTAGGATTCTTTTAATTCCAAATGTGTCAAATTGGTGTGGTTTGCTTATATTGCCAAGGTATTTTCAATAAAATTTGATCCACCCACACCTGCAAAGTCTCAGTGAAACAGATTTTTTCAAGTACTGCTGTGGTGAGCAATGAGAGGAGGAAAGCTAAACTGGGAAAATAAAAGAGAGCTCACCTGATAGAGGAAGTCTTCAAAAACAAAGTAATAGTCGTCATTACTGGCTGTGAGCTTCACATCCTGAAAGGGCAGGCAAATGAAAGTATATTATATGTACAGTTTGTAAATCAGGAGAGAAAAGAGTTCACAAAGATTGTGTGCAGATTCTTTGAGAATAGACCAGAAAATACTTCAAAGAAACAACTTTTGTCCTGCATCAACATCAATACCTGAAGACGTAATGTTTCATTGTTTTTAAATTAGTGTACCATCCTGCCAGCGCAGCTACACAAACATGAATGATACCTTATAGATTAGGTTGTCCACCAGCAGGTCGTGTTGTATGACTCCAGCCCTCAGCTGTTCATAATGCATCACATCCTGGGAAGGATTCAACATGTTTCAGGTGCACAGAAACTTACATTAAAGATCAGAACAATTGTTGTCCTATAATGCAATTTTCTGTACAAACATACAAAGTACCAGATTTCTAACAAATATAGTATAAGTAAAAGGGAATTTCTCCTCTCATTTTTTATTTAAAAAAAAAAAAACATTACCCTCTTTAAATCACTTTTAAATCAACATTATGTATTCTCCCTGACAGCCGCGACAGCAGGATTAAACCAAACTTAAAGAACGGTTATTGTGTTTCCGACCACATGGTTAAACTCAAATTTGTCTCCGGTTCTGGAAAGGTTATCATAAATGAAGTAAAGAACAGGCAACAGGGTGGACAAGGCGATAAAAACGTCCTTTGTGGCAGCTGTGAAGGACCCTGGCAATAATCAGTGCTGCGGATGTGAGGGGAACAGAAACAGAGATGTGACTTTGACAGCTGAGTTAGGACACTGAGACAACTGTAGTTATATGGACAAATAGAGGGGAGTTCAAATAAATGTTGCTAAAATATTTCAAGATGATTTTATATCCTGCTGCTATTGAGTGCAGACATGGTTCACAGCAATTCACTGTGAATAAATACAGTATATTTCTAGAGAAAAAAATCAACCTGAAATGAGGCATAAAAACAAACAAAAAACAGAAGTAAAAAAATCCCTGGGTATAGCTGCAAGGCAGAGTGATTTAATATTTAATAATAGGTTTATTTAAGTCAGCAGGAGTCATATGACTGCAAAAATATTATTGCTTTCACATCACGTCTCTTCAAAATGTTTGTTTAAGCTTCATATAATTTTCAAGATGCAGACAAATCTGCACAAAAGTGAAAAGTGAGACGATGCATGCTGGCTGTTTAATGTGTTTGCCCCTGTGTCGTCCAGAGCCACGCTGACACTCTCCAGACCTCGGTCAGGTCCCCGTACCCCTCCCTCAAAAATCAGTCTTCCCATCACAAGTATTGTTTTATCAACTTGGCCTCAATGGGAGACTCTGGACCCCAGCGTTTACACAGCGCTTTGCCACACAGGCAGGCAGCCGCTCTGTTTGGGCTAACTGTTCTAAATCGCTAGCATTTGATTATCTCAGCAATTGCACACATGGCACAAGCCGCAGAGAGCTAAGATAAACAGGGTGTAATACATAGATTATGTAGGACTTGTAGGTCAGCTGGTGAGCCACATGTTGGTTTTTACTGTGCAGTGTAAATATCAGGATATCAGATGGACAGTACTGTTAGGATTCTCCAAGTTAAAAAAAAAAAAAAAAAGCTGTAGCTGAAATCTTCCAGCTTGTAGTAAACTTTGGGAATCAGTGCAGCTGTGTGTGGATGGCTGCTTTATGGGTGGGGTGCAATTCAGTGGTGTGTTTGTGTGTGCCAACAGTACCGGAGGCTGGTTGGTGGAGTTCAGGATGAGGGCCCACAGGTCTGCCCGGAGCCCAGTGGGGCAGCCCTGCCTGCTGTACTGATGTGCTGCTGCACTGTCCTGATCCACAACCACTACATAAAGAAAAGACAGAGAAAAACACAAGAGAGAAAGAGACAGAGGTGTGCATTAAACAGAAAGGCATTTACAGACAGTCCACGTTTCCTTGATGCCCGCATTTTTATTCACTTTCAAGTTATTTAGATGAGAAGATCGATACCACTCTCATGTCTCTCAAATATGAAGCTGGAGCCAGAAAGGATAGGCATCTTAGCTTAGCATCAAGACTGGAAGCATGCAGACACAGCTCTCCTGGCTCTGTCCAAAAGTAACAATGTCTGCCAGACAAACTCTTTGCCAGGAGCAGTGACTTCCTGGAGTTTCCACTGGTTGCCTGGCAAAGCTCACAGACATGACAAGACTCCAGGAAGTCGCTCCTCCCTGCCAAGAAACACTGCAGCACACAACCACCCATAAAGCCGCTAATTGTCATTTTTATACTCAGTATTTTGTACAGATTAAAGAAACAAGATACTTAAAGTTAGTGAGTGTCTTTTGTCAAAGGTAACATAAGCAATTAAGTTCCTCAGGTAACTTAGTGGAGTTGTTCCCAGGATGGAGGCATGTAAATTTGTTCCCGGTCTTTATACTAAGATGAACTAGTAAACCAGGCACTCCATCTTTTTAAAGAATGAACATGAAATGATCTTCCAATCTAGCATGCAAGGCAAATGTTACTTTATGTTGCATATATTAGATTTCATACTATACAATGTTGCTGCCTAACTGACATTTGAGATCAGCTAGTTAGGGTGAGGGCTGTTGTTCTACTGTTAACGTAGATTTTGACCATTGATCATAACCACAAATCACTTATTACAACACTTATCACAACTATCACGAATCACACAAGTCTCATTTAAAGGCAAACTACTATAAAGGTAAAAACAAGTGTTGAGCAACAAAGAACAGATAAAATCCTGAAATTTAAAACTAGGACAAAATAAAAAAAAGCCCAATGACTTACTGGCAGAATGACATAATATGTACAAACAGCAGTCACCCAGAATGGTACAGAGCCAACTGAATCAGCTGGGAACTTGAACACCTGCATGTCTTCAGTGACTACACAACAACGGGCAGGGAGATCAACTCTGAAACTGCTAAGAAGGTTGTTTTCTACAAGAGAACTTAAAAACATTAATCAGTACAGAAATACTACATCTTTCAGCAGAGGCTTCGATGGGGCAAAACCATGCCGAGCGCTACTTCAATTAAAAATCATGGCACATATTGGTCTGAAAACACTGCCGTGGTTGGCCAGTCTAACATCTATCTGTTTAGGTTTCACAGCTGCGCTCAGGGGTAAACACGGGTTCATAATTTCATTCTAGTCCCCCTGGAAATGAATAAACATTTTAAAAAAATCATAACACAGACATTCCCATAATGGTGATTATTATATAATTTTCCAGAAAACACTCAAACATGAACAAACAAACTTTTCAACATCTCAGGTCTACCCTAAATAAGACAGTAGCCAAAAACACACAGCCCTTGATTTCAGGTGCTGGCCAATCATAACATAAACTAACACACTCCTCGCCTGTGAAATTTCCTCTTTGAGTGCACTTAACATTTGGCCTAGAACACGGCTCAATGTTTGAGAGCCAGCGCGCAGCCAGCCGAGGGTGAAATAGTGGCCCGGTACCCTGTCGCTGTGTATATAAAATACAGCTTGCGTTTTTCAGATTCTTATCAATTGATGTCCGATTGGTTGTCTATAATAAGGTACGTGTTTATACCAGGTTCATAGCAGAGCAATGAGTTGGAAGTCAAAGTGCCCCTGTTACCGATTACAGCACCTGACAGGGCAAAGAGTGGGATTTATTAATGGCAGGAGCTGACGTTAGGTATTTTCTGTGCATATGTGGTGGTTGATGACTGAGTGAAATTACTTAAAGTTTACTGTGAATTATCTTATGCTTTATAATATTTATATGATTATCTTTTCCTGCACTACACTTTTTGACTTTTTAATACTAGCACCAGCTTTCTATATTTAAATATTTCATTTAAATAAATGAGAGCAACAGAAAACAGACAATTCACAGAAAGATTCAACAATTTAAAACCAAGAATAAAAAAAACTTACCCTTTTTCCCGATTTGAACATATTCGTTTTCAAACAAGTCTGCACAGGGTTAAAAAAAAAAAAAAAAAAAAAAAAAGGAAAGAAAGCTGATTCATCAGTAATGGTCCAATGGAAGGTGACGGCTCAGTTTTTCAAACTAATGTTATCCCTTTGATTTACAAACACAGAGACGGCAGATATGACTATTTAAAGCAAATGCACCAGACTGTAACAATGTCAATATCTGAACTTTACAGAGATATTGCTAGAGAAACCCCAGACAGCCATGTGGCACAGGAAAAAAGTACAGGCTGATATGAGGAATTGTGATTTGAATACCATTAAAATGCAGTGCTCATTAGCTATTTTTGGTTAACTGCTGCAAGCAAAAGATGTTTGATATTCAGGTTTGATATTAAAAAATTGCTGAACAATTGGTACAAGCAGTGATGTAAGCTTATTTTAAGTAATTGTGTTACCAGTGACATGCTATACATTTAATTTAATTGAAATGCCTCTAAAAGCTTCAGATCCCACACAGGGTAACTACTGTCCAGACCATGGTCACAGCAGTATATTATTCAGCTATGACAGTGTCCAGAATGCCACGTTATTTTGACAGTACACAGAAACCATTAAAGGACCAGTGTGTAGAATTTAGTGGCATTTAGAGTTGAGGCTGCAACCTTTCAAAGCATTTAGGAGAGCCAGTGTTTGGGATAACAGAGGAACATGGCCTGCTCCATGATAGGGGACCTGCTCCCTATACAGATGTGAATGGTTCATTCCAAGCTACAGAAAAGAGAACAATTCTTGTTTTCAGGCTGATTAAACACTGATGATGACATACTTTTACATTATATTCCATAGATCCCACTAAATCTTACACATTGGTCCTTTAAACTAGCGGGCTAATTAAAGGAATTAAAGGACATTTTGGAATAAGCTCATTCACATTGTTCCCAAAATTATTCCTTTAACTCTTGTGTGACATGAGAAAATGTGTTTCCATTTGTAAGTACCTGGATGCATGTGTGCATGGTCATCAATCCCCAACTGCCCTGTGGTCAGGTTCAGCTCTGAGTAGGCCTGTCTCTGTGAGTTCAACGACAAAAAAATAACCACTACAGGCATGTTTCAAATCTATTGTGCATCCATTTCCTGGGGCAGCGTGATAGAATACACTGTTATATGCATTGAACTCACAGTGAGGTCACTAATGTACAAAACAGATGCAGGTAGACGCACATACACACGAGCAACAAAACTGAACCAGATATCCACAGAGGTTCCTACCAGCTGTGGGATGTCCCTGACATTGAGGGGAACCTGAATGAGACCCCAGTGGCTCCTGGCACTCACGTCCTCGCTGCTATCATGGTTGGGGTTGCGCAAACTGATTAACACCTGCATAGAGAGCATTAATGTACTACATGTAGTTCATTTCTCTTCTTAATCACAAAAAACTGAGCTGTATTTTCTGCTTACCTCTAGAAAATCTTTGGGGGCATAGACAGGCCTAAAGCGGCTTAAATCTGGAGAGAGATAAACACTTGAACGTATCGCAATAAAACATAAGTTGATAGTCCCACTCATGAAGGACACTTCTCCTGCTGACAAATGCACTCAATGTTTACATATGCAATTTCAGAACATGTTTAGCAGCTGTAAAACCTAGACTATACAAATGTATCCAGCCATGAAGTTTGTTTCATCAACTTCAACTTGAATATACTTAATGCATTCGTGACAGTTGACTTCAACTTGCTCAGGCAGAGCTGGCAGCTCCTACAAAAGTCAAAGGAACACCGCAGGACAGCTGAGGCGCGTTTAGCAGCCGGCTTTAAGTGGGGCTTCCATCTGCTGTCTCTGCAGCGCGGCAGTAAATTTAAGTGCCGTGTCATCCCAGGAACGAAGGGCAC
Organism: Rachycentron canadum; assembly: GCA_038496675.1. Lineage (NCBI taxonomy): Eukaryota > Metazoa > Chordata > Actinopteri > Carangiformes > Rachycentridae > Rachycentron > Rachycentron canadum. Next base: position 5,613,744 of record CM076670.1, on the reverse strand, counting down.
GTTAAGGTTTTTGGACGGAAGGAGGGGTCCTGCTCGTTATCGCAGCTCGGTCCAAGGAGTCTGGACAGCTTCTATATTCACAGCCCCAAGTGTTTATAGCCAGGGGACAGCACACAGTCCTAAATGTTATTATACAGCTCAGTGCTCTGATAGCATTGTTAGGACACCACGATTGCCATGTTCTTTGTATATGTGTTGGCTTAAAGTGCAAATGGCTGGTTCATTGAGAGCCAACGACTAAGGAAAAAGAAGTATTAATACACTGTATATTCTCTGTGCTTAAAATGTACTTTTAAGATACACTTGAGCTGGGAAGAGAACTGTTTTTTTTCTCACCCAAAGGCCATGATTTAATTCCTATATGACCAAGAAAAGATCACTAAAAAGAAAAAAAAATGCAAATGTTGGTATCTGCTTTTCAGATGTTGTAAAGCAGAGCACCTTAAAAAAAATAATATAAATACTCAGATAAATACAGGCTAAAGCAAACATGAAGTGATAGATCTCGTTCAGAAATCGGCCAATCTTAAATTCACCAGTGTCTGAGCGTTTCCAGACACATCAACACTAATCTTTCATAAACGGCAGATTGCACAGGGCCAAACCCCTGGGTAATGTCTTCGGACCTGGTTCATCTGTGCCCATCTCATTCCATTTGTTGGTAAGTTCCTTCTGCTCCACTGCAGGCCTCTGTGAAGTGAGTGGAAAGAGATTATTTCAACATACCGATGCCACACAGCCAAAACAGAACAAATCTTGAAAATGTTAATCTGAAATGTACTTTTCTGGTCATAAATATAAGCATGTGTACACAGAACCAAAATAATAACACTGATAAAGGAATGTCAAACAGCACTCCCTGTTTATTATTAGTGAAAAGCTCTAACTGCACAGGGTTTAACTTGCTCTTGGCTACTGTCAAACTTTGCCTCAGGACTGAAATGATGCTGTGCATAAAAAATTGTGTTAAAACAATGACATAATATGACAAAAATGCTATGCTGTGATGACCCTTGCAGTACAAAATGTAACCAGAAAACCTGAATTATGAGCACTTATGCTATGCAATATTAGCCATGATTGACAGCTACCATCCGGGCCAACGGCACTCCCAGCTCTGTGCTCATGCTGTTTAAGCTTTTGAGGACACGTTTCTCCCAGTTCGCCTGTGTAAGAAAGCACATACACACACACAATTGGCTTTAGACACTGTGTCACAAATAACTAATTGATTGATTTCTCATTGAATTTGGCTGAGAGACAAAAAACTAAAATTGGGGAGGTAGAAGAACAACAAATGAGTGACAGAGATATGAGGAGACAGACTGACCTGAGCCTTGCGCATGTAGGCCAGTGGCTCTTTGAGATGTTCTGGAGGAGCCTCGGGATGGCCCGGGGGCAGCTGGCTAGAGTGAGCAAATATAAGAGCAGGAGCGAGGAGCATTACATTACAATAGAAGAAGGTCTGATCAAGTAAATACATAAAAATGCCAGTGTTTTCACCAAAAGATTGAAAGATACAAGCATTTAAAGCCAGTAAGGACACAAGCAACTTGCTTTTCAAAACGATAACTGTTTGGATGAGGTGTGCTGTCAAACCAAGAGCAAATAAAATGTTCAGATTTTTCAGGCAGCAGGCGACCATTTGTGCCGTGCCCTTGGAGCTCAGATGAGTCAGAGCACATCTCCACCAGATGCAGCAATTGTTAACATGCTCAGAGCATAGTGAATGACTCAAGGTCTTGGTGCGTTAAACAACATCCACCCTAATCTAAACACGTATAAGAGCACATAGGGCTGACTAATGGCAAAAATATAGATACAAACTAAAAGGCCACATTAATCTGTACTATTATGGCATCATTTTTCATGTTTTTTAGCCAAGGGGTGTAACAATCTCGTGATAGCCTTCACTCTAGTGCATTTTGTCAAAAGTCAAAGTCAAAGTTTTGTAAGAAGTAAACATATGAAGCCAATAATGAGAGGGGAGGGTGACAAACACGGGACATGATGGCAGCTAGACACATAGACTATACTGCACTTTTACCTTGTGAGTTATGCTTTCAGATGCTTAATCCTAGATCTTAGACACATAGAGACAAACGGTATATACAATGTACAATATGATCATGACTGCAACACTTTTCATGATACATGACACCTGTTCCAGAGTGGGATTTTAGTCAAGTAAAACGGAGTCTGATATTCAGCTACAATGACACGGCATTCCCACATGCTGATAGAGAGGTGCATGTAAACTAGGCTGCAGACTAAAATTGATTACATTTAATACAGTTTTTAATGGATACAGATGCGCATCAAGTTCTCTCATTTGGCCTCATAGTGTATAGAAAATTTTCCTCTAGATCTTACAGACTGAAATTCATGTGCAGTTTCTCTCCTATTGTTTCCTGAAGTGCACAGGCAAGGTATTTACAGGGCTAAGTGCAGTCTACAATAACTAATGAGATACGGTCCGGGCCAGTTTCAAACCAGCAGAAGTGAACTGAAACATAACCGATGGCAAAGGATGCGCCTGTGAGTGAGTCTCTGTGTGCCAGTGTTTCACACACATTGGACAGGATATCACTTACACATGCAGCTCTCTGTACACCGCATTTTGCAGCTTCTTCTCCCAGCCTGCAGAACAATGACATATATCATCACCACAAAGACAAACCGACGATACGAAGTCACGTGTTCTGTTGTTGCTCATTAGCTATGGCTAAAAGCTAAACACCATGGCGTGAATTAACCCACCTGAGGTTTTGAGAAAACTGCGCACGTCCTCTTTGAGAGACTCCAGTTTTATCTCAGGCTGATGTAAACACTCCTAAAAGAAACAAAGGGAAGGTCGGACGTGTAAATCGCCGTGCTCTTGAATTTCAGGTGAACTTTAAGCACAAACCCAGCAGTTAACGACACTGTGAGGTTGACAGCAACCTGCTCGTTAGCCACATGCTAACCTACTCACTTTGGCTTGTCTCTCTATCTGAGAGTGTAAATGACTTCCTTTCAGCCGCTGCACGATCTGAGCGATGGTCAGAGACAACTCTGCGCCCTCGTCCATCCTCGTTTTTTCCTCCCCCCCTCGGAGCTGCTGTAGTTTCGTGCCTAAAACGCCGCCGTTTCATCTACTGTGCATTAGCATCATCCGGCGATGCTGCAGCCGCCACCTGCATCCCCCGCCCCCTCCTCTGCAGAGGTTACTTAGCAACCGGGGACGGTCAGCGAGCGTCCAGGGGAAACAACAACCCGGCACTTTGGTTCCGAGGGGAAAATCTGTTCCCGGAGCAGAATCAAAGGGTGAAAAGTTCAGATTCCCTCCCAAAAACTGACGATTATAACTATTGTTTTAATTCCACACGTTAAACAAACGAACATATGTGACTTTTTTTTTTTTAGGTTAAAAGCAAAAAAATGCACGAATTTCTCAAAAAATATCATACTTGCAACACATTCACCTGACAAATTCAAGTGCTTGGATATAGCAGATCATTTACTAAAGCATTATATTTAAGCACAGTTTATTTTATATGTTACCAATACTTCTACCCAGCAACATTACAGAGGGAAATAATTTAGCCGATTTTAAAATCCACTATTTTAGCAGACAGCAACAGAAATATGATTTTTACACAGTCAGATTATTTGATGGATTCTTGTAGATTAAAAAACCCAACATATACATAGTGACAATTGGCTCCACTACAAATTGAAAATGCTGCTTCTACATTAATGAATCAGTGTTAACAGTTTGTACAACATTAACATTAGTGATCATTTGTATGTATGCTTTAATTTAGGTGAGGTTGTGAATGCAGGGCTTTTACTGGCCCATTTTTACATTTAAGGAAAGCACCTCCTCTATTCACATGTGGCACATTTGGTTTAAATGTAAGTTGCTGTTCTGAACATGAATTAAATATCGGAGTTGGCGTTGTTTGGGCGCTAATGACAGCTGATCTCCACCGGGATCACAACAATTACAGCTCGATTCAATGGGCTTTCCTGGTGTCGCTGACATGTTCAGGTGAAGTGCCACAGCAGGAGGTATCGAGCTTTGAATCGGTGGCGGAGAAGCACGGACCGAGATGCTGCGCTGATCCCTGCATCACATTTGAAATGAGGTTAACTCCACTCCTGCAGCTTTTGAAATATTTGTGGCTTCAGTGCTTCCTCTCCTGCAAGTGACCCGGGACATTATAAATATTTGGCAAATTAATAAGGAGTCAAGAGGAACGGGCGTACTTAACGCGGCCAACCTATTGCCCACTTAAGTTTGTGGAGTATCTCTATTACCTCAATGATTTACGACCGGGTGTTTTATAAAAAGGGAGATGCTGACAGACTAAAGGCGGACTGAGGGCTCAAGAATGCGACCCGCGCACATGTGGCCAGTAGCTGGAAATGCTGAGCACCAGTGGAGCGCAGCGCACTGACCGAGGGCGCACGGGAACTTATTATTATTATTATTATTATTATTACTCTTTTTATTTCTCTCATTTTTTCTTTATTCTTAAAAAAATTTAAAAATTCGGCTGAGGCTAGATATGGTCAACAATTTCGTTATGTCCGACCCTTTGGCGCATTCTTGGCTGGCGAGAGCTTGACGGATGCCGCTCATATGACCGACTTTACCTGAGGCTACGGGAGAGAAAGCGAAATGGAGACGTTTACAATACACGACATTCTCAGAAATTCCACTGACCTCAACAGGATTTTGTGCAATTTTGGAATCAAGAATATTTCGGAGTGCGAGAGCGAGCAGGACCCCTCACCCGAACCTCAAGGTACAGCGAATTTACCATGGGTTTTGTTTTTTGGTTTGTTTGTTTGTTTTTTTTAAATCGCTGTTGGATGCAACGAAACACCCTGTCAAAGAGCGATCTTTTTATTCTGATATTTTCAGTTTTTAATGTTATTAAGATGCAGCCCTTTGCGCCAAAAGAGCGACTCCTTTGGGCATTTTTTCAGTGTGCATTACGCATATGGCTCAGGTCCTCCATAAGGCTAATGTGTTCTTTTGTGTGTTAGAATGACACACGTGTTGCCTCTGCACACTAGTTCTGCTAATGTGAAGTGAACAAAATTGCCATTTCACAGTTTATGGCCACAAAATTGAGACTAATATCACAGACTTTGTACATTTCTGCAGATAAAACCCAAGGAGGACACAACAGACTAAGAAATTCCATTTAGGATCATTATAGTTAGAGATAAAAGACACTATTCTGCAGATACTGAGCTTCAAACTGTATGTGAGGAATGACATAGGACTATGGGATATTTGTTGGTAAGGCGTGCATGAATACAGAGGGAGAGGGAGAGTCAAACAGCATTTGGGTCACCTTTTAAAAATGATATACCCAGAGTTTACGTGTGCCTCTTCACACTGTGTTCCCTTCCTCTCAGACATCAACCAGACAGTGCGGATAGTCCTCTACAGCCTCATCTTCCTCCTCAGCGTCCTGGGCAACAGCCTCATCATCGCAGTCCTGGTGAGGAACCGGCGCATGAGGACCGTCACCAACCTCTTTCTTCTGTCTCTGGCCATCAGCGACCTGATGGTGTCCCTGGTCTGCATCCCCTTCACCCTCATCCCCAACCTCATGAGGGACTTCATCTTTGGTATTGGCATATGCAAGCTGGTCATGTATTTCATGGGTGAGTGGATTTACAGATTGTGACAGATCTTGTGTGCGTGTGTTTTGACCTTTTATGACCTTTCTAGCTCATAGAAGTGATTACTTGTTAAACATTACATGAAAACATTTCAGATTTTGTTATTGAGTCAAAAAATTTTATATTTAATTTCCTCCAATAGAATTTTTTTTTAGCTCAAAGCTCATTTGGATAATTTGTCAATTTTACAAATACATTGTTTCTCTGATGGCTGTCAATTCAAACCCATTTCCATCTCCTTATACCTCTATCATGGCTGCTGCAAAATGATTCAAGTCTTTATGTCCATGCAGAATAATAATTATTTGTTTCATCGCTCTGGTAATAGCATTATAAGCCGACAGAGGATAATTGAAGTCATCTTAGGCCATGTCCCAAGCAAGGTTCATTTCCCTGTGTGTACAAATGCTCTTGGTGGTTTAATAAAGCTTGAGGTACAAAATGAACTAAAAACAGCCCTGGTCATAGGAAGCATGTTGTCATAAAGTGCTTATTTACCTGAAGCCATATTTGCTGAAGCAGTTAATTTTTTTTCCTGCTGCTTCATTTGTGATTTTTTTATCTACAAATAAGCAGAAGATTCCTGTTCTATTTTATTCTACTTTTATGGCACATTCATCCTCAAAGTCTCATTAATAAACAACTACAGGTCCTGAGCAAAACGCTGGATGGTGTGAAGGATCAAGCCAAAACCAAAAGTCATAAATACAGACAGCAGGAATGACATACGCACCAAAATCTATAAAGAATAAAGAATACGGTCTATAGAAACCTCAAATCTGTCTGAGATAAACAGAACATTAAAGCGCCCTCGACTTTAAAACTTAATTTCTTTACTTGCACATTTGAGCTTCACTGGGCAGAGTTCGCAACACCTCAACCGGTTTAGAAGCCGATTTTCATCGATTCAGGTCTTTTGAGGAAAACCTTGTGTTTTATGTATGAGAAAACATGTGACGAGGGGCTCTTTAAAACAGCACACCTGAAAATACAGCATAATTTGACCTGCTTCCACAAGTTAGACAGCATTAATAATGGTGACAAGCTCAATCAAATCAGTTCAGGAGATGAGAAAGATCAACAGCACAAAGAACCGCAGATAGTGGGCAGCATCCTCCTGTGGCACGAGTGACATAAGCCTCTTCCTTTGTGTTAGATACAACCAAAATAAGGCTGAAAACTGGTGCATAAAGTGTTCAATCAAGCTTTTCATCAGCTACAAGAAATATTTAGACTTAAAACCAACGTTTTCAGTAGAAACTTTAAAAATCGTTTTTTTTTACTGAGAACCTTGAACTGATCACATATACAAGACAACTTTAGTTAGAAATGTCCATCCTCTTACTCATGTTTAATCCACTTTTTATGTCACAATAGAAAACTTTTCATTCCCTTTCCCTTTTCATTCCCTTTGCAACATGTTTTTCATTTGATTATGACTCAATACATATAAAAATGTGTATTACACTGAATTTCACCATTTAATTTGATTTTGGAGCTCCAGACAGTCTCAGAGGAGATGATTAGATGATGATAAGGATGTGAATCACCTGTTTCCTGGCTTTATTTTTCTAGTAATTTTAATAAATCCCTGAGGTTTCTTCTTCTAAAAAGCCTCTGCTGGGAGTTTTGTAATAAGGTGCAGTCATTATAGACAGTGCACCTTTGCTAATATTTCATTTTCATTCAATTACAAGTCCGCTAGGTAATATGATTTTCATTTTTCTCTGTACTTCCTGTTGCTCCATTTGGCCATTCAGCGAGATCAGAGTGCTGTCCTCCAGGTTTATTACCTCATTTGTCCATGTGTTTATCTGTTTACGTGTCACTGCGTTCAGATCAGTACACAGCGATAATATGAATGTACTTATACTTCTTGTTATTGTTACTGAGCGTGTTAATGGTATTCTGGTGACAGTGCAGAATGTGCTCTGTCACTACTCAGCAGTTAAATTTAATGTGGCAAAAAACATTAATGTGCCATGGCACCACAAGAAATACAGTAAACTCAGTGGCATTTTGTGAGGATGTTGAGGACGGTATAAAGTTTATGGCAGAGAGACAAACCAAAACAATGTAAAGGCGAATGTTGCCCAATTAATGTAATAGTTCATTTTTGGTTTTGTCTTTCTGTTGAGTATAAAGCTGTGGCCAGAATCAAGTTAGCTTATCTCATTTGTCTACTTTGAACAAAAACCAATGTATTCAAGTGACATATTGTAGTTTTACATGTGGTAGCTAAGCTAAGCTAAGCTAAGTATTTATGATACAGGCATAAGAATAGTATCAGTCTTCTCCAACTCTCTCCACATGGGAGTGTTTGAGTATTTCTTGATTTCCAGTTACCACTCTAAAGTCTGTGCGATAAATATTAAGCTACAGCCATAGCAGCCAGTTAGCTTAGCTTAACCAATGTGCATAAGCCTAATGTGTCATTTTTACAATCAGTTTTTTTAATTAATTAAAACTAGATATTTAGAGGAGTTGGAAGATGTATCGTTAGCCTCAGCCTTAGCCAAGCTAGCTGTTTTGCCTTGTTTCCAGTTTTCATGTGAAGCTAAGCTAACAGGCTGCTAGCTGTACCTTGACATTTAATGAGAGGTACTGTTCTTCTTATGTAAGTCTCAGCAAATACAAGATTCGTGTATTTCTCAAACTGCCAAGTTTTTGCCTTTATAAGACATTTGAAATTAGTTTCGAAAGAATCTATAGAGCTAAACTGAAACTGATACATGACAGTTGTCTATTTTTTTCATTTTCTGATCTGTGTAGGTGTCTCAGTAAGTGTTTCCACCTTCAACCTAGTGGCCATCTCCTTAGAGCGCTACAGTGCCATTTGCAACCCGCTGACCTCCAGAACATGGCAGACGAAATCCCACGCCGCCAAGGTCATCACTGCCACCTGGGTTGCTTCCTTCATCCTGATGCTGCCCTACCCCATATCTAGCACGCTGAAGCCTTTTACGCGCATCAATAACAGCACTGGGCACATGTGCCGCTTGGTGTGGCCCAACGACATCATCCAGCAGTCCTGGTGAGCACAAAATAAATGCATTAGGGAATGTCGTACCTTCTCATCAGGGTGTGTTCACTCACATATTTCAGATTGTGTGGAAACAAAAGTAGCCCATTGTTAACTTCAGATGGCCCCATTGATTTTCTCTGGCCTGGTGCTGCTTGTGAGACACGACCAATTCTGGCACAGACCTTCCCCTTCAAAATAAAAGCATTACCTACCTTACCTACTCTAAATGTGTTGATTCAAATTAAATACATTGGATACTCGCTTCCTCCCACTTACTCCCCCAGGTTTGTACCTTACAGGTATGTGTCTCTGTTGTTGCTGCTCTTCTTAATCCCTGGGATCGTCATGATGACAGCCTACGGACTCATCTCCCTGGAGCTCTACAGGGGCATCAAGTTTGAGCTGTCCACCAGGAAATCCAGTAGAGGTACGAAAATAAAATATAGAAAGTGATCAAAAGTTTATTGACCACAAACAAAACCAAAAGGATGAGTGACTGAGAGAACAGAGTGTTTGAGACGGGTTGAAAATAAACGTCAGTGCCAGTGTTCATCATAATGAAGGAACATGTCAGCCAGAGCAACATTGTGACTCACTGATGTGTTTTTAATAGTTTGGGACATATAGGATAGGAGCAATAAAGTGGGCTTTGGCTACACAGACATTACTTGTTGAGGGGTTGACTCTTTCGGTTTAGGTTCTTTCTGTGGAAACTTTTGAAAAAAAAAAAAAACACAAAAAAAACCATAAAAAAACACCTGACGCTACCTTTGTTTGACTCATGGTATCAAGTTTTATTTTGAATAAAATACTATCCCTGGTTTTTGGAGGTCTTGGTCTTGAGTGACAGACCATCACCACTATTAAAGCCAAGTTGTTTTATGCTGCTGATGAAATGACGCTCTTACTTTCCAGTCTTTTCATTTTCTCTACCCTGACAGAGAGGCAATGCAGCACCGGCAGCATCAAGCCCGGTGACAGCGATGGCTGCTACATGCAGCCATCTCGAAAGAAGAGCATCACAATGAGCACAGGACAGTGTCCCAGCTCCAGCAGTAAGCCAATGATGGGCCGAGTGTGCAGCAGCAGCTCCACAGCCAACCTGATGGCCAAGAAGCGCGTCATCCGCATGCTCCTGGTCATCGTCTCCCTCTTTTTCCTGTGCTGGACTCCCATCTTTGTGGTCAACGCGTGGCAGGCTTTCGACCGGCGCTCCGCCCACCGCCTGACCGGTGCACCCATCTCCTTCATCCACCTGCTGTCATACACCTCGGCCTGCGTCAACCCCCTCATTTACTGTTTCATGAACAAGCGTTTCCGGCAGGGCATGCTGGCCACCTTCAGCTGCTGCAGCTGCTTCAGGAGGAACGGCGGGGGCAGGTCGGCCGCAAGTGGAGTGGCTAAAGGGGAGGTGGGCAGACCGAGATTGGGGCCCATGGCCACTGAGCAGAATGGCCATACCCCACCAAGCGGAGCCAGCACCCGCTTTACCTACACTGGCATCCGCACGTCGGCCTGGACTGAGCTGACTTAAAGTGTCCAAACGTGTGTGGAATCCGTGGTGTGTTGTTTTAACGCAAAGCCCTCGCAGTGCTTACAGGGTTAGTTTATGAGCGTCTATGTTGCTTTAGCTTGGAGTGTGACATGATGTGAGTACAGTGGTTAATGAGTGTGGAGCAGAAGTGTACATTCAGTGCTGTCACAGCAGATCAACATGGCCAGATGTTTCTCTAAAGCCTGCAGTGGCCAGCACGGCTGCCTGATGCCTGAAGGGCCACAAGTGATGTGGTTTACCATTCTCCACATAGTTTGTTTAAACACAATGTAGTTGTACCTGCACCACAGCCATTTGTAAACATTCATGGACCTAATAGTCACACTACTTTTTCCCAATCAGCTCCAGGCACTTTATCCTGTTCAAAGAAAGAAAGGAAAAGGAAGAAAAACTGGTCACAACAAGGTTATTTCTGGTAAGACTCATTGTTGTTATCTCAGAAGCAGATATCTCAGAACCTGGGCAAATATAACCATAGATATCTGCATGGAGTTGTACTGCAAAATGGAAATTAGAAGACAAATTATTCTATTTTTAACATTAGCCAGTTGGATTGACCCTTTAAAGATCAACACCAATGTTGTGCTTTGAGGAAACACTTGATCCGTGTGATATGGTCAAAGGGGCCGTGCCAGTTACCAAAACGGTGTCACCTCAAGGGTCATGTTCCGCAGTTTTCAATCGCATCACATAAACGCAATCAGCAGTTGTTACGACTCAAGAATAAAACTTTTCGTTCCGTCGTTTTCAGCAGCAGCAGCTGACTCGTCTCGCTGCGGCGCGACTGTCCTCAAAACAGTTCTGCCTCATCCTTGACCCACTGTTTGTGTCTGTGTGCCTAAAGGGGGGTGTTGTACTGTGTGTGCTAACTGGAGGGGCCTTATCACTTCATGGGACCTTAAACACCTGCATCCTTCCTGAATTTTACCCACCTGATTCCCACCAATTCATCCTGTTAAATATAGCAGCGTCGATGTAGCAACTTGTACCGATTTTGTTGCTTTGTATCAATGTTTCATTGTTAATATGACCTAAATATCGTCCTGTAAAATTCTTACTTTGAGGTTTGACAACTTAGTGTAAAAAAAAAAAAAAAAGGTTCCATTTTATTGCGTGTCCATATTTTCTCGACAATCCTGCTGTGGCACATAATTGAATGTAAAAACATGATTGTGGCGGTTTTACTGGTTTGTCATGTATATCTTAAAGTAGTACCGGGAATGATATTGTGTTCTCCTACAAACCTACAATGCACCTATGAGTAACCAGCGCCTGGTTGACCATATAAAGACCTCGAATGCCCACTGTGCAAGGGCAGAGCAACGTGGAGCTTTTAACGGCTTTAATATAAGTGGATGTGAAGGACACGGAGCATTAGAGCCCAGACGAGTGGTGGAAAGAAGAAGGGGGAATCTGCTGGGACTTCTTACCATGGATAAGAAGCTCCATTTGGGCTTGGTAGACGCCCAAAGCCCCAAACGCCTTCACCCTGCAGCCACTGGGAGATGTTTACCTGTCACCGTCGCTGGAAAGGATGGCTGGACAAAATTTTACACAAGAGAGACACAAGTCTGGGTTACTCATTTTCAGTGTGTAAAAATAAATAAATGAATAAATAAAAAATACCTGCTTGAGCTTCTGATGACAATTAAAAACATACACAAATAAATTTATATCACTTTTTTATTTCTTATTTTTATGCCAATATTGCAAGTTTTTTTCACGTTTTTTTTTTCTTCTTTTAATGACATACAGATTTGAGCATGATCTGGAGCTGCAATATGTACAAAAACAAACTAACGTATGTTATCAAAAAACCGTCCCCTTTGTTTTGACGTTATTGCTAAATGTTACAAACGGCACAGGTTTCTACCATCAGCAACCCTTTGAGCACTGAGTATACTACCACAATGACACCTCTGCTTACCATTTACTAGAATAATACACAGATACAGTGAGAGTGAAAGATAAGTGAAAGGACACGGAGGAGAGGAAGACGAGGAGGAGGGATGACAACAACAAAAAAAAAAAAAGAAAAAGAAATAGGTGAGCTGTAGCAAAGCTAAGCATAACAGGCTGCATGTTAAAAACAAAAAAACAAAAAAAAAAAAAAAAAAAAAGGAAGGGAGGTGATAAAAATCCAAATGTACATACAGAAACATGAGCGAAAAAGAGTGAGGATGAAATGCGTGAGAAGAAGAAGAAGAAAAAGGGTTAGCGCTCTGTAGTGCAAACAGCCAAATAGTCTTAAGGAGAAGTAAGGCTGAGTGCGACAGAGAAGGGCTCCACACTCCTTTTTTTTTTGTATTTGTTTAAAGCTGCCTCTCACTCTGCCCTGTTTTGTTTAGCAGTGCATGAAAACTACATTATAAAAGACATTTGGCATATTAGAGGATACATACATTGTTCAGAGCTCATTATTTAAAAAAAAACAAAAACAGAAGAGCAGCTGCTTTTGGAAGAGTAAAACAATTAATGACCAGACACACAAAGAGAAAGAAACAGGTTAAGATATTTTGTAAAAGCATCGCAAATGCTAATGAGATGGCATTTTTTTTTTCCCTCTCTCTGAAAGCTTTGTCGCCAGGTTAATACAGCGTGCGGTTAAGAAGGCGTGTAACATTTTATTTTTTTTTTTTCTTTTGACCCCTTTTGACAGTTCATCCCCCCTCTTTTATGGGTGAGGGATGTCATCAAGTTTTTCCATATCCTCCCAATCTCTCAAAAAACTCCAGACGTTTTAAGAGAGAAGTGAAACTGTAAACCAGCTCGGATTGTCAAGGCGACACATTTCATTTTAAAAGCATGCATCACCCCCCTCCCCCCTTTATTAGCTTGAGTAAATGTGACTAAAGCTGCTCTGCTCAGACTCACGTGAGGAGATGAAGAGGAGCCAGGGGTTGTTCAGCCTAAAAGAGGCGACTCAACATGTAAACAAAAACCCAAAAATAACCAAGCTCGAGGGGGCAGGGGTAGAGGGTGGTTGGGGTATAAGGGAGTGGAGGGGGGGTGTGCTAATGCAGAGGCTATGTTAAAAACTTGCTGAATTTAGAGCTAGTAGACATAGAAAAAAGAAAAACAAAACAAAAACACTCAAGTTAAAAATCTACAGTTAAGATTTTGTGACCTCCATCCTGCAGAGTAAAGGGTTCAGGTCGGCCAAGAGTTCAGCGTGAAGAAGCGCAGGAAAAAAAAAAAAAAAAAAAAGTGCTACACAACCGCTGCAGCACCAACTCCTCCACGATTCCAGGACAGACAGGAAGTGGCCTCTTTATTTAAAAAAAAAAAAAAAATACACTCCCAGGGCAGGCCAACGTAGGCAGCATGGGCAATAATGCACTTTTCTTTCTTTTTTTTTTGACATAAGACAAGGGGAAACTTTGTACCAATAATTTAAAAAATATCAATATTACAATATAAAATATTTTACATTAATGACGGACAGGTGGACAAGGGTGGCGAAATGGGGGCATAACAATAATAATTTTTTTTTTTTTTTTTTTTTTAACATTGAAGGGGTGCAAGCGAATCCTTTTTTGTTCCTATTTCAAGATTTTGTTTGTAAGAAAATTCTGAAATACTTCATTAAGCAGACATTCAAGTTACAGTATGGTTGTTCTTTTTCCCGGAAGTGTATACAGTTGTACTGTAATACTAAGATCACAGGTATTGCCTCTGAATGTTTATCCACAATTATCAGACATTTGGATTCAGGTGGAAGACAGGAAAAAAAAAAAAAAAAAAAACTCCAATGAATCTTTTTAGTTTTTTTTTGTTTTTGTTTTTTTTTGGAGGGCGGGTTTGAAATGGAGCGAGTCTGACTCAATATTCCATTACAGCCACTACAAATGACAGTCACACACACACGCACACGAACGCGCACGCACGGACAGACATACACACATATTTGCTGGCTGGTGAACTAGTGCTCAGGCGGACAAAAACAATGACATGACCTGTACAATATTGCTGTTATGTTTGGAAATGCACATCTTCAATAACACACATTTAGAAGGCCTTTACGCGGTCGCCATGAACACAGATGAGTGCAACTACTCGGACAGTGAGCTTACAATGTACACACACTTGTTTCTGCGAAAACAAACCACAGAAGAAAAAAAAAAAAAAAAAAAAAAAAAAACACCTTTTTTTTTTTTTTTTTTTAAAAAAAGAAGGCTGGAAGGAGCTTACAGCGCTCGTGAGTAATTGTACCAAAAGTGAGAAGGGTGCCGGGCACCGCATGAGAATAAAAAACTGGGTTATTGTACTTGTACACCAAAAGAATGAAGGCTGAGAGATCCTTCAGAAGGCTGCTTTGCTTTGCTTTGCTTTGCTTTGCTTTGCACGACGAGGTGGTTCTGGAGCCGCAGCAATGAGCTCAAAACAGCAGAGCTCCTGTGATAAGAAGCGAGGCGTTAGCTTGTTTTTGTGCTATGCACAGGTTCTTCCAAGGTGAGTAAACAGCAGATAAGAAAAAGGTGAAGTTTTTTTTTTTTTTTTTTTTTTTTTTTTTTGTTTTGTAACTGAAGTTATCAGTAAGGCCACATTAAATTGAAAAGTGTCAGTCTTTTTGGAAAACCACTGGAGTTAAATGCCACCAGAACTACAGCACACACTGGAAGACACCTTGCTACGTGCAGTTTCGAGAGACAACTTTCACTACGTTATCTGATACGTTAACAGTGACCAATAGAGCGACAGGTACAGGATATTAGATATGTGACTGGTTTGACTGTGTACACAGTAAGAATATACAGTACTAAGGCTATCCTTTAAAGTCAAAGACTACGCTTATTACATTAGTTTGAAGATGACAAACTGACTTGCTTTCGTAACCATGGAAGTCTAGTTTTTTGATGTATTCTGCAAACATTGCTATGGCTCCATGTGAGATGTACTGATGTGTATATTTTCCAAAGGAGACATAGCGCACATAGAGTATTGCAGGCAAGGCAGAGGCGTTGCTTAAAGCTTTTCTTTTTCAAGACTTCATAAAAACCAATGATAAAAAATAGGCCCTCTGAGGTTATTCCCCAATTAAAAAAAAACAACAACAAACAAACAAAAAAACAAACAAACAACCTTCGCTTATGTAAATAAACAACCCAGACTTCAGATTTTTCCCCAACAGAAAAAGTGAGAGTATCAAAACAAAGGTTCAATCCGAAGACTGAAAGAGCAGGCGTTTGTAGTAAGGTTGCAATAACATACAGGTTGGGATTTTGGACCTCAAAGGGGGAAAACAAAGCCCAAGCTCAGAGGAAGAATAGGAACTATTTGGTAACAAAAGTGTACTATATGTTTAATACAAAAAAAGGTATGGAGAAAAATGTACCTTTACTAAAGCTTATACAAGATCCTTGGTCCATAAAAACTATGTTATCGTCACGTTTTATGTGTGTCCCTCTGCATCCTTGCGCTCCCTCCAACAACAATACATCCAGCCCCCTTTAGGAAACCACAAATTAATGCACAATAACACAAAAACAAAAAAGGAATAATCATAAAACAAGTGGCAGGAGGAAACGGGGGGAGGGTGGGGAGCAGGGCAGCGCAAAAATATACTTTCCTTTCAAGACATTTTTTTTTTGTTTGTTTTACACGGTGGATGTATTGTTGTTGTGGTTTCCATTCTCACAGCCGTAGAAAGGTGCTGGTGCTCTGAGCCTGCAGGAACTTCACTCATTCCAAACACCAGAACTGGATAGGCAGGTCCCTAAAGTAACCACAGGAGAGGGGGGGGGCATGTCGAGGAGCACTTTCGCTTATTCCCGTTGGCTGACAACGTTGTGATGTCACTCCTTCAGATTTCCCCTGCGTTTGCTCCTTTGTCCCACCGATTTTTCCATTTCAGCTTCTTTGTATCCAAAATTAATACGCAGCACTTTAGAGTGAGTCAGTTTTTGTTTATTATTTCCCATAGTCTTTATATACCTTCTGGTATATTTGCTCTCAAGGCATATTGTATTGAGTGGCCCCCTGTGTGCGTTAGGAGACCACAGCTGCGGCGGTGGAGGATGAGGATGTGACTCCTGCGTTGGAGGTGCTGTTGGGGCCGTAGACGCCGGGGCCGGCGTCCTGGCTGTTGCTGCTCAGCAGGCTGGAGTTTCCGGCCCGCAGGATGGCCCCGGCGGCGCTGCAGTGTGGCCGCGGACCTGGCTCTGGTGTGTAGGTGAAGGTCAGTGTGGTGGAGTAGATGATGCCGTCGTTTCTCACCAGCGTGACGGGCACCTGGACCGGCTGCCGCACCCAGCGCCAGCCCTCGCGGAAGGCGGAGATGTCCGGCACCACGCACAGCATGCTCTCCGCACACCTGCGACGCGTTTGGTGACGAAAGAAAGAAGAGTGATGTCAGAGTTAGAGGGCATCTGATACGATACATTCAGGCCTTGGTACATATTTGTTCAGGACATAATTATTCAGAAAAGTAAAACTAAGTAATTTTGTTTGGCGACTTGAGGGCAGAAGAAACATTTGATGACATATAATCATTTAGGCTGACAGCACTTTGTTGCTTCCAGCATGAATAAAATCTTCTAGTGAGTAATTCTATGACAATTTCAATATACATGGTGAAAGAAAAATGTAAATTACATGGAAAATAAATGGAGAGATGGTTTATTCATAGAATGACTATGTAGGAATGTCTGCTTTCGGTTAATCCAGCAAATTAAATAAAAGTTCTCATTTAGTCACAAGCACATGGGAATCATTTTTATATAACTGAGGCCTGGGTTGAAGCACCAACCATAAACTTTAACATCACAGTGGTGCCCCTTTAACATTTTTACTTTGTCTCTCCATTTCCTGTCATCTCTAATCAGTCAGCGATAAAAAACGGGAGGGGGTATGTGGGACAAATCTACACATGGTATCAGGCCGAACATTTCAGCGGCTCTGCACTGTAGTAGCTCCCAGTGTTTCCCTGACAGCGGTCTTCGTGGCTCTCCCTCCATGTCTCCGACTTAATGCTTGTCGGGTGGTACTGATAACCACATGAAATCCAGTCCCTCTATAAAACTCAACATGACGGAGGACAATCCGAGGTAAGGGCGTTTTTACACGAGTGTCACATTAAAGTAGCTTCGCTCTTAAAACATTCTTGGCTCACTCAAAAAGAAACACAGAAGAAGAATGAGGATAGTACAATTTCCCCCATGATTAAGCATCAGCTACATCACTAAAGCTGAGATGAGTATTTATTATGTGCGTTAGGCAGCTGTGCCATTAGGCATTCACAGTGTCAGCAGCATTAAGTCTGAGAGCATTTTGGAAGCTTTTATAAATTTGGATTACAACACTAAGTTATTCACATTTCCATTATATTCCTTTGACTAATAGACCATTATTTTCTACACTTATAAGATCTAATAAATCTTTAAATTAGTTGTAATAGATCATTTGTATGTTAATAGAGAAAAAAAGTTTATTTTCTCTTTATTTTTGATTAAAAGCCTGGAGAGAGACCACAACAATTAAGCGCACAGAGTCCAGAGGTAAAATGAAACAAGAGCAAAGGCGCACCTGTACATGGTCTCAGCCTCAACATCGCCGAACCAGACCCGAAGATTTGGAGTGAAGTTCTGTCCCGTCAGCTCCAACATGGCGACATCCCCACCACCGTTTAGCTGCAGGCAGAGAAGACATAGTGAACTTGCTGATAAAACTCACAGTGACAAATACAAGTACAACAAAGGTGAAAACTGCTGTTTTGGGGGGTGAGGGGTTGTGTATCCAAACACATCTCTGTGTACTCTGTGTACCTGTAAGCTCTCTACCACAGGCACGGGGGTGACAGGCGAGTGGACAGGGCCCATGCCCTCGTAGAAAGTGTATTCGGCCTTGTCTGTGCTGATGATTGTCCAGGAGGCGCCGTCGTTGATCATCTCCTTGTTTGGTTCCTTTGGGCATGGAGTGGCCTAGCAGAAAGGGTGAATGATTACATATGACCTACATCACACGTGAGGGGCATAAATAACCACCAACAACGGCACCAAATCAAGACTCCTCCACAGACCTGCAATCAAGCGTCATTCTTTGTCTTAACAGCCATCTACGCAAGTAAAAATACTTGCGGTGAGTGGATCAAAGATGGCCCCCTATCTATCTATAAGAATAAATGAAGGGTTGAGCTCAAATCCACAATTCTGTCCACTCACAGCTACAAAGATAAATAAGTAGTTCATCATTTTAAAGCAATCATCGTCAATCACCACTCTAAAATTGACTTGATGGCCTGGACCCTGAATTGTGGCACGAGTGAGGAGATGACAGATGTTAGAGTGTTTTGTGTGAGACACTGACTTGAAACTGGATGATCCTTTCTTGGGAAAGGCACAGGTACATGCGTTCCGTGTCCTTCAGGTAGAAGGCACACTTGTGGAGCTGAGAGACGGGGTCGTCTGCGTCCAGCAGCGCCGTCTGCTTGTCCACCTTGCGGATGATCTGAAAGGGAAAGAAAGTGATAGATTAGCAACCAGGAAGGTGCAGCAGGGAAAAAAACAGGCAGGAATAAATTAAGGAAAAGTGTATAAAACTAGGAAACAACTGAGGGAGGAGAAAAGAAAATGAGGCAGGATGAAAGCTCAAATACTTGCTGGTTCAAATCACTTTGATGAAAATAAGATGAGAACATCACCTCCACAATCACAAGTTAACAAGTTATAGACTGTTTGTTTAATCCTCAAAAAACCTAACACGTGATTACAAGTGGCAGTTTTTTAGAGGTTGCTGTAAAGAAATGTTCCTCCTCTATTCCTTTATGATAAGGTGACAAAGTGGGTGACTATTCCTTTAAATACTGTGTAATGTATTTATAATGATTTTTAAGCTTTCTTTTATTCTCTTAGCTGCTGCTGTAATGAGTCGACATTCCCACTGAGATTATTAATGTTTCTTTTTCTGTTTGATCTGGATGATGTGTTTGGTTTACCAGTCTGGGCAGGGCCATGCCGGTGACGGAGCAAACCAGCTTGACTGTCTGGCCATAGTGGATGTAACCGTCTCTCACAGTGAACTCTTCTCCTTCTGACTCCTCGTCATCCACTGAAGACACACAGTGCAGGAGAGAAGAAGTCAGCACTGCAGCGATCCACCCACCAACACTTAGCACACACTCAAACCCACATCCAGTCAATCAATCACTTTGTTTGTCAGCAATGAATCAGCTGTGTAATTACTACATTACATCGTGGTTTTACATTTTCATTAAACACAGAGTGAGAGAGGCATGAAGTGACAAGCTGTCAGAGTTTCCTCACTTTGCACATTCTGAACCTTTTCTAAATACATTGCGCCGTTTTTAGTGTTTTATGTGGTGTTGCTGCTTGAGTTACAGACACAACACTGCTGGATAAAACTTACACAGGTGGATGTAGAAGGCGCCCCACTGCTGGGAGCTGGCGTGAAAGTTGCCGCCCTCCACATGTAGATAGCGCGTGCTGACCGTTTGGGACCGCAGTCGGTTGAACAGTGCCACTTTGGTCCCTGATGCGATGCACACTGTGGACAAACATGAGCGGGTTACATAATGACCCAAACATGACCTGCTGCTCACAGGTCAGTTGGGTTAGCAGTGTGATAAGGGGTCAGAACTCAGACAAGAAATGAAGCTGAGCAGAGGAGGTGATGTGTGCAGCACGAGTATGTTACATGTGACAGAACTGGTTTAACAGGCATTTAAATTCAGATACACTGCCCTCTAGTGGCTGTACATGATGATAATAATTTCTAATCATTCAATAGTACAATAAATGATAATATATATAAAAAGACTAATAAAACTAAATAAATAACAGAATTGAAGACAAGAATGAAAAAATACAACCAAAATCAAATACACTTAAAAATATATGGAATGAAATTGAAATCAAGGTTTACATTAAGATTTAAATCCATTACTTAATATTTTTAGGGTTAGGGTGCTTTAATACCGTAAATCCATCCTTATCAACCATCTCCAAGCGTCTACGTTGGGACGTGTATCAAAACTATGTTGCCATCAGTTCATCCCACTGATATTCTTACTGTAACTTAAAGTGAACCAATAAATCTAGTGGATCCAAACTAAGTGAACAGATTGACACATTATCTTGCATTACCTCCTGTACAGTGATTTTTTTCTGTTGTTGGAGCTGAAATTTATTCCAACAGCTGACGTAAGGAACAGCCAGGCATTAAGAATAAACCACAGCTATTGGCACACTTCAGACAGCACGACTCCACTCTGTAGCTGGCTGATCAAAAAGACAAACTCACAGTCAGCGTTTTTGAGGGACTGCTTCTTTTTGGAGGGCTTGGAGATGACTTTGATCCTCTTGCTGAGGAAGACACCGATGTCCGCGCTGTTGCCGTAGAACATCTTGACAGACAACATGAAGTGCTTTCTCTTGTCGGAGTCGGATATGTACAAGGTTTTGGCTGTGCAATAATTCTGTGAGGAAATATAAAAGAATACAATTAGAACTGATTAATAATTCCCAGAAGCTTCCCCTGATGTATGTGTTCATGCTCCAATGCAAATATTGGCTTTTTAACATGTTTAAAAATCCATTATATGTTGCTCATTTGTCACTGTTGACAGAAAATACCTGGAAATATGAACCTCGAGACACAGGGAAGACATGATATGAGAGACTTCCTGTGTCATTTAGTGTAAAGTGCCTGGAGGCAAGGTGTGTAGCTTGAGAGTTTGCGTGTGAAGGTAAATAACAGAGTGACAGTGAGTGTGTGTATCGGGGTGGGTACCTTTCCCTCTAAGTTAAGCTGTTGCATTTCTTGGTCGCTGTTGCCGATGCCGATGAAGGCACAAGGCTGCGACTCCTGCTCAGAGCAGCCGTCCCGCTCCATCTGTTCCTTCTTTTTCTTCCAGCCGCTGCCCATCAGGTACACACAGGGGGGAGGGCAGAAGAACCTGGACACAGGGTGATTTACAGGGGACAGAGATTTATGGAGTCTGCTGGATCAAATTCCCAAAAGTGCGACTTTGCCTTCAGGCATAATGACGTGAGCAGTTTTATGTATCTTGAGCACATGAGAAAGCAAACATTTGTAACCCTTCCTATAAATAATCTTTCAGCTATTACTGAATCCACTCAAAACATCTACATAATTGGCAAACATCAAAAACTTTTGTTCCTAGGATAATAAACATTCTTTCTTTTATAAATCTAACAAAATATACATTGTTAGATTAGATATTGTATAATATTCTTGGTCAGTAAATTAAGTAAATGGATGTAAACATCTCCTTATATAGCACAAACTGAACAATGCGCATCTCTTAATTTACACCAGAAGAGGGCAGACCTGCGCCAAGCTTCAACAAGACAGTCAAAAACATTTATCCACTTACATTTAAGTACAATTCAACTAAACCCTCTTTCCTCAAGCTGTCCAGCCTATTTTACCAGATGTAACCGTGATCAGTCCAGCGTGGAAATGTTCAGAAATATAAACTAGACCTTCAAATGAAAGGCAACTTTTTTTCAAATCTTTCCATTTGAGAATCGGTTCCCTCTTCTTTGAAATGCTTTTGTGTCTAATGTCAAGACAGGAATCCACTCATCTGTAAACCAGCACACTTCAAATAAATTGATGTGCGTCAGTGTGGAACTGGAAAGCGACCTATTTCGCAACTTCAGAGTCTGCCTCTGTGGGTGTTTGTCTACTTTCACCTCCTATAAACAGCACAGACAGAACAAAGCAACTATAAAATAACAAGGGGGAGACATTTGCATTCTTCATGCACCCACTTTCTTGGGCTTTACTGCTGTAATACAGACAGAAGTAATCAGGAGGTGTGAGACATAAACGCACACACAACATGAACTCAGTGGGGGTTTTTGTAGGCCAAAGGATGTTGAAACATGCTCACAGAAATCCCTTTGGGACTTGCTCTGCAGTCACAGTCCGACACTTGTCTGTGGTGTGGCTGGATGGTCTATAGGTCACAGATGCATTGGTTTTAAACAGCTAAATTCAAGCCCTGCATTGGTATGTCACTGAGCAACTGACAAACCCCAACACTGATAGCTGATCTTGTACAAGCATGCATATGTGACAAGAGTTTTTGGACAAGCTCCTCTCACTAGTGTCTCTTTAACCGAACAAGACAGGAAAAAAAAAAAAAACATATCAGTGTCAGCCTCGCTCCCTCCATCTTTCCTCTCCTTGTCTGCTCCAACTCTCTGAGGTGTCTCCGAGTTGGCTTGCTGCAGCTGATTTACCAAGAGACGAACCTGATGAGATCGCAAGCAGCGCTGTGGCTTAGCCAAGAAACCAAAGAGCTGAAGAGAGTTGCAAAATGAGCAAGAGGTGGGGGGGAGGAAGAGGCTATAAAAAGTTTGAGTGAGAGGTAGAAAGGTGAGAGCAGAGTTACAGGAAGGGGTTTGAGGAAGAAAAGCCAAGTGACAGAGTTCAAGATAGCAGAAGGGGGAGGGAAAAAAAGAGAAGAGGTTACAACATCCAGTGTCCATTTGAACTGTAGAACCCATTGGAGGCATTGCATGGAAATTGCAGCAAAGCAGGACAACAGGGCAAGTTGCTCCAGTCAATCTCGGAGACCTGTATCCTCTTGTCCTTGAACTCTTACACTTGAATTCTCCAGGCACTTGGCCCTGGAGACATTTATCTCCCTTATTTCTATTCCTCACCTGTTTCCCTCTCCTGCTGTCTGCGGCCTTCACCTGAACGTGGCCTCATACAGAATGCTCAGTGCTCATTTCCTCCTGACCTCTGATTATATGGGAGGTCAGGAGGGTCAAGATACCCACACTGAAATGGGTGTTTTTCCATCACCTATTGGCCTGAACCCCTAGTATCCTGTCTGTAAAACCTTACAATGACCAGTCCACTTCTTAAAGGCCAAGCTCATTAAACGCCACACATAATGAAATATTGATACATTATCATGTGTGACATTGTACTTGGTTAAAGAAGACTGAGACACAACAATGGTCAAAATTATAGATTATAAAAAGCTTATGTTTTTTTTTTTATCTTAAAGGGATAGTTGAAGAGAGAGTTATATAAGAGTCATCTAAAAGCTAATTTTCATCTGTAGTCCCTCATTAGGGCAAATTAAAACATATGCAAAGTGACAGAGCTGCACATAACAAACTGGACACATAATGCACAGTAGTACATCACACACCCACCATGTCAATACAGTGCCAGCATCTGGTTAGTCTAGCTTAGCATTAAGAGTGGAAACAGGTGGAAACAGCTACCCTGCTCCAGGCCAGGAACAAGACACATAACGACCCGTAAAACCACAACTTGTCTTTGTTTTTTGTTTTTTTGTGCAAAGTGACACAACGCTTAGTCGTTATGCTAAGCTGAGCTAACCAGCTGCAGTCTGTAGCGTCATATTTACCCAACACAAACGAGTGGTATCAATCTTCTTTCCCCAAAAGGCTGAACTACTACCCTTAAGTGTGTGCAGTGTTGATTTCAGATGGGAGAGTGGTCCAGAGAGATCAGACAGACTCATGAAACTCATGTTTATTTTCCATCTATGAACCTCCAAGGATTGGTAGAGTCTGGAGAAACCTTGATAAATGGGGTTGCTGTTTATATTCAACTCACCTTTTCTCATTGCCATAGGATTTCTGTGCAACTTTTGCGTGCAGGATCATGACAGTTTGGTCACCTCGCTCCTTCAGATAATTCCTCATCGCTTCTCTGTACAGTGAAAAAAAAGAGAGGGAGACAGAAAGAGAGAAAGCGGTTCATTAACAGGTCACTTTGTTATCAAGCAGGTGAGGTGAAGTGATACTGAGCATGTTAAGAACTGTGTTTGAAAGGCAACATTTTAGTGTAGAATGATTTTAAAAAGTATTAAATGTGAAATGAGAACATTTAGAAACACACACAAAAAAAAAACAAACAAAAAACAACACTTGGTTGCAATGACCTCTGGAAAGCCTCAGAGCCTGCACGGCCTGTTAGCCAAGAAGCTATGTTCTCCCCCAGCTGGGTCCATTTGAGGTGGGGGTGAGCTGAACCATTATTGACCGGCTCATAGGGACAGTGAGGAGCGAGGAAAAGGAATATTGGGGAGAGAGAGAAAAAAAAAGGTTGGGAGAGGGAGTTTAAAAAAAAAAAAAAAGAGAAAAGAAAACACCAGAGCTGAGAAAACAAAAACAACAGAGCTGAGCTCACCAGCAAAGATTCCTCATCTCGTGTCAAAATGTTGCAAGGTCCACGCTGCAATTACTTCTGTCAACCCCGCTGAACCCTCACACTTCCTACCTCCTTTACACTAACAAGCCCTAAAATTATACATTGTATTATCACATGCGTGGACATTAAAACAATTTGAGCATGTCTGCGCACACGCACAGATGTCAGTGACACCTGACACGCCAGGGTGCTCGGAGGGCTTCCCACTCAGACACACACAGCTTTCCACTCTGCCACGCAATACTGGACCGCACACTCGGGTTAGACGGGGCCTTTGTTATGAAAAGCAAGGGGGCCCCTCACAGTGTGTGTGTGCCTGTGGTGGGGTAGGGGGGGAGGAGGAGGGAGGAAAGCTGAGAGCGATTGTGGTTCATCCATTTCTAATGGACTGGGAAATGTTTTATTTCTCACTTCACTGTTTGATGAGAATTATTTTTCGAAATATTTGAGTCTCAGAGCAACACCAAATTATGCTGTTGTTTATTCAGTATTCTCTAAATCACTGATGGGCAGCAGCTGTAACTGAACATGACGGAGGTACGATCCTTGAATTCCAAACATTTGAGGCCATTTAACTGATCTGATGCAATCTGATACCATCTAACCACCACATGGAGAAAATTATTATAATCCAGGGAAAAGGGTGAAAACAGCTTCAGCCAAATTTGTTCAAAAGCAGCAGTTTGATTCAAACATTTCTGACTTGGATGTGCTCAATTCACATCTATTTCTTTTCTTTACATTAAGTGACATAACCTCCCTCTTAAAGCTTAAGTGAATGATACACTCAGTCACTGTCCTCCTCAAGTGCACACACACACACAAAGTCCAGGGAGACTCCTGATTGATTACATTGAGAACACAGGCCAGATCTGCTGATGTCAGGCCTGCAGGGCACCTCTGACGGTGTCTGTGACCGGCTGGTGTTGCAGAGGAAGGGTGACATCACAGATAACACACACACACACAGACACACACACACACACACACACACACACACACACACACACACACACACACACACACACACACACACACACACACTTACTTTAATTCATGGTTTCTATCCGTTTACTCATTTTAGCACTGGAAGCATTCATAATCTTTTATAGTCATCATTTATCAGTTATATCTTTTTTTCCTCCACGTATGTGTCTTCTACAGATACTAACAGTTGAGATGCAGCCAGGAAACACAGGGAGACAGAGGTATGATGATGTGATTGTACAGTGTGCGTAGCTCCTGCTTCCCAATTATGAGCCTTTGATGCTTTTCTTTGACTTGTGTGACAGTAAACACAACATTTTTGTGTATTAGACAATTGGTCCAACAAAACAATCATTAAAATTAAATTACATGTCACCTCGTGATATAGGGAACTGAACAGAAATGTATACACAAAATTATTATTTAAGGAAGAAAATGGTATGTGTTATGGAAACAACACTTTTGTTAATATTCTAATTTCATCATCATCTTGCAACAGTTTCCCCAAAAAGCAAAACCATGAATCAACCACATGTTCCTGCCTTGATGTTCAATGAGATTTTACATCAAAAACCATGACTACATATTCAAATATATTGTCACACAGTTACTTTATGACACCAGAATCAACTGTGTCACACTCATGTTGGGGAGGTTACATGCGACAGCTTTGGCTTGTGGTTAACACAGTTTCGGGGCTCTGCACAAACCATCCAACTGTGGCTGAGCTGGGGAAGGGCCATTCCCTGTCACGACACACATCCTTCACCCACAGTGGCTCTGTATGTGTTGTCATCTGCAATTCCCTATTAGGCATTGATAGTCACTTCACAGTTCCCTCAAATAACCTTTAAATAGATAACCACGATGCCCCACATGTGGCAATGATCAAATGGCCTGTGATCAAGTGAATAACATAACCACAATAGTTAATCCATCTCTACAAACTTGTGTTGTGTAGCCAAGCATTGTTCAAACCCACAGGATTTCATTTTAAATTCTAGTGGGGAACCCGAGGTTTACAAATATACCAAATATGTCAGGCTTGATTTTGGGGAAATGTCTACAAAATGATGCACAAGAAATGCAAAATATTTCCATCTGAAATGACATTGCAGCCATAAAAATCATGGTATCTTGAGTGTGAATATTTTCCTTAGTGTAAAAAACTAATAAACTATGTGTGTGATGATACCACATGGTGGGGGGGTGGGTTTTTCCCCAGCAGATTTAGAGATGGGGGAAATCAGGGTTTTTAAAATAAATAAATAAATAAATCAATAAAATTAAAAAAAAAAAAAAAAAAAAAAAAAAAAATCAAGATTTAAAGGAATTATTAAAAGTATATGCAAAACAGGGGAAATACTTAAACCCAAAGACACCCAAGATAGAAGAAGGGATCAGCGACACCAACATGTTTAACAGGGACGTCTTGACTATCACTCATCTCTTGCACAGGAACACGCACGCTGTCAGATAGAGATTACATCTCTTCCTGAGAGCTGAAGACGGGAAGGAGAAGTGAGAGAGACGGTGACCAGTGCACCACTTAACTTCCTATGCGTGCAGACACACGAGCTGAAGAAAACTTAGACACGTATACGCATATAAAGAAGAATTATAAATATGTATATAACTTAATTGGATAAGATTACAAGTAACAACACTGAAAATCCAAATATAATTAGATGTACAGAGAAGTGCAAACGGGAAAATCTATACATATTCATCTGATTTCATCAGAGAGAGGAAGTGAGGGTTATGGCCATTTCAATCTTAACTGAACCCACACACACACACACATCCACAAAGCCACTTCCACATGCAATATAAAAAGCAGCATGCAACCAGAGAGGAGCAATGACAACACAGCAAGGAAAAAAAAAAAGTAACACCAGAAGATTTGTGATGTAGAAGGTGGCTATTTACTAATGAGACAAACACGTATATGCAACATGCAGGTAATTAAGGAGAAAAAGAAGTGAGGTTCAGGGCTTTACTTTACTTCAGTTGGGAAAACGTGCTAATGAACATAATGCGAAGAAAAGAAGAAAGGGATGACAGAGGTACTGATATAGGGGAGGAAGAGAAATATAAACATAACAAAGAGAACAAAAAAAGGAAATGCTATAAGTGAGACAAAAATGTACCAGACAAAAAAGAGACATATTCAACTGCAGGCACGACAGGGGTCGGCTGAGTGTGTGAATGTATGTGTGAGGGGGGGAGGGAGACTAGGTTAAGCCAGGCTACAGATGCAGCGGAGCAGACAGGCATCTGTCCTGTACATCTGCCACAGCGTCTACAGCAGAGTGGAGCTGTCACAAGACCCCCTGTGAACGAACGAACGAACACACACACACACGCACACACACACAGTGGCGAGGCATACTAATACACACATGTACTGTGAAATAGCTCAATTAAGATGATCAGACTGCAATTAGTGTGCGCCTTTGTGAATCACAAAAGGTAGATTAGACACATCCGTTGTGTCAGGCTTGGGTTAAGACACTGACAATCAGCCACTTCAGGCTGCTCAGCCTCCTTCAAAATCTATTCTCTGTTTATGAAGTGACTGACACAAAAGTGCCTGTTCAATGTTTGACATCTGACCTCCAGAAGGCCCTTGTGAGCCTCTAAAACACTGTTAGCAAGTTGCCCAAAACAACAGGATCTTGCAGCAACCTTGAATAGATCCCACATCTGATATCTTACTACCTAAAAACAGTAAAAAAAAAAAAAAAAAAAAACCAGCACATTTTGTCACAGTGGCAAAGGTGTGGGCTGTCTATTAGCCTGAGGCATCAACAGTCAGTGAAGATGGAAAATACATGTTTAGAGAGTCAATAATGAGAGCTGAATGACAGATTAAATTGATTTTGTGATGGTAAGTCGGAAAGTGTACTTTTGAACCAACCACATACTCCTTATCAATGAGATGAGAGGGAAAACATGCAAAAGAAAATCATTCAACAACAAAAACATTTAAATGCAAACATGTAATTTTAGACCAAACAATAGCCGGAGCCAAATCAATTGTCATTGGGGTTTTATCTTAGTCTAAGTTGAAGAGTTTTTGACAAAGAAGCAGATAACTAAAGAAGGGATTCTATTGAGCGTTTCCATCTGAGGCGATGGATTCTGCAGAGCTGGCCCTTCCTCCGTTGTTTGGGAGAATAAGCCCTTGAAGGGGCGGCTCCCCTAACAGAGGAGGTAGCTTATCCAGCCTGTATGCTCATGTGTTGTGTCGGCTAGTGTGTAGATTTGTGCATGTGTCTCTGTCTGAATCCGAGATGCGTGTACGCGAGTGCTTGTCCGCGTGCACTCATTTCCAGTGTATGTGTGTCACGTATTGTATTTCCAGTCGAGTAGCCTTCCTGACAGGACGGCCCTGCAGGACCCGGAGCTTTAGCTGCCCTAAAAAGCCCCTGCAGGACGGCACACCATTTTAGCTGTCTGTGCTGCTGCATGACAGAAAACCATGGGGCTGTTGTTGCTGCAGGAAGGGGGACAAGTGGGTGTGAGTGTACATGCAGACATGAGGACACTGAGGCAGATCTATATAGAAAAACACAAAGAACAAAACACCATGACACACATGGGCACAAAGACGCACACAGTTAAGGAGTTGTGCC
Organism: Rachycentron canadum; assembly: GCA_038496675.1. Lineage (NCBI taxonomy): Eukaryota > Metazoa > Chordata > Actinopteri > Carangiformes > Rachycentridae > Rachycentron > Rachycentron canadum. The sequence goes on along the minus strand of CM076670.1, from coordinate 5,584,670 downwards.
TTTCAGCTCTTGGGTAAAGAGTGTTTTGTGTCCGTCATATTTCTGGCCATCGAAACCATCAGACAAATGGAGGGGCCAGTGCAAGCCAGCGGACTGGCAGCACATGAATGAAGAGGGGGACACATCAAAAGGTGCTGGGGCCCCTTTTTCCAAAACCAAGCTCGGCTGTTCCAGGCAATATGCAACCCCTCATTTTCCCTGCTGAGTGCCACACGCAGAAGAAGAGCACGCACACACACACACACACACACACACACACACACACACACACACACACAGGCAAACCCATGCTCGCTCCCAGTAACAAAGAGGAACACCAACAAGCAAACAAGTGCATACACACACACATACACACACACACACACATTTACCCGACAAAAACACACACACTCAAACCTCCAGAAGCAAGCCACAACATCCATCAACATTCTCTGTTCACCCAAATGTTCCTCCAAATGACTTGGAACAAACATAAGAGAAACGAAGTAATCAAAAACTTGCAGCGCTGCTAGACCAAGCTCTGCTGAATGTAAGGCACAGTACAGTGCAGACGGAGTGCAAGTTTAGACTGCGACTCCTACAAAAGGCTGAAGTATTGCCTTTCTGGCATGTTTTTCTACAAACAATTGTAATACACAGAGTTTATTGAAACACAAACATATTAAAACATGTCGCAGAGAACTATGGAGTGAAAAACTACAGACGCCTAACGAATAAACAATCAACAACATAACAGATATGATGTAATACTGCAGGGGTCAACAGATACCAGCTGGTAGGAGTATGGACGACCAGGCCTCCATTACACAGAAAAACTACACATGCGATGTTACTTTGGCGGTTCAGCTTCGTCGTCACTGCCATTGCTGCAGCAACATTGCAGCCAAGCAGTGCTCTGTATTCTGTGGTTTTTACAGATGCACGTCTGACTCAGTCTGCATCAACCCCCTTTGGAAAATCACCACCAGATATTATCTCCTCAATGTTGGCAGGTCAGCCAAGAGTGAAGTTTGTGGCTTTGTGTTTTTAGCACATATACTTGAATGTGTTGCTCTCTTTCTTTTTTTTTTTTTTAAGGCCTTGCACTCCTTGGCCGATTGAAATGAACAGCCATGCACCTTTTTCTGATTATAACCCTTTCAAGCGCCTTGTGCACAGCTAGAGAATCCATATCACTGGAAGTGAAAGCAACTAAAAATTGCAGGTATGAGACAATATGAATATCTTCAATTAACACACAGGAGGTATTAATATATACTACATATTAAATGTAGAGGAGGAGTTGCTTTTATATTCAACTGCTTTTGAAGGATTTTTAAAATGTGAGCTCTCACAGTTAGCTATTTTTGTTTACTAGGGGAGATGTGTTGCTGCGATATTCACAGGAATGCATCTACACTACGCACAGGTAGACATACAAATACCACTGTGAGAACAATCAAGGTCTAAACAAGGTGTGTGTGTGTGTGTGTGTGTGTGTGTGTGTGTGCGTGCGCACCTTGTTAGGCGCTGTGGCTGAGGGCGCTCCCCGAACTTCCTGCAAAGACACAAAGTGAGAGAAAAACATGAGTGGGCTGGTTATCAACCTCAAACACACGCAAGGTAAACACAGCATTACACAATGGTGCATGTATGCAAACACAAACACACAAGTACACATACACACTGTGGCCCTGACAGTGTGTGGTGGCTCTGTGCTCAAGCAGAGGCAAGTGACAGGATGTGTATTTTCTTGTTTATATGGCCGCAGGGGGGTTAAAGCGGTACTGACACTGAACTTTATTCAGATTAATTCCCATCAATGGCACGTCAAAACAGGTGGTTTATCAACAGAAAAAAGCTTCTGCTGTTTCAGATTTAACTAAATATATCAGTCACGATTACGATTACATGTCAGGAACTGGAGTGCAGCAGCAGAACTGACAACTCACACACAGCAAACCCAAACTCTGACTGAACAGAGGGCTCAGAATTACACACACTTATCGTGGTTATCAAGGTTTTAATAACATCCAATAAAACCACTAGACATGGTGCTGATATAGACCTCATCTGACAATATGATTCTAAATCCATACAAGACAAAAGTGGAACCAACAGACAGAACATTAACAGCTTTCAGGTTTCATGTGTGTCCAAGTGCGTCTGACATGATAATTTCCTCGCACAACTTTTAGTTCAATAGTGCATAACAGTGGAGGGTAAACTTCAACTGATCTGACGCAGCATCCAGCATTTTCAGACACCACAGACATATAACACAGTAAACACATCTGTATTCGCAATCAAATGTCTAATTTCATCATGTCACTGTGCTTTAAAAATGACCAATGGGTGGTGTGACAAAAAACTAATCAACTGAAATGTGCATGCAAAGTCACAGTGAAGCAAGAAAATGATTCATCTTGCAATGTTATTGACAGCACATAAATACATCAAGGGCAAATGCTTCATATTATTACTTAATTAATAAAGAAAGGGGTGACGTATGTCACGGATCTCAAAGTGGGCGGATAACTTGTGTATAATGGCTCATTTCACTTTAAGATACATTCCTGTGATGTGATTCTCCCTCCAACTCTGGATCTTTCAGCTTCATATGTTAGTGATATTACCACTGAGTAATAATTCATTTCCATCATTATAACAGCAACATATACTGTCACTATAAAGATTCTGTCCTAGATGACTCAAAGAAAAAAGAAAAAAAAAAAAAGAAAAAATCAAGCTGCTAGAGGCCTGATGAATCAGTAAGCTGTGGTTGAGTCATAGCTGAGAGCTCTTAGTCATGTTGTATGTAACGAGGAAACCACAGCCTAAAGATGCAGAGAAAGGCTGTAAACTTGCAACATGTCACAGCTGAGGATGACTTCTTATGGTCAGCTGCATTTTTTTTTTTTTTGGTAAAAACCCGACATGTACAACATGTTACAAGAAATATTGTCTGAAGCGTGTTCTTTGAACTGTTTCCTCAAAATACACCTACATATGCGAAAGATGGAAAAAATAAAATACGGCAACAAAAACGGGGCAGTTAAGCAGGGCCAAAGCACTATTATCAATGTATCCAAGATAAGAGAGATGTAGCCAACAAAATATATACTTTTTCTACTTTTTCCTCCACATAACATTGAAATTTAAATTGATTTGTGTCATTAAAATGCAAATTAGCTCAGCTATAATTTTTAACTAAACTATCATGTGAAAATTGACACAACACAACAGCAGAAGAGTGGAGGTGAGAAAACAAATCAGCCAGTTTCTGGCCTATTCCTTCTCTTTAATCAAGGTGGGGGTGAAGCACACACACATAGTATGTCATAAGCCACTCAGTAAATTGACCATTGGCTCAGTATGAAAACAAAAACAGTATGAAACAAATAATTAAAGTCTTAACAGTCTGATTAGTGCTGTTAAATATTTCTAATCTAAAAGGCATCATCCTCTTTTCCCCTCAGGACCTGTTAAATCTAATTTTTCAACTCAGTAGATTAGAAACACAATGTGTCAATCCATGTTTGACACAGTAGTGGAGGAAGAGCGGTAAAGAAAGTATCTAACCTGAATCAAATTGTGACAGAAATAATCAAAATTGGATTTAATCAAAGCTGCAAATAACAATTTCTTATTATCAATTATCAGCTAATCAAGTATTAGTTGCAGATACAAACCCAACTGAGATTATCTGACAGTTAAGTGACAATATTCATTCATAGACAACACATTCCTGAGCATCACGACAACAGTCACGACGTCACAACAAGAGTGTGTGCACTATTCAAAGTCAAGACTTTTCAATCTGTAGTGACAAAAACATCCCCAATCCTGTGTGGTGTGTTCATAACAGTGTCTAATAAAACACAACAGCACCACTGGCATACAGAGGAGGCAGGACACAGAGGTGACTATGAGAGAGAGGTTGTGTGTCTACATGAAGGATACAGTGTGAGATTTTCTCCTTGTGTAGGATATGGCAGCTTTGCATGTCAATACATTTAGCATGGCATCAATAAACACACAGTGTATGACTCAGTCGGTCAGGGGTTTTGGAAAGCACAGTGTGAAATTAAAAAAAGAAGCACGCAAACACAAATAGAGGGATGAAAATACCAAAGGAAAAAAAAGCAAAGAGAAAGAGGCGAAGGGGGGATAAAGGGCAGGAGAAAGCGAGTGAAACTGAAAACATGATTGGTGCAAGACCCAGAAGGAGGGAGTGGAGGTGGAATAATTATAAAGGAGGGCAATCAATAAGGTTCCCACAGTGAAACACTGATGCCTCAACTGGCTAATGGATTCCAGACGGCTCCCTTTCTCCCTCCCCGACCCTCCCCCCCCCCCCCCTCTGAACCTCACCCCACGCCTCCCTCCACTGCAAACAGGGAGCAATGGAGGAAGGGATACTGCAGGGAAAAGTGTAGGGTGAGATTAAAGGCGAGGCGGGGCAAGAAGAAATAGATGGCGTGTTGTGGAACAAGGGAGAATGCGAGCTACGCAGAGATGAAGTGCAAGGATTTAGCGGTGGATATTTAGAGAGAAAAGGCAAGTGAAATAGGGGGAGTCAGGGCACGAACAGCCATGTCTCCACACAAGAAGCATGAATCAGTCATGGCCTCGTTTATTCGCTATTCTTCAAACATTCGGAAACATCCATCGTTTTAAAAAAAGAATAAATAAATCTAAGCAAAAGCAAGTCACACATAATGGATGCATGCTTTATGAGTGTAATAACAGCACGTACACGTCAGATTTCATGTAAAGTCATGCAGCAGACAGAGAATGATGATGGTGGTCAGGGGTGTTGAAGATGTGGATTCGCAACTTCTGTGAAAAACCATGGCCCACGTTTCCTATTACCTCCACATGTTAACTTTAAAAACACACTGACTGGAGAGACAAACACCAGCAAGAGAAGACACAGGAAACCACAAAAGGTAGCGCTGCAAAGGCAAAAGAAAGGTTGCATCTGCAGCTTTTGGAGATTAAAGGGACCATAGTAAGATGCCACTTTTCATGACAGAGGTGGAAGTTCAATGACTGTTTTTTTACTTAGTTTTACATTCTGAGTAGTTGTAATTGTGATGAGCTGCTCTCAATAACACAATGCCTTACACAAAGGTAACCTGATCCATAAAGACAGGATCCACATTTTCAGTGTTTTGTACCCCTACACCAACCACCATTGAGCCACAATCTTTGCAAAAGTGAAGCATAAGGAGTGATGAAATAGATACCCACACACTTTGCACCATGATACGTGCTGCAGCACCAAACACGAGCGACTGTGACGACTAGAGCTGACTTCTCTTTGCCCCTAATGCAAAAACACAGTCTCAACGCAGGCCAGGGGTCGGCGGAGGAAAAGGAAGCTCTGTGCAAAGAGGAGTTTCATCTGATTCACTCTCCATCCGTTATGACAACTCTCCCTTCCCTCCCTTCCCTCCCTCCCTCCTTCCTTCCTTCCTTCTCCTCCTCCTCACCTCCTGCTTACTATCACTTATTCCGCTGGACGCAATGAGCATGAGTGACACTGTGGACAAATAGCAGTGAAAAAAAACAAATGACTATCATTTTAATAAAATAGATGGCAACAGAGGTCACAAGTACATTCAGCTTACAACAGGTCTCATTTATCATATGTTTCAATAGGCAGAAACATATTTTGAGCACCATAGGGATATAGAGCATATTTATTTGAATATTTATCAAAATTATATACTGAAGAAAAAACATCCAAAGAAACTATGACCTTTGACTACGACCATCATGATAGCCATGTTTTCTGTAGTTCCTACTTGTTCTCTAAACATGTGCCGCTTTAATTCAGAGTGTCGAGCAAAATAAGTATAACAAACATAATATGACACAGCTGTAAAGCTCTTCATTTGACATTGCATACAACTGCACTTTTTTTAAGTGTATTTCACTTTTACATGATGCAAAATGTGTGTTGAAATAACACTGAATGTCAGTAAACCCACAAAAAAAAGAATATGGGGAAGCAATATTTTCCATAGACGATTATGTCTGTTAAGCAGTTCAACAGTGCTGGTTGTTTTGTATAAAGCACAGCTTGCATACACAGACTGTCACATCATCTCCTCTCCCTCATCTTCCCCAGTCAAACTGTCAATAAAAAAAAAAAAAAATAAAAAAAAATCAGATGTACCACAATAAATTGCTGGCTGCAAGGATCCTAATTTCTTTTTCTTTTTTTTTTTGCCATTTTAAAACCCCAAAACAAAATTACTGCATTACTACTAAATATTTCTATACCAACATAACTGCCTCCAAGTGGCAGTGACATTACCATCAACCCCACGGGATAAAGCATCCAAGTTGTTACAGCAGATATAAATGTCATTATTGTGCAATTTCAGCAGCAGTGCTCTTCGTGTTCTCCAGACAGAGACGGTATAAACAGACAGAAAACCACCTCCCTCTGCACATATCCAAACCTCTGTCAAGCCACTCTGCATTCACAACTTGTAAACTAGCAAACTAATTTCCCATACTTTTCTCATCCCTTTCAGGTCTGTTTATGAACCCTGTAATGGGGCTTTTATTTTTTTTACTTTGGCAAATCTCCTATTAGGAACCCGATAGGCCCATTAAACTGCTAAGCCAACTCACTGTTGGCTTAGCCTGGCACAATTACCAATGGTGTGTAGCCACTAAAAGTGTGCCAAGGCCAGTGAGCTGGTATAAGATGAAGCAAACATTTACATGTGAGCAGTGGAGGAGGATATCCTGACTGTGTGCTTTCACTCAGAGTGTCCATCAATGTAAAATGCTAATACAGGCCCTTGATAACATGCTGTTTGGTAAATATCAAAGCAGGGCAATTCATTAAATAAGGAAAGCTGGGGCTGCTACCATAGAACTGACAGACAAGTTCAATAATTCAGCCAACAATTCTGCAAGGGCCAATGTTCTAGATAGTCTTAAGTAATAAGTAAGCAATAGTCATAAGCATCTACCTAGATGCAATTTAGACAAAAGACAAAAAGTTTACTTTTACAATGGTAACTCAACAAATGAGGTTTTTGAGTCTACTGGTCCTGCATCTGGACAAAATATATCTGCAACCACAAAGGAGCAACTTATACTCAGTGAACTGGGGGTGACTACGGTCAGCCAGGACTGACTGCGTCTTTTTTATGACTCTGGCTCTGTATGATACATAGAGTTCTTCAAAATTAGTCCCGGCCAACTCGCTTCTGTTTTTGAGATCCCAAATAAAAACGATTAGTCGATTAATCGAGTAGTCAACAAAAAAACAAAACAATTTGCAGCTGATTATTTGTCAAGAAAAAATACCAAACGTTTGCTACTTCCAAGTACTCAAAGGCGTCATGGGAAACAGTTTACAGGTAAAGCAATTAAATGATTAATCAAGAAAATAATCAGCCGATCAATGAAAGTTATTGTTGCCATAGCAGATGTGCAGCATAACGTGCAGAAAGAAATTGCCAAAGTATAAAAAGAAACATATCCTTAATTATAGCTGCTACTGTTTTCTTTTCAGTTTTACTTAACCCCATCTGCAATCACCATGAATGCCTGATGAAGTAGTAGCTCCAGTCATGTCATGAGGCAGGTGTCAAAGGGTTAATGGATGGTATCAGTATGACAACACGAATCAATAAGGCAATAATAAAAAAAGCATTTTACAAATGTGGTGCTGCAATGATTTCTTTCTGTAATTCACATCTATAAGGGATGACAAATAAATAACCACAATAAATCAATTCCATAGTGACTACAACAATGTGTAAACAACAGCTAAGTGTTATTATTAGTATCCTATTTTAAAAGGCAGACTAGGCGTTCCCAGTAAAGACAGAGTTTTAAACAGAAACTGTCTGAAACCAGCGTCTCTTCTCCATTTCATTTTACCTTTGCACCTTTCTTTGCGTCGCCCGTTTGCTTGACAGGCTTGTGACTGACAGAATGAGGGTTCCAACAGAACCGCCGAGCATGTTAACCACCAGTTTCAACGTTTTAAGACGCAGCAGAGAATCAGAGAACTAGAACGTGAAGTTAACACGCTCGCTCCTGTCATGTCACCTCTTTGTTTGCCTGAACGCACATATTAATTTGAGACAGTCCTTCCCGGTATAAAAGATTAGAGGGTGATACTTCCTTTTTTTTTTTTTCTCTTTATTTTTTTTTTTTTGCAAACACAGACTGTCAGCTCACTCTTTTACAGCTATGGTTTAGCCTCATCAACCAAAATGTTCTGAATGCTGTAACCTGAGAGTCATGGGAAAATTGATAAAAGCTTCTCCATCCTGCCAACAACAATATTCTGAGGGAAAAATAAAATGCTTGCCATGTCACTGAAAGTATGAGGGCATTAAATGTTACCAACGAAATATATTGATTATGATCATTCAAGAGATATTTTTAACATATGATAGATGTTCTCAGTAATTATTCTATTATTTGCTTAACACACACACACGTCTGCACTACACTGGCACTACACTGACACTTTAATTTCTCAGAGGTTGAGCACAAGAGCAGCCACAGGGTGACAGACCATATTTTTGTGGTAGCTTATTAAAACCCAACACCTCTAACCAACAGCAGATACGAGTCAGACACACACACACACACACACACACACACACAGCGAAACACCACACCCAACCTCCCCTCAGGCCTGTTTCAGAGAACACACATGCAACCACAAATGCACAAGTCACAGCGAGCATCTCTAAGAGAAAAAAATTTGTCAAATCTGGACCAGGGCTGGTTGACAGTAAGGCAGAGATATCCAGTCATCCAGAAAAGTGTGTGAAACAGTGTGAGGACGCTTTTCAGTTCATCAGCATCAATAAATATTCTGCTTTTCGGCACCTTATTTAACCCTCGTGTTTTTATTTGATAAGATTTCGGGCCAAGATTTTGAATCTGCACAGTAATCCAAGATGTTCCAAATGTCCTGGTTCCAGCATCTCAAATGTTACAGTTTCCACATTTTATTTGTTAAATATAATATAAAACTAATGATCTCTTGATTTTGGACACTTGGTTGGATGAAACAAGTGAAGTTGGATATGTAATCTTTGGATATAGGAAATTATAGTGGACAGTTTGCTGGATCATTACAGACAAAACAATTCAACAACTTAGTAGCAAGTTGAAATAATAGTAACGAAAACAAGAAAGGATGAGACAGCAGGTAGTTTCCAACAGACCTATGTTTGACAACGCAATAAAGACGTTGCGTGTTAGGACGTGTTAAAATGTTCTAAAACTACCTGGTACAGGTCTACTGAACCCAAACATTACTCCTTATAACCGTGCCTCCGGTTTCATTGCACATCCTCTGCTTCCTCTATGGCAGCACCCAGCACTGATCTGGAAAATAATAAAGACTGATGGGCATTTAATGTTGCTCTAAATGCTGTCTACTCAAGGTAAATATACTTTGCAAGTGCATCTGAAATGCAATGACATGCTGGTGAGTGGATAAAATTAACCTCCAGATGCAACGTGGCGGGGGAAGAGGGTGGGCTCTCTCATCCTTCTTTGACACCTTGTATGACATATGAGGCATTGGTGACAGAGAGAGATGGCAGTTGCTATGAATAGAGCATCGACCACCCACCTCCACATGCTAACACACAAACACATGTAACGCACGTCAACACGTGCAAATGCAACAGGGGAGGGGGGTTGATTGAGGGTGTGTGAAGGCAGTCTGCCGTTCATACAGGGATGTGTTTGACAGCTGTGACTGACAGTCCAAACGGTGCTGAGGAAAAAAAACACACATGAACACCCAAAGGCTCACAAGAGACTAAAATACACACCCTGATATGTCCTCCCTCCTGTGTGCCAGACTGAAAACACATACACTAATGCAAAAGTGCACAAACACACACATTTGCTTTTTGCTCTGTTGCTCAGGTATGTATCTGATGCATGTCTAATAAATCCACAGGAGCAAACATAACTTTTCTGAAACTTTAGCTTGTTGTGGTAACACATGAATAGCAAGGTTGCAACAATATGGTCAAATGTAACAAAATATCAATATAGGGCCAGATGCCAATATTCAGTTGATCATTATTGTGGTCAAGAATTAAGTTAAACTGCTTAAAATGTGTGTCATCAGCATGAACTGATACATTGAACTACTGTGTTTTACGCTGATGGGGAGTGATAACTGGTGAGCAGGAGGACTGAGAATAGCTTTGAAATTTTGCAAAATTAAAATTTGCCCTGCATAATTAAAAGGGAGATTAATGAGCCTTTCCACAATCTCCTTCATGCTTCTTTCGCCATCAACAATCACTGCCAGTAGCCAAGGCTCATCACAATTTTGATATTTTTAAAAAGGAGGTGCTGGGAATACCTGAGAAAGACGTAGAGCCCCTATGTATTAGTAACACAACATCCTCATGAAGGAGCACAAATCCCTAAACTCCTCTGTCATCTGTGATGTTAGTGTCTCCATTCAACATAACAGCAGCTACAGGCTGTGTGTAGAGGTAAAGGTAACAAAAGGACATCTACATCTCTTAATGTACAGTAGCTAAGTGAATGTAAGAAATGGGTTAAGTAGATTAAAATGATTGTTTAAATTAAACTTGATCACAGTCCAACCCAATTCACCTCCTCTACATTTAAGTGAGTATTTACTATAGCTGGTGCTCTTATCCAAACTGTAAAAGTACAGTGACAGAGCTTTCCTGTGTTGCTCAAGAATTTGTGACTTCTAACGAACACTTTGGGTGTGTGCTTTTTGCGAAACATTATCCATTAGATTACAAAATCTGTCAGCATTTGAAGGAAATTCAGGTAAAAGAATAAAAATATAGCCACTTAAGACGAAAAACAGAGAGCTCACTGGAAGCTTGTGCAGAAATTCGCCACTCTAGAAGCATTTGACTGCATAGTTCAAACTTCTAATTGTGAAAATGATAATAAGTGACATCTTGGGCTGGGCGCTTTCATGTTTTGTCTTGTAGATAGACAAACATACATGGACACCCGCACACATCTATCCTTTGTATAGCCAATGATTCCCAGGGGACTGAAACACAACACACAGACGCCAGACGCCATCATTCATATGCTCAAGGTCAAGGGTTAGGGGCTGACCTCTAGGGTCAACTAGCAGGCAGTGTGTTCATGCACCAGTGTGCATATGAATGTGTCCTGAAACAGATTATACTGCCATACACACAGGGATAAGGCTAGCTGTTAGAAAGTAAAAACTGTCCCAGAGTTAGACTCAAAATAAGGCAAAGGTGGCACCACAACACAACAGCAGCCAATTATTCCATAATTTATTTTTCACACACAAATCATTTATATGTTCACTGGGTCCTTAAGCAGATGCAAAAAGCTTCATCTGCAAACTCTGTCTGTAAAAAGCAGGGGTGGTGATTTCAATTATATAACTGTTTAATTCAAGAAAAGACATTTATTTGGAGTTAAAATACATTTTCACTTAAATTTTTAAAAAAGTAGATTACTTCATCTTCATTATCTCTTCATCATAAATACCATCCAGAGCAGATCTTTTTTCACAGTATGCTTAAAATATACTCATAATAACTTCAAAAGCTGCAAGTGTCAATCTGCACCTAATTAAAGTTTTTCACACATCTGTCATGCAGTATGGGTCATCTGCACTCTGACACAGGCTAAGTGTGAATATGACACCACATATCTGACTGTGCCTATGGATTTTACACATAGACACTTGTCTCACCCCCTCTCTCTCTCACACACACACACACACACACACACACACACACACACACACACACACTTACACTAGAGCGCCAGGAAAGTGCACACAAACAGCAGTGTGAGAGAAAGAGGAGGGATGGGATGAGGGATTAAGGCCCGTAAAAAGGTGTCTGGTTTCCCTGCCTGAGGGCTGATAGCAGATATCGCGACTCCTCAGAGTGGCTGTACACCTTATTATCAACACCATGCTCCCTCACAGCTTCCACTGGCCCCCATAGCCAAGGGCCGCCTCAGTGACACCAAAAATATGAACCCTGCTCTAACCGCAGCAGAAAACAACATGCTTATACACAGAGTTACAAGATACAACTCAGAGGCAAGTTCGTTTACTCTCTCTACAATTGCACCATTAGTAGGGGCGTAACAATCCATCGTCTACACCGGTGTATTGATTTATATTTCTATGATGCAACTACATCAATAGGCGTGTATATATCGATGGGGATGAATATCGGTCCAAAATTGATTTGCAAGGTAAATAATCGATTGTTATCGATAATTAAGAAATGTTCGACGTTACTCCGATTCACTCTCCGTGTGTGACGAAGCAGAGCGAGAGATTTTCAAGCTGCATTTGAGGCCTGGTGTGTGAGAGTAGAAGTGGCAGGTTAACACAGGCAGCAAATGTAGACTTCGTTTGTGTGGAAACATAGCACATAACAGGTTAAGCTTATGCAATAACAATGTTCCCTGGTGTTTGACTGTAGGCATGTAACAAAAAAAAAACAACACATTTTTACACTGGTCTACAGTGGAATAACAAGAGACAGAAGAGAGAAAAAGAGGACGGTTTTATAAATAGTTGCGCTGTATCGCCTCACCGTGCTTTTGCTTAGCAATTCTATTAGACTGCTGCTTTCTGTGATGTTTGTTCTTTAAATACAGCTACATTTCTGTATAGTTAGCTCTCAGTAACAACCTGCACTACGAAGTCATAGCAGGAGCTAGAAAGTCTCTGCTTAAGTCGTATGCATCACAAGGATAATCATTAATGCCGCAATTTAATGCAAAGGCCCGTAGATCGGATGTTGCTGTTCAGATTATGTATATCAACACAGATCAAATGTTAATACCAGGTTCTGTGTGTTGATCAGCAATGTCCAATCAGCAGTTTATGACAGAAGTGTGCAGATGACGCTGTTTCTCGTGATGCAATTTTTCAACAATTAAGCAGGAACTACATTTCATAGAGCAACGATTTGACGATTGATCGATCAACGGAAATCTGATTCGACTATTTTCATGCCATTTTGGAAGCAAAAATGCATAATGTGTAATGGCTGCAGGTTGCCAAGCGTGAAACTTTACTGCTTTTCTTTACATTATAGGAAATTGAATATCTTTGAGTTGCTAACAAAAAATAAAGACATTGGAAGGTCACCTTGCAGTCTGAGAAACCAGAAAATATATATTTTTGTTATTGTTTTATAGACCAAATGATTAATCACAAAATAAAATAATAATAATAATAATAATATAACAGGTCCATGCTTATTGAAAGAGCAAATGAGGAAATATCCATCTATTGTGTAACACAAACTGTTATCTGTGAACAAGCTTATTGGCATATGCTAGACACAATAAGTAAAGAGAATTTATGGGCTGCTGTTGCCAGGCTAACCTGTTAAAGGGCATGCCCTCAGGCCCCACTCTGTGAAGTCCTGCCAAAAAAAATCTGCATGATATCAAAGACAAAAACAGCCTCAGATTGAGACATTGTGCCGTGTTAGTTACCTGCGTATGACGCGTTTTTAAAACTTTCAAGACCAGACAGAGAAAAATGGGTGGAAAAAAAACATGTCTCACCAAGCAAGTGAATGTGTTTGTGCAAAGGGGACTTCAGGGTAAGTGAGAGAAAATTTGGAAATTTGAGCCTGCTGGCTACATTAGCTCTGGCAGCCTATTGAAAAATACCTGCATACTGATGTCACAGTCCCAACACACACAGACACACTAAACGCAAACATTAGGCCTATTCCTTTAATACACACTCACTTCCTCAGCAGCACTGTGCCATACTGTGTGTGGCCTGCAGCATGAGTATCACGCACACATCTTTAATCATAGCACATATTTAATCATTGAGAAAAAACTTGTCACAAGTGAAGGCAGCCAAGTTGGGGCTATAAACTCGTGTCCTAAGTCAACCCTGGACAAGTGTTTCAAGGTGTGGAAGGGATGGTGGCAAGTAGAGTAATGAAAAGGACGTAAATTGAGGGACAAGAAGTGGACAGAGGAAAGCCTGCAAGACAGCAACCAAGAAAACAGAGAGACGTGGCTTGAATTGGAGGCTTGATCTGAGCTTGGCACCATTGGCCGACATGTGCCACCATGCATGCCAACAATCGCAGCAGGCATTTAAAGAGTTGTGAGGGCAGAGTCGCTACAAACGTTTCCAAAACCCTGCCTGTTAGCAAAGCTGAAGTGGAACATCAACTGTCGAGTAGGGTGATATGGATGATAAGAAACCATTTAAGAGTAATGTGCATACTAAATTTATTATTGAATTTACTGTTTGTCTAAAGGAAATTTAATATAGATTTATATATAATGAAAAGAAGATATTGATTCCGATATAAATCAAAAGCATTCATGAGTAATAACAGTTAAAAATCTAGCCTCAGTCTTTCAATGTGTTTTTTGTGTGTATTTATATGCTTTGAAAGGTTTTCCAAGTGGTAGAACCTTGGATTATCGACTGTGATTGGTACCTGTCTTCAACCTTAGTGTAAAAACTGGCACTAGGAACTATATCATTGGTGGACTTGACCTTACTTGACTCCGTTGTGATGAAACATTCAAATTTCTCTGTTTTGAGGTTGTCGTAGCAAACCGCGGAACAAAAATGAGTCACATGTCACTCTTTGAGTATATTAAGAACATTTCCCCTAAACCTACTTTCGACAATTTCCCCTTTGCGTTAATCCACCCTGGCTGCCAGCCTAAGAGTCGAAATAAGAGAAGGGCAAGACGAACCAAAAGAAAGAAGGGGCGTGTGATGAGAATCAAACTGCTAGAAAATGGTCTTTTGTAAGAAATAAAAGTTTAACATTGCATGAGCAGAACACCGAGAACTCGGTTGACTAAGTTAACCGACTACTGATGAGCTGTCCGACCCTAAAGGCTGACTGACTGCAGATGGCAGAGGTCTGGTAGCTGCCCTGAGACGCCCCGCTGGGGGCAGAATCAAGGGTAGGGCTCCATGGTGTGCTCTGTGTGTGTGTGTGTGTGTGTGTGTGTGTGTGTGTGTGTGTGTGTGTGTAAAGTTGGGTGGGTCACATCAGTCTGCACTTGCAAGTGCCTGCATACACATATACACACACAAACACACAGGGCACCAGCTCCATCTGTCTTTGACATGGGAGAGCTTAATGACAGAGGTAGAAAAGCCAAAGAAAAGGCCTCCTCACTCTGTCCCTCTCTCTCCCTCCCTCCTTTCTTTCATTTTCCTTCCCTCCATCTCGCTCCCTCTTGACCGCACTCTCCAACATCAATGCTCCATATGGAGCTCTCTGGACAGACTTTTTAAAACTCGTCTTGGCCTGGCACACAGTCAAATAGACATCTAGACGTACACTCACTTGCCGTACACATTAACGAGTGTAATCTGGCGCGGAGGCTGGAACATACTGAGCAAGTGCATACTCCATTACTTGTGCACATATAATATGTCCTGAACACAAAGTAATGAAATTTCCAGTGTGTGCTGTGGAGCCAACCTGGACCAACGCACAGTCACACGCACAGACACACACACTCCCTTGATGCTTGCTCTATCTTTAATGAAGTCTCCTTTGTGAATCTCGCAGCTCTGACTCTGTTTTCTCTATACTGCCTGCCACCTGGCTCCATTCATACCTTTCAGTCCTCACATAACATGTGTCCTATATTAAGGCTCGTGACCAGTTGCACTGGATCTACAAAGATGTCATCCATGAACTGATGTGCCTCAATATGAAAAAATGAATAAATAAGGAGCACAGTCTTACTGAACACATGGTTAAACCACTTCACCCAGGTCTGACAGAGCTCGAGCTCTGGGTCGTGAGGGAGAAAAATTAAACTGGTGGCAGATAAAGAGTTTTGGTAGAGAAAATTCATGAGTGGGCTTGTTGTTCTTCGTTCAGGCAAAGAGATGACAGAGGAAACAGTTAAGGGCTGCACAGCACCACATTATCACACCAAAGGCAGGTTAGAGACTGTTCTTAGTCAAACTACAAATATCACCAAAAAAAGAAACTGTGCGGTTTGTGTTTGCATGAAATTTTCCTCCTCTTCACCTACAGGTTTCAAGAAATGAACTCTTTCAATATATTTTTTTGATTTAGTAGTTCTTTGCAATAAAAACACTGTTCCTACTGTGTAAAAAACAAAAACCCTGAACAGATTTTTAGCTCAAAAAAAAGACTTCTTTACTTCTACTTGCACAACCTCGCAAATTTAACAACATTTTTACTGTCCGGTCTTGTGAGGTTACAGTTAAAACATGTCTGAAGTCACAAAAATGGAAGTGGAGAGTTTATACTGGATTGGAAACATATAAAAGCAGGTCCCAATCAAACCACAACAGTATTTTATTTTAGGTCAAATCAAACTAAAGAACCTGGTGGAAATGAGCCACCACATCTTGAAAAGAGTAGTGATTACAAGTCTGCTCGCTCACGTTTATGAAACAATGTCAAAAAAAAAAAAAAAAACAATTAAAAAAAAAAAAGATGACAGAAAAACTGTACAAAGACATTAAGTAAATACAGCAACAGGAGGTGCAGAACAGAAGGTATGATTTCATCTCCCAAAATGAGACATCCATGATCAAAAAAACTGCAGTGAAGTGACAAGTGTGACTGTAGCCAAAGACCCACACAGAACAGCCAGGGTTCAGGGTTGATACAGGTCATGTGCTTGAGGGAAACTGTCAGTAACGAGAAGAGAGAGGGACGAGGCGAGGGAGCCTTGAACCCTGAGTGAACCACCCTTTCCCGCTCCCCACTCCTCCTTTTCACTCTCTGCTGAGCTGATGATTCAATGCTGCAGCGGGAACCCAGGGGGAAAGATTGTAAAGGAGTCGCGATCGACAACAGCAACACTACTGAAGCTTGTGCTCTTGTACAGAACGGCCTTCAACGAGGGAGCAGATAGAGCTTCAAGCAAAAGAGATAACCGCTGCTGTGTTCGCCTGTGAGCAGACATTGCTGCTGAAACACAGCTCTGACTAGTAATGTGTGCAGTTGGTTGACTAAACCATTAAACCTTGCTGCCCTCTCCAATTCCAATTCTCATTGGACTGTATTAGATTGATAACAGTATATAAACATATCTTGGTGTGGAAACTATTTCCTTTAGTCATGGTGGACAGCACTGGATGTTGTGGTGTTGCTGGGTGTTCCTGCGATCACATCATTCTTGTTGGGAGGTGATCTTATAGTGGGGAGTTAGTCATGTTGGCTCAGTGCAAGCGCTTTTCCGCTACACTGCACAGCATACTCAAGTAGTGTACCTGCTAACCAGGTGACAAACAAATTGTCTTTCAAATAACCTCTTCACAATAAAAGCGGTTTGTAACAGCAGTAACTTAACCCAGCTCTGATCCTAATGAAAGCAATCAATAAATGGTAAAATGAGGCTGAGATGTTAATGTAGAAACGGGAACTCAAGAGTGAAACTAAACTCCAGACCACAAAGATTCAAGATGAAGCTACAATAGTGCTGAGGGCTGTGCACAGACTTTACAAAAAGAGAGTTCTCTGTAGTGTCCAGTACAGTTTGGCCACTGAGGACTGTGGAGGCGAATGGCGCTGGCTGGGCCAAGATTGGCCCAAGACAGGGGCTTGGTGGGTTTCTTCTCTTCTGTGGGGCTGGAGTAGAAACACGTTATTGCAGGCTAGTGGAAAGCCCCCGTTACTAACTATGGCACCATATTGCATCCTTACTGAGTTTCATTCTCATTTATCTTCACTTTACAGAAGAGTTCCTGTAATTTTGTCTTGATTAACCAAAAGTAAAACAAACCAAAGGTGTCCGCAATTCTCTCTGAAACCAATGACAAATTCGAGCAGCAGGTGTTTTATAGCATGATGTCAGTTAAATGCCAAATATGGGATTTTACAAACTAGTAAGTTCCTGTCCAATATAACCAGTTAAGTGGCCTTTTAGCTAAAATGTACCGATGCTTCACAGGCTTGATCTGCCGTCATGTGTGGTAACTCATTAGCTACAGATAGACTTATAAAATTATGCCAAGAAAATTGCAACATGAAATTTGCACATTGGCCCAGGCCTGGGTGTGACAAACAGATCAACAGAGGCAACTGATGAAAACATAACCCATCGTCTGTTTTATCAATAGATCAGACGCTCAAAGTGTCATCTTCAAATGTCTTATTATTTTAAACAACAGTCTGTCACCTACACATTTTCAGTTTACAACAGTAAAGCAGCAAATCCTCACATTAGCAAACTGATGATCTAACAATTATTTTCATAAAATGTATTAATCTGTAGATTATTTCTCAAGTAATCCATTAAGTGTTTGGTTTACAAAATGGCTGAAAACAATATCTTAAAGCACAAGGTGAAAAAGTAAAATAAATTGTTTCGTTCAACGAAGAATATAAAATATTTAATTCACAGGAAAGCATTCTCACATTTGAAAAGCTGAAAATACATCGAACAATCAATTCTGAAAATAGATGCGGCTTAATTTTCTACTCATTGACTGAGCTCTGTAGCCACGGGTTTCCATCTATCCAATGTACATGTCTTTATACGATAGGACTGTCCAAAACTAAGCCCAGTCTCTCTGGACATCTGTCAGCTTGGGCAAACTAACCACTGTCTTGCCCTGCCCTTGCCTCAAAACCACCCTAAGGACTGACTGCGCTGCATCAAGAGAAAAAGAAATAGAATTCCTGGCAGAAACACAGCGAGGGAGAGTTAGAAATGACCTTTAGCCCACATGCTGTGAGATGATCCTCAACAAACCAAACCAAATGTGGAGACCGCGGCACGCTTGAGTGTGTATGTGCAGTTTAGCAATGACTTTGCCAGCTCAAGACTGCTGTCTGGTTTCAGTGTTGTTGTCACGATAGGGAAGGGGGGGTTGTTGTTCCTGCTACTTGTTCCTCTTAAAAACACCCTCTTTCCAAAGTAGTCTACCCTGTCCTTAAGGTGTTGGCCAAGAGATGATTTCCTAAATCCTTACCACGCACCCATTGATTTGCCATGAAACACAGCTTAGTGAATAATGAACACTAGTTGACTATCTGTAAATTAAAGCAAAGCCATGTTCATTTGTCTACCAGACACTTTGGCGAGTTGGGGTTGAGGTTGGAATATTTGAGGTCCCTTTCTAATAAATCTAGTGGGGTGATAAATAGAGAAACTTTGCTATTGACTTTTTAGGATAAAAAAAGCAAGTTAGTTTCCTTCCATGAGCTCATGTGAAACCTCACGTACATTCTTCTGCAGTGCGTCCAAAAATGATGGCAACAGTAGAGAACATCAAGCTGCAGCCGCAAGTGCAACGATGATCAGCCACAACGCTAACAGCCCCTCTTCAAAAATAAAAAAAAAAAGCATTGTTTTCTTAACCACAATCAATAGACTGTTCCACAGAATGACACACGTCTATTACTTCATTGTGATTCTAAGCAAAGGCCAAAACCTTCGTGACGTCAACAGCCACAGGAATGCCACCAGGCGGATTCTTCAGTGAAACTCTCCAGCAGCCTTAGTTAAACAACCAGACAATGCAAAGAAACATTTGGAGATAACAGTTTGCCTTTTCCTGGAACCTCACTCTCTGTTCTGTTCCTTGAATATCCTCCTGACACTTGATAACTCCTTCTTGTGCCCTTCTTGTTCTGTCTCTCTCTCTCTTGCAGAAAGGGGCGGGGGGCAGCTTGTAGCTGCAGGGCTGCCATCACTTGTCTGGGCAAACGCCAGGAGCTATGTCCCTGGAGGCTGGCTTGCAGAAATTGTGAGTCAATGTATAGTGTTTGGGTTTCAAAACATGAACAACGTGCACCAAATGTCATGCACTGTGGGGTTTTGCGCGTAATGATGCAACTTTGCTCCAAAATGAGTTAAATGACTTGCATGAACAGACAAAAATTACACCGAATCTGTATGATACAGTTCTTATTCTTAAACCTCCACTGATAGAGTAAATAAGATAGTGCTGTAAAAACATCAATTCAAAGCCATGCAGAGATCAACCAACAGTCCAGCAGGGTCATGAGCCATTCACCTAAAGAGAATGGGGGTGAGATACTGCTCTGTGGAAATCAGCAGCCTTTATATGATGCCACAAACAGTCCCAAGGCTACAACAAGATTTCTTTCAGGAGTGGGTTACTGCTGGCTTACTGCCTGCCGCTCCCTTCTTATCTAATACAGTAATAGTGGCAGTTGCTTACAGCCGTGGGAGGTGGCGTTGTTAGGGGCTTTCCCAACATGGGAGATCCTGTGTACGTTTGTAGTCTTCCTCTGAATGGATGAACCAGCCCAGTATGGCTGTCAGAGAAAAGACAGAAGACACATGAACAATGCTTCTGAGCCCTCACTGCCACAGCTGAGAATAACAAGGCAATTATCTGGGCCAATAGAATAAGAAAATAAAGCTTTTCACATAAGCGTGGCTCTCTGGTGGATTCTCCTGAAAGCTTAGAGCAGCATATTCTAGTTTTATGCAGTATATCAGAGGCTTGGCGTGAGTCTCCTATTTAAAAGACTTCTTCAAAATACAGATCCCCCTCTGTGATCCCTGCAGAGATTTTTTTTTTACATAAAGACAAACAAAGGGGAGAGTGGAACAAACACACAAGTGTCAATAGTGTTCTGTTAAATATTTTCTCCCCCTGCTCCAACATAGGAAGTAGGTAGGAGTTTGCTCACTGAAGTTGAATGAAAGCAAACAGGAGTCAGACAGGAGGAATCAGCTCATGTTTTCTGAATGAAACATCCTGAATGTGAAGGGACAGCGGGGGCAAAAACTGCTGACACAGTAGAAACCACCAGTCCCTTGGCGAAGCTGTAATCACTACAAACAGCAGAGGAACAGGGGCAGGGAAAGGCGAACGCTGGGGCTGAGGAAATTCTCTTGGAAGGGGAGAATGAATGCGAGAAAGACAACGAACCGCTCCAAAACAAGAGTCAGCGAAGAGGTACGTACTTCCTCCGCCTGTCGCGTTTGCCTCGTGTTAGCTTTCTGTCTCTCCCATCTACTCGCCTGTCTTAGCTAAGCGGTGCAGTTGATGCCAACAACAACACCAAGAGGACTTGGGCCTCTATCAAACATGACGCCAAGGCTGTTTTCAAAACCACACTGGCTTTAGATTTACATCAGAATGTTCCGTCCCATCCTCTCCGAGGCAAACAGCGGCAAATTTTTCTGGAAGAGCCAGAGATTAAAAAAGTATGACCTCAGACTAATGCATTCCAAGCCTTGCACAAGTAAATAAATGGCCCCTTGTCGTGGCTGTTGTATGAGACATCTAACCCCCTTATCAGGCCTCAAGCTGGGAGAAATTAGGTAACGCAACCCCCCTTTAAACCTTGCCTCTACACAAGAAAGGTCTCTCAAAAGCAATATCAATAAAGAGAGCTTTGAGTATGCTGGAGGGAAGTAAAAGTACAGGGACATACTATGTTGGTATCTGGTTTGTGCACACTTGAGCACGTGGCTGACAACCAAGAATAAGGAGTGCCAAGCTGGCGCCAATCCAAGCCAAATTGCGCAAAAAAAAGTGCATTTCTATTCCCCTGGGTGTCTCCTGTGGTTGTTCCCCTGAGACAGATAGACACAAACAGGCTGAATAGGGAAACAAGAGAACGAAGACACTGAGTCAACCAGGGCGTGTGTTTCTTTAAGAGGCCCATCATCGCTCAACCAAACAAGTTGGATCTGAACCCTGAATGAAACTATAGGCTTCGGGGAATATTTCAATCATGTGAAGTAATGGATATGCACGAACTTCCAAAACAATAGGCTACTGTACGAATGAGAATAAATCCCCTAAAGATGTCTGGCAGTGGCACATTCGCTTTGGTGCTTTGCCTGTGACTTCTGTACAGCTCCCCCCTGGCTCGTAACCCCCCCCCACACGCCACACACTTTGAAGATTTTCACGGCTCTGGGTGGATATAGGGCAGCTTTGGAGGCTGCAGGATCCTGAGGTGACACACAGATCAGGTAGCTTGTATCATCTCCATCGTTAACCTATCCATCAATGCTGCGGCTAAGCTAGCAGACTGTGTGTGTGTGTGTGTGTGTGTGTGTGTGTGTGTGTGTGTGTGTGTGTGTGTGTGGACATGGGGCGGCTGCTTTGAGGGTCGGGGGGTGGGGCAACTCGGCATGTCTTTTAACTCTAGCCTAAGCTTTTGCCACCATAAAGGTCAGAGCTTCGACATCTGCTGCTCTCTCTGAACCTCTCCTTTCATAAAGGGAAGCGAGGAAGAGGAGAGGACCCTGGGGAACGGATGCACGCGCACACACACACAAACACACACATAAACACAAAGATCAACTTTTATGTCTAGATGCGCTCACTCTCCTTCACACACTTACTTGACCAGCAACAACACAGCCGCAGAGCTCAAACCACACGCTCATGCTAACAAATACAAGAACACAATGTTGCCGTCTCAAAGAAAGACTCAGTAGTATCATTACACCACAGAGACGCTTGGCTTTTGGCCTGAGAGACTCCATCATTCCTTTTTTTTTTTTTTTAGTCAGAGGGATGGAGGGGGTTGAGCTAAATGGAATCATGTCCCTCAGGGGCACAGCCAAGGCAGGGCAGTGTTGAAATAAGTGATTCATGCTTTTATCATCCCAGGTGAACAGTGCTGCTCTTTGAGCTATCACAATCAGTTTCTCTGCTAGCGAGGCGGAAAAATTACAAAAGTAACTGTCCCACTAGTTCTTTTTTTGGTTGTGATGGTGATGATGCTGTTTTTGCCCGTTTGTATTGTTGCACCAACCTACACATCCTCTGTGTAAGCTATAGCAAAACAGACAATTTGTGTACAGTGGTAAACGATGATGGGTTTCACTTGCTTGTTTTGAAACAGCCTCTATAAACAGACAGAGACTAGACTGTGTCATCTAGAGCTGAAACAATTACATGACTGACAGAATGAGAATCAGCCAGTATATTATTAATTATTGATTAATCATACAATGACAATTTTCAGTCACAATGCTGCAACATTTACTTCATAAATTACAAAAATTGTCCTTTGCCGTTTCTTTTATATCATCATGACTTGAATGTTTTTTTTTTAAGTCAGGGCAAAACGAGAAGACTGAATGTGACAATGGAGAAATTCATTGATAATAAAAATAACAGTTTCCAGTCCTATAAGAAGTTTTTGTAATACTATAATGTACGTTTGGCTCTAACGCACATCCCCTTGTGTGATCTGATGTACTTTAGATGTTGCAAGAAAATCTTAACAAAGGCCACCTTATTGTTGGCCACACAAATTCAAGACCACAGCCACTCTTCTTCATGAAGGAACAAACTACAAAAAGTCTGGCCATATTTGAAATATAGATTTTGGATTGTGTATCATAGCTGTCAAGTGTTTCGTAGTCTGCACTGAAAAGCTTCAGCTGTCTGGCAGTGACAAGAATCGCACACTGAAATGATCTGTGCTCTGAAATGCAGGGCTTCATAAAAAAAATAAGAAGCTTACCATGAATGGTCAGATTAATTAGTAACTACCACCTGCAGTGTTGCACTTCCTGTATAAAACAGACAGTGAGGATAGTGTGTATTGATAAATAGCTTTCCTGCAGTGGACAAATTTTTGCAGATGAACAACACAAAACAAACCAAAAATGCAGTCTATGATAAAACCCTAAAATATCTGAACTCTACAACATTGGTGTCTGAGACAGTAAAGTCAGTTTGCACAACAACTATCAATTCAACGATGGTACATACAGCTGCAGCCTCTCTGTTATACTGTTCGAGGAGATTCATAATACCATTAACAAGCCTGTGGTTGTGGAGCCCCTCCCTGTGTAAAGCCAAACAGTACAGGCAGAGAACTGTGGTCAGCCTTTCTGATGTGTCTGACCGTTATTGTGAACGTGGCTGGCCATCAGCTAGAAAGGACCCCGTATGGCACATTAATTTTCTGTTAAACCTCCCTCACCCAAGCACACACCCACCCCATCTTCCTCTCGCACACTGACCCCCACTCCCTGTTCCCCAGTTGCGAAAAACACACACAGCCAAACACACATGAATCTGGAGATATCATCTGGACAGGTGGCCAGCCACCCAGACCTGACCCGCCTGCCCTCTTGCTTGCTCCCTCTCTCTGCCTCCTCCCCCCATACCCCCCACCCCCACTCCCACTCCCTCCCAACTGAAATCAGTTCAGGTCTGTTGGAAAGCCCCAAATGAACATGCACAGTAAACCACCCCCCCAATCCACCTCCCCTTCTCCCACCACCACACACACACACACCTCAGACAAGCCCAGCAAATGTCTGTCACCCACTGAGCTGTCTGTGGGGATTATTGCCTGAACAGTGCAAAAAATAGGTTTGTGTTTAGCTCATGTGTAGGAAAATTATTTTTTTCCACAGACTGACCAAAGCAGAAATTTCACAAGAACTAGAACACAGCATTTGATCTGGGGTATAACCTATTTATTTTGAATGTTGTGGTCAAATTAAAGATGCCATGACTAAGAAAAAGAAAAAAAAAGCAGCACTGCTCTACTTAAAGAAGATATATATGTATGTCATCGTATAACGATCAATTCGACAGACAGTTTGAAAATGTTAACATTTTCCCATTAAAACCTTTGGCTGACAGTTGATGTACACAATGTATAATTTAAATGCAATTACAGGATGTGCCCTTTTAAAATGAGAAAATGTAACAATCCTAAAAAGGCAAAACTTTAAATTCTATCTTCAAGTCAGCAGCTGATATTTAGGTGCCATGGAAAAGGGTCGTTTTTAAGTTCTTTAGAGCAGCAAAAGTCACAGTCATTGCGTCGAGGCTGGTAATGAGAAACTAAATCAATGGCTCAGACAAGCTCAAAGAGCTGAACTGTGTTTTCGTGATGATAAGGTTAAGCACACATGGCTCTGGGTGTATATGGTCAATTCTGTCCTTAGTTGCACTCCACATATATGGGTAGTCGGTGTAAGGATGTTTTTTTTTTTCAATAGCCATCTGTTTACAGAGGCAGGTCGCTGTTTATGTAGTAAATACTATTTCCAACACAGTCGTTTGGCGTTGCTTATGGAGCTGCGGCTATTTACGTACACGACATTCACTGTGTGTGGTAGTATTTACAGCAAGCACGCCGTGTAAAGCCAAAACTGCCTCACGGCGAAAGCAACAGCGATCAAGATTTTAGTAAAAACACTGGCAGAGAGGGTGCCTTGTTCACAAAGCCGCAACGTGTTTCAGTCACATATCGCTAGCCGACGTCCATTATCGGACAGCTAGCTGTGTTAAGTCATGAATCAAATTTGTAAACGTGCTGCCCGGCTAACTGCTGAGCACGTTTCTACAACAAACATAGGACCAGGAATTATACGAGTGGTTTCAGAGCAAACCAGTCGGAGGGAGGGAAAAAAAAAACAAAACACAAAAAAAACAAACAAAAAAAAAAAAAACACGGCGCATCAACATTAAATTGTTTTCGACAACATGCCTCGGTGGTTGTGTTTAGCTCGCTGACTAGCCTGCTAGCTAACAGCTCGTCGTTGTCTGGGGGGTGGGAGAGGGGGGGAGAAAAAAAGACCACCGAGGGTGAAGTATCGCTTTAGCAGGGGCTAGCTCACAAAACACTGCAGCAACAGTCAGCTCGGGCAAGTAACGTTAACTGGGCAAAGAGAGAAAAAAACACTCGCACGCAAACACATTGAGACAAAGAAACCACTTCTGGCGATTAGACCAGTGGTAAAACCACTGCAGTGTGTCCAGGCTAAAGCACACGGACTAAAATGAAGCTATTTCATGGCAATAACTTGTAATCTCTTCAACTCCGCTCCCCACTGCCAACCCCGAATCTCAGACTCACCCTGTCACAACAGGCGCCATCTTCCACAAACTCTCACCAAAACTCCAATACTCGCGATATCCTTTCTCTCCCACAGCCCAACAATCCGCCGAGACAACAGAAGCAGACTGGAGGTGTAGGGACGAGGGAGACGGAGAGAAAGGGGGTGGGTGAGGAAGACAGAGAAAAAGGGGAGGCGGCGGGGAGCAGCAACAGAGAGAGAGAGTGAGCGAAAAGGGCAGACGCCACAACAACAGGCGTGGGAAACTTCGAAGATCACGCGAGGCTTGGAAAACTCTCACAATAGGCGAGCACAGAGGGAGCGTCCCCTATCGCGAGACGTGCGTGAAGTGGAGTGGTTGTTTATCATGTGGCGCTGAAATACTATTCCCACGTGTTTACCGGGTAATAAATTACAGCACCGATAGGTTTGGGGGGGGGGGGAAGCGCTAGTGGTGAGGAAACTCTTGGTTTTTCCCAGGCTCACATATATTTTATAGTATGCACCCCGTCTCCCCACGGCGTCTCTGCAGCATTTAGCATTAACAGCTGCTTGTAATTACAGCTAAAATGTCCTTTTTTTTTTTTTTTTTTTTTAGAATACTTTCCAATAGTATGTAGGTAACAAGCATTAGAGGTGATAAGACTGCAAGGACATGGTGACTTTAAATTAGAGGGTTTCTGCACACCAAATTTACAATTCCCATGGGTTACTTCAGTTCCTGTTTAGAACGTGGAAACAATGGTGTGACCACATGTGAATAGGCCATACAGGGCAGATTAGTGCATTGCCATCACATTGGGGAGTCCCATGACCACCCTCCTCACAGTCCAAACCTCAGTCAAAGTACAAGGGAGGCTATTATATTGAACGATCGTGCTTGGAAAAGTGGCATAAGTTTTATTAGCCTCTCTGTTTTGTGTCTGCTCCTCAGTTTCTCCCCCAGCCAGAGTGCATCTCCTAAAGTAGTTAGTGTGTTATATCATCCCCACTACAAACAGGTCAGGTCATTCTTGTTTATCTGGGATGGGTCAGAGAGCCGTAAACCTTCATGTAGGTCTCCGTCCCCTTGTGTTTTGTTGTCTTCTACAGCCTTCATTTAAATCTGTTTGGTATCTTTGTTCACCTTACAACTGACTTCAAGTGGGAGTTTTCACAGCTTCAAAGAGAAAGTGAAAGCCTCTGAGACCACACTGATGGCAAGTCAATGCTCTCATTTGTCAGACGTGTGCATGTGTGTGCGTGTGAGTGAGAGAGAGCTCTGCTTGTGGCTGTTGTTGTTGCCAAAGTCATCACATTCAATTGTCAACTACAAACAACATTTTTTCATTAGATATGTTGCCTGATAGGTTCAAAAATAGTTCAACATTTTGGGAAATATTCAAATCTTTGCTGAGACTTAGTTTTTGTATGGATTAAACAAAATGACATATTTATTAGCAAGCTTCACCTTGCAAGATAGCTCGCTACTGGCTAGCTTTGTATTATACACACACAAGAGTATTAATCTTCATATAATTCCCAACAAGAAAGCAAATAAGCATATTTCCTTAACATACTAAACTACTTTGTTTGGTTTTAGAAATATGAATAAAGAACATATAAATATAAATGCTTGAAATCATACTTTTGCCTGCCTCCATCCATAACAGATAATCAATCACTGTCAGTGCAGCACAACTACACTAAATAGTTTCTTTGTAGAAAAGTAGCAGATGCGATCTCCCTCAGTGTACGCTGTATAAATCTACACATTTCATATCTATCAGATGCATAATTCATTTTTATGGCGCTTCACTGTTCTGCCAGAAAGACAGAGGAAGAAAAAAAAAGTGTGGGGTAGGGAATGGGGGGCGGGTGGGTGGTTGCAGGGATGAGGTTTTGCATGAGAGTGTGCCTGGCCCATGGCCCGCAGTATGAAGACACAGAGACGAGGACCTCATCCTGCCCTCAACCATTTTTCCTTTCCCTCTCTTTTTTATAGTCAACGGAGAACCTCCAGTTACACTCAGTGTTGAATGGGGAAGCATAAAGTTTCCTCAAATGTTTTACAGCTGAACACAGTAAGAGAGAGAGAGAGAGAGAAAGAGAGAGAGAGAGAGAGGCTACACAAGTGCAAGTACTTTTCTGAGAAAAATGAGCAAGATAACAGAACATTTTAACATCCTTTTTGCAGATATGTTACCTTCTAATTTTAGAGGAAGTGTAATAACAATCTAACAACAGTGCTGATTAGAATTTTTGACTTTTTTGACTAATGCAACACAAAACATACTTTACAGGCTACTCATACACACAATTCAAGGCTTCCTTGAGGCTGTTCATCATTTTCTTTTTGCCCCATGTTACTGATCTTTCTCCTTTTAAAAAAAATCTCAATCTTGCACTCTCTCATTAGGAGTAAAAACCATTTATTTCAATCGAGACAGAGCCAAGTCAAGCAATCATGACTAAGCCGTCAGCCTCAGGTCTATAAATCCACTCACTTGACTGCTTAAGCTCATGGCTCAGAAGGAAAGAAAGATTGAGATAGAGAGAAAGAAAGAAAGATCCTTGTCCCCACGTGGAAACACCACTCACCAGTGGATGTTCCCATCTGCTTATCTCTATATAGATTTGACCTACGTACTGTTAACTACATGCATGTCAGTGTGTTGAATGCATTGTCTGTCATATAACCAGTGTCTGTAAAAATTTTACAGGGTCACTGAATGAAGCAGCTTTGTCGTGCTGTCGCAGAAATCGAATAGCAAATCCTCATAATTCTGATCTTTTGAAGACTAAGATGAAATTGTGAAATTAACAAGTTTTCACATCCAGCTTATCCCTCTAAGTTAAAACACTTCTAGCACTTATTATAAAATAAGGGGGGGGGGGGATTATTCATATCTTCAGATTTGAGGAGTGAAAAGAGAACAAGGGAGAAAGTGAGCCAATTAAGGAAGTGCAGCTCGAGTTTCCTGATTAGCAGCTCTTTGACACAAAACCATTGGATACAGAGTGTGGTGAAACTTCCCAAAATGAGCAGCTACACTGAAGTACAGTCAGAATGAGACCAAGTAACAGACAGAGAAAGGTGGGTCGAGAGACACTGGGTGAAATGTTAGACTGGTGATCAGACAAACAAACTGATAAATGTGCATACAAATAACCGGCTGAGTGCCAGACAGAGATGGGAAATCAGAATTTGGCAACTTATACATTTACTGCAGTAAACAAACTTAACTTTTTAAGCTTTAGCAGTAATCACAGCCACTTTATAATATATTCCCCCAGAGAACATCACAAGACTAAAAGTCAGAAATTAATCAACTCTGGCTCGTGTGAGTCTGAGTTCACAGCAGAGGGAAGGGCGTCCCTGTCCGTCCATCCGTCCATTATGTCCATCTGTCTTGTTGTTGGGCCACGTGGGAAAACCCAGGGGTGGATGAGGGCAGACAGTTTGACAAATGGAAAGGCAGATGAGTCCAGGAGGGGCACACCTTTACTCCCCTCTCACCCTATGTTCAAAGTCTCTCACTTTTATCACTTGACTGTCATTACAATTAGGTCCCAAAGACATCACAGAGCCGGGCTGCTCTGACACAAAAACCCCCCCAAAAAACAGGGTGATAAGTTTGCAGACTGTCAAGGGAACTAAAGCGTCTGTTTTCCGAGCTCAGTCTTTTGAAACACAGGCACGAGGGAAGAGACGTTTCCCCTTTCCTGGTGCTGTACAGTTCACAGTGAGTTCAAACTGCCAAACGTATGTGGGGTGAGAACTGCACAGGCACGCCATTTGGCAGCTCTCACATAGCCTGTGTATGACATTGGAAAATAAGCAATATGATATGATTGACTTATACTACAGTGGCTTTGTAGCATCTACCTTCAGTAACAAAATCCGGCACTCTATGGTTTCGTGAAAGCCTTTATGAGCTGCTCAGTCTATCTGATAACTGATAATACCCACAATTAATAAGGAAGAGCAATCTATCCACAGCATGTATTTTTTTTTTTTACAGCATTTCAGGTTGTAGTAATAGCGCTAGATTATGGGCTTTCACAAGCATGACAAAGCTTCAAGGGCCATAAATTCATTACTGTGATAGTTATCTGCAGAAACAACAAGCACAGATAGATAGAAAAATCAAATTCCAGCATGTTTCTTCTGTTACCCAAGGAGAGATGTCAGCTCTGCAACCATAGCACTTTTCAAATCATCCTGCTGAGGATTGCGCACAGCAAGATTTCATTCCCCTTTTCACTAGAGGGAAGCCTTTTCATAAAAAGTTATATGAGTCCCCGTCTGGGCGGACTTGGCTCTGTATCTTGTCGCCATCTTTTTAAATCAGCGTTTGCCTCAGGGTATTTCACTTTGATTAAAAAAACAGTTGATCGTGAACTCTGAAAATGTGTCAGATGGATTATGTCATGGAAATTATAATAGCAGCCTAATGTCTGTATTTATGCATGGAAAATGTCCCCTGAAAAACATATGACATTGTCTGAGGGGAATCTGTGGAACTGAAATATGTCAGTGGGGTTAAATGAAGTGAAATCTCACATTTAAGGGCATTCAACCATTGTGACTCACTGTATGAAACACATGTTAAATAACATTTTACTGAAAAAGCATCATGCCTACACTGTTCTATGGAAGCCCTAAGTGTACATAACGGGGATTTATTTTAGCCATATCCTCAGAATTTTAGTGCTTTGATCAACAGCCCTTGGTTTGAATTTGCGTTAATTAATTGCATAATTGCTAATCAATAAGTTGACAATGAAGTGGCATTTGTTCATGTGATAAAAGTGTCCTTCTAATTAACGTATTTATATTGTACAATATACTTCAGTACATCAATGTATTCTCATGAATTATTCCTCAGGATTAAGAAAAAGACCTTAGACAGCAATAGTGCAGTTGTTCCAATCTTGAGGGATGAGGCACTTAGCTTAGCTTAGTTTAGCCCAAAGACTGGAAACAGGTAGAAACATGTAGCCTGGTCCTGCGAATGATAATGATAACATCTAGATTTCACTGATTGATAATTATTTAACACATTATATTTCAGTATGTCACTCCATACAAGAACTGGAGTTGGCATGGCATGTTGGGGTTTTACAGTATGTGTTGGACTAGTTCTTTGCCAAGCATTGTAACTTCCTTGAGTCTAAATAGTAAACCTGTCAATCTTGTAATCTGACTCCCCACAAGGAAGCAGATATTTCCCAAAATGTAGAGCTATTCCTTTAAGTACAGGGTAGGGGACATGGTTATCTTAGCTTAGCAAAGGTGGGAAATGGCATTGGCACACTCAAATTCACATCTAAATCTTAATGACTTGCATATGATAATTTTTTTTAAGTGAAGGGAAGTTGCCAGGTTTGATACCATCATGCTCACTGAAGGTGACGGTATTAGCCTCTGTTGGTTAAAAAATGGTAATAGCATGTAGCTCCACCTAACAGGATGATTTGTTTACATCACCTTTTATGTACAGATTGACCCAACAAGAATACAACATTAATTTTTGAGCTTAAAGTTTTTCCTTAAGGTAAAGTTTTTAACTTTAGTTGAGGCTATGCTAGCTCTTTCCACTCTTTATGCTAAGTTAAGATAATCACATCCCATCTCCAGCTCTGTATATAAGCCAAACACACAGACATGAGCGTGATATTTGATGATTTCGCTCTATGAAGACAGGAAACAAACAGGCTTTTCATTTAAAACAGTGTCCTAAAAAACATGGTAAACCCCAATTGTTTAGTTACTCTTAGGGATTAGGAGCATTAGGAACAAGAACAGCCAAACGGGCTTCTTAAAAGTTCCCGGTTCCAATTCTTAGTCCAGATGGGAGAACTTTGCTGAGGAAATTTGTAATGCTCTCCAATCACTCAGCAACTACCACCGAGAGTCCCTTAAGTGGTGTATTGAGCATAAATCCCTGTTTCTTGAGTGTTAAGTGAAGAGATGACAAGCACAGGAACTCAAAAACATACAGTAACTGTTCTTCTTTCTGACAAGGTGTTGTAATACATCTACACTCATCGAACCCTCTCTGGATGAATCAGTGTTTAAAAAAATAACCAAAAAGCTCAAATGATCAAATTACATTCTTTTATATGATCGTTTTGCAAAGCTTAAGAGCATGAGTCAAGTCAGAGTGTTACATGCAAAACATGCAAAGAGGAAATCTGAGTTGATTTGTCTTTTCTTCGTCAAGCCATCAGTGCCTTCTTTGGTGACTCAGCTGTGATGCATCCTGTCACGTTCCCTTCTGGAGCGCTTCGCTGGATACGTGTTACTGTGAGTGACATCCACGTTCCACCTCGGAAAATTTTAGTCGACACATGCAGCCCCAAAACTAAGTCTGACCATGACCCCTTTCTTTATACGTGCACAAATCCAAAGCATGATTTATGGAAGGTATAAGGAGTATAGAATACAAGAATCCTCTGACCGCAACACAAGTTATTTTGTTTGTTGTCAGGATGTGGTTGAAACACCATCTTCTTACCCTAAAGATTCGGTATTGCGGTTGGCTAGGCCGGGAGCCAGTGTATTCAGAGAGGTTTTGTCTTAAAAAAAAAAAAAAAAAAAAAAGCAAAAGCCTCCTCTAAACTTCAAACCCTTAAGAGACTAATCAGGAACAGGGTCAAAAATGTCATAACAATGGAACCTTCCAACAAAAGTAAAGCTCTCCACTTTGTGAAAACCCTTCTGGGATATTCACATCCAGTAAACTAAGAGCATAACTCGTTTAGCTTGGCCTGCCGCCCTTGTCAGTTAAGACTTCTAAAGCCAAAGCTTGGTGAAGACTCATAGCAGAAGCAGCCTGATAAAGTTACAATACAAAATATTAATGTTTTTTTAACAAGAGTGAGTGACAGAGTGTATTATATCATGACAAAAAGATTGATAGACAGATATTAGTGGGTACAAAGTACCTTGGCCAGCTCAACCCAAACCCAAAGACTTGCATTTTTGTTGTTTGAGGATATCTCCAATGAACCGTTTCAGGCAAAGGAAGAATAATAGTTTCTCCTTTGATTATTAAATTAATAGTTGTGTAAGCTTGCTCACACTTCCTGCACCTCATGCTTTTGTGAACTTGTAAAACATGATATATTGTATATTTATGACTTTTTAAAGTTCTGTGCTGCTACTGCAAATGTTTAGGAGGTGGTGTTTAGATGGACAGCTTCACTTTGTGAACCGCAGCATATTTGGCTGGTGGGGGTTTGGAGGGAACAAGCCTCAGCCAATTGAACCTCTCAAACCTTGACCTTTGCCTCTTTAACGCCCACACTCTGCACACACACACAGACACATGAAGAAACATTTTACAGTGTCTGCCTCATTCGCAAAAATGAGAAAAATACTGACACCCACGTAGGGGAAGAGGTGTTACAGCGCAACAAACACACACACACATACACGCCCACACATGGAGCATGTATACACTCACATTCACACACACACACACACACACACACTCTCTGGCCAAGTGACTGCACTGCTGAGGCCATGACCTTCTGCACTGCCCCCACCACCACTCCTCCTCCACCATCTCCCCGGCTGTCTGTCTGGGGGCTGATAGAGGCAAAGGTGGTGGGGGTCAGCGAGTGGCGTGGGGGGGGGGCCAGGAAGAGGACTGGTGATTAGGAAGGTGGGGGTGGATGATGGGGCAGCAAGAGAGGTGAACATACCCATGACCCTCTGTCCCATTCCTGGCAGCCACCCTGCCGCTCCGGGGGAGAAAGAGGCAGAGAGGGAGGCCCTGCAAATATTTGTGATGCATCCACACCCACAGACTAGATAGTGGACAACCACACTCACACACAGAGCTGGAGTACTTGAAGAGCTTTGGCTCTATTTTTTAAAACCCCATTCACATTTTCTTTTTTCTCTTTCTTCTCTTTAATTAAAGATTTTTACTAATTCATATTGTCTTGCGTGGGTTAAAATCTTTCCTGTGCTGAGTAGGAAAAGTTCATTCCCAATCTTGAATTCAGTAGTTTGCACTACTGTCACCATGACAACAAGCCAAGCTTTTTTCTTCTGATGAAAGCCATGCGATTATGTTGAAAGCCCTATAAAATATTAGCAGGTGAACCTAAGGTTTGTTTTGTCAATTTTTTTCATGTTGTGTATATTTTTATTACAATAAAACACACAGAGAACAGGAGGGTGGAAAGTAGTAGTAGTAGTAAAAGTAGATAAAGTTAATAAGTAACTAATAAATAACTCTTTATAAATTAAAAATTGGGATTTGTGCAGTATACACTGAAACTGAAAAACTCATTTTTGGCCATAACCAGGCCACTTGAGCCTGCACCTGCACTTCTGCACCCTTCATTCCAAATGGTTTTTCATCAATTTTAAGGAAATGTTTCGCAAGCGTGTGCACCAGAAAGAAAAGATTCACAATAATGTATCACATGACAATCATAAATAAAATCCCCTGTTCACACTGCAACGAGAAACCAGGTTTTTTACATTTGCCTTCTTTGGGGAGCATTTATTGAAAAGGCCAGTTTCAGTGATTATAAAGGGAAGAACAAAACTGAGAAAATAAGGACATGGTTTTAGATTTATTTGCATTTACACGGCTGAGTGACACAGAGTAACTGGGCTGAGCCAGCAACTCTGCATATGAGCAAGTGAGCGAGGCCGGATACAAGAACAAGTGAGCGAGTGAACAGTAGTAGTAGAGTGAACAGACGGGTGAGGAAATGGGGTGGCAGGCATTCAGCGGGGGAGCTTTAGAAACGCAGGTGCCTTAATTGTCCTCCAATAAAGCCTCGGCGAGTGGGCAAACCTGTGAATGAGTGTCTGTTAAAAAGAGGGATGAATGAGGTGCACGTGAATAAATGAATGAGTGAATGACTGAGCGAACGAGTGCCTGGAAGAGTAAGCACTCTGTGGGGAAGCTGGAGGATATTGTGGATTTAGTGGGGGGATCAGAGGTGGGGTGGATGTGGTAGGAAGAGACAAGTAATGTGATGTATGGGAGGTAAGAGAATGGGGGGGCAAGAAAAAAGGGAAAAAGGGGAAGAAGCAGAGAGAGATGGTAAAGAAGCATTAGAGGGAAGGTGGCTAAGAGAGAGATATGGGAGGAAGGAGAGGGGGTGCAAAAATTAGGATAAAAATGGAGGGGTGAGGTGTGTGTGTGTGTGTGTGTGTGTGTGTGTGTGTGTGTGTGTGTGTGTGTGTGTGCGTGTGGGTGGGGGGTGGGGGGGCATCTCAGACAATGTGACATGGCACACGCTATTAATTCTGGCTCAGCGGAGAGATCCTGCCTCGCCATCTGCTCAGGGTCAGGGGCGTTCGCTGGGGTCGGCGTCACATCCACCCCCACCCCCCCACCACCACACCACCACCACCACCACCACCCACCCACCCACCTACACACACACACACAATCATACACACATATACACAGAGACAGAATCCCCCCTCCCCTCTGTCCTCGCCTGGCAGACACCCGGCCAGGCCCGCGTGCATTTCCATAAAACAATTGCAAGCCAACCTGCTCCCGTGTCGGGTGGGTGGGGTTAAGAGGGGAGTGGAACGCCTGCTAGCCTCCCTTAACAATAGCCTGTCAGATGAAAAGGCCCTTGGTGAACTTGATATACATTACAAAAGAGCCACACCACGGTAGGCCCCAAGCCCAGCCTTGCCGACCTGCGGTTGAATTTGAGCTTGGCGTTCATTCGTTTGTTTGCAGTTTGCACCCGCCCCGACCCCACCTCCTTCCTCTTAACCCCACCAAAATTGCATACACACACATATGTGCGCGTGGCAGGCTGGTGTTAGGTAGAGCTGGTATTCATGCAAAAGACACTAAAAGAAGTAATGGAAGTTTAGTTTATAGTTCTTCAATGATTCATCAATTTATCAGTTGAATTATTATTTTCATTATTATTTACTACTTATTTTAATCAGTATAAAATTATTAGTTTCCAGTGCTGAAAGAAGTATTCTGGCCTTTTACTGTACAATTTTAGTATTAGAGAAGCTATTCAGTGTTGATGCATTAACATAAGCAATCTAATGATATAAGGGGAGTTAATATCAACTATTTTATTACCTTTGGACAGTACACAGTAACAACAAAACAACAATATCTGGAAGGATGTTCAATAGAAATCTAAATTTTAATCAAATTAAAATGCTCCACTTAAATACAATAGTTGAGAACATGCACTTTCCCCAACTGTTTGGATTTTCACTTAAAAAAAGAGAAACTAAACACATAAGCTGCTCGATTGATGCCATAATAAATACAATGATTTACTGTACTAGCACTGCAGAACAGCGCAGTGATAACGATGGTTTCCAATTGAAAACAGAAACGTTCCTGTTCCTGTAGAGAGCCATTGCGTGCAAGAGCTGGCAAAGCTACAAGATTGTGGGTCCCTAATTCTGTTGGTGCTTAGCATCGGGATTAGCACTAAAACAAGAGAAGATCAGACGGCTGGAAGAGGTATCACTGTGTCAACTCATGACTTCCTGTCTGCGTTTGCCTTGCACCATCACCTCATAACCTAAACTAACCTAACCATCCATCCCTCAGTCCCTTTGCTTTTATCTTAAACAAAAGGAAAATTCTTGATTTCTTTGACCTCCTCAGTGTTTGTGTGTGCACTCATCAACCAGGCATGTAGATGGGTGAGGAGTTTAAATCCCCCCTGTGCCCCCCCCTCCACCCCCAAACTAAATCCCTTAATCTGCTCTTGGACACGTCTGGAGGGCAAAACAAACAAATAGGATCCCCCTCCCTACCTCCACCCCCCTCCTCCTTTCTACCACCAACTCCACACACACATACATAAAAATCCCCCCAGAGACCCTCACCAAGCCCCATCACTGAGCATGACATCCCCGAGACGAGAGGGTGACATTAACCCTCTCAAGGTTAATGAAGTGAGGTTGCGACTGCAGAGCTGGCAATTCAAATCACGACAGCGGATATCTGGGAAAATCCTCACAAGCAGGACAAGCACTAACTATTGTCCCCTTCTCGTGTCTTGGTCAAGGCTGCAATACAATTACAGTGTGATTTGATATGATTCTAGGTTTTACCCAGTAGCAGCTATGATGAAAGTTAAGGGCATATCAAGTTAAGGGCCACCATGAGTTTAAAATGACATGATCTCAGCTCTTGATGGAAGATGATACATACAAGTATTTGATTCAGGTGATTGTATTTGTCTCCTTCTCATTCTTTGCTCTTTTGGTCATGACATTGCAGTTTCCGAAATGCAAACTAGTTTAGAGTTTTTTCAACTCCTGTATGTTTTTTTTGTTTGTTTTTTGCTGTGTGTGTGTGGCGGTGATTGTTCCTTAAGGTTTGACCATAGATGCATTTACAAGAAAAGAGGTTATAATACACCCTCTGAGCAGTGCTATGTCTTCAGGGCGTAGATAGAGGCTACAGTGATTTGCTCTTGGAAAGTGCTAACTGGTTAGCATTATAACTTCAGTAGAAGAAAAGGCATATTAGAGACAAGAGAAACATTGGTATTGCTAACAGCTGTTAATGCTAACACTAGCTATGTGGTAAACTTACAAATAACCCATTTAGAAACTACCGCATTGATTGATATCATGCTGTACTTGCTGGTAGAGGAGGAAGAGGCCTCCTCAGGTCTGATCTAGGACCTCTGCTGCTCTCTATGTACACTACTATGCTCTCTATATACACTAATTATACTTATTCCTCTATGAAATGTTTGGAATATAATTTATATGCAGATGATGCAGTCTTTGCAACATCTAATCTGCAATCTTTATACTTAATCCCGATATCTAAATTTGACATTAAAGGCAAACCCCACCCCCACCTCACAAACTAAAGACACAATATGTAATTTGTCCATCCCCTGTGGAGCAAAATACAGCATTTCTGATCCAACACAACTATCAGCAGGAAGACACCATTCATCAGGGCCTTCTAAAACTGTCACACATCATATTATGAAAAAGAAATATGGTTCATGATGTGGCAACATTATGGTTAAGGTTTGCTTAGGTTTAGGCACAGCAACAACTTGGCAAAGATCATCAAGGTTGGGGGAGCTTCAAAGATATGGTTACGGTAATAAACACTTGGTTGAGGTTAAGGAAAGATTGTGGTCAAGTTGACTGTCAGCTGGAAACAAGAAACAAACCACAGCCTCCCCTGGTAATGTCTGATATTTTATTGACCTGCCTGTCCACCTCTGAATGAATGAATGAAATCAGAGAAAAAGCCCTGAACATCAGTCAATACATAAGTGGCCTGTAAGCTTGTTAGACGTCTTTTCTTGTGTACACGCGTACGTTTGCCCTCCTGAATGTGTGTCAGGTGGTCTGAATAAGGTTTACTGGTCATTAAATTGAAAGTGTGTGTGTGTGGGGTGGGAGGTGGGGGTGGGGGTTGTTTCTGCAGAAGGTCAAAGTTGAAAGGTCAGGAGATCAATGTGTCAATAACAGCAGCTGGTTCGTCAGCTGATGACCTCGAGGGAAAAGGGAAGAGGGGGGAAGACAAGCAAGACAAAACCTCACTGATCTAGAAACAAAACCACTCCAAAAGTTAAAAGTTTCTAGACTCAGACAAGGGGTGAGTCAAAACATCATTTGAGGCCAACAAAAAAATGTGTATCTATTTATATATGCGACTCCGTTGTCTGTACTCAATCCGGCCTCACCCTCTCCTCCCCCCTCTTTTGCCTATAAACCAACCTTATTACCTTAAATAAAAACCATCTCCTCGTCTTTTCCCCCCATTTCTCTTATTCTTTCCATTCATTTTTAGCTTCTTCCTCCCTTCGCTGTGGGTTACCTCTGACTCCTGACTGGGTGGGACCTGCCGTGGGCCAAAATGATGATGTCACTGCTGTTATTTTCAAGATGGGTGAGCTCATTGGCTGAAACCACAGAGGAGCTGGCATCCAAGTGTCAGGGAACAAGCAGCCGGGGTTTGCTAGTGGCCTGGCGCTGACTGTCATTTGCATTACATCTGGGGAAAGGATCTGGGACAAGTTGTGGTAGTCTTTCTATCATTCTATTACTCCTCTATCTATTACTCCAAAGAGTTATAAATGAGTGGGGAGTCATTAAGAGAGAAAAAGAATCATTAAAAGATGGGGACAAAAGTAAAAAGTAAAATAAAGACAGAAAGGGACAGCAAGACTGCAACAGACAGCAAGAATGAATAACACTGCTTTTCACATTTTAGAGTCTCAAAGGCATCAAGGAGCAGATATGGGAGTGTGGAGGCCAGCAGCCACACACTAGCTGACCATGACATGGAAAGAGTGACACGACTGTGCAAGATGTGCCAGAGGACTGATAAAACAACAACCACTCCTCCCCCTGAGTCCAGCTAAACTCATCGCTGCACCAGTTCCTGTTGCCTTTTACATGGATGATGAAGGGAAAATCCTCCCCCAGCACACTGAACAGTTGCCAAAAACATTTAAATGAAAGGAAAATTTGTTATTAGTTTGGTGCAATACAGATAACGTCACCTCACAATCACAATACTTCTGGTTAGGTTAAAATAAGGTCTAATGTAAATATGTTCCTCATATAAATGACACATGCTAAAGGACTCTAAGGAAATAGTTTCATTTGCTCTGATTCAATATTTCATAATAACATTTTGCCAAAAATATAAAAAATGGGGATTAATGCAGCCAAAAGAGCATAAATAAATGTGATGCTGACGGTGCATATTATCGACTGATGATGGATGACTAATTCACACCAAATGATACATTTCATTTCATTGTATCATTTCATTTTTTTCTTTTTATTCTGTGGTAAGTGATCACGGGTCTAGGCTGTTTTCCTGAACTGTCACACTGACTCACACTAGTCATGTGACCTAGTTTTTTTGCGTTGGTGTCCTTTGAATATTGCAAAACACACATATATATAAAATTACAATCAATTGCACAATAACAATTAAATCAAATAGAAATCTGAGGTGAGAAAAAGATGCTCTTTCCCACATAATCATTTTCAAACAACAGCATATCAAACAATAATAATTATGTTGACTGACAGAACCCTCAATATAACAGAATCCAATGTGGCCATAAATGTGGAAAACTGTGAATCTTTAAGTCTTTATCTGCTTTAACTCTGCCCATTGTCCTTAGGTTTTCAGATGCAATGTGAAATGTATAGACGTCATATATTTAAACTTAAGTTAACTGTTTTAAAGGTAAGGTGGAGGACAAATAAGAGAAAAAAAGTCAAAGTAAATGAATCAGGTTACTTTATCATACAGTACCACCTGGAAACCACTCAGCTTCACAGATGGTTGTTATTTATTTTGAGGGTGGAATTTTCCTTTATTGTAAAAGAGAACAGTTTTGTGTGTATATGGTTTAATCTAACGCAAACATCCTAAATTGAATGATATACACATCAATTTTTTGTGGAAGTCAGGCCCATTGTGTGTGGCATGCATACACATGGTGGCTGCCAAGGAAACTCTCAGTTACACACACATGCACACACTGCGGACACAATCTGTTTATAGCTGAACTAACACATCTAAATGCATATAGAGGTTCTGCTTTCTGGTTTTTCAACAAACTTATCTGGGTGTGTATTAATGCCTCACATCTGTGTGCCAGTCAGGGTATCTGTAAATGTGTTTGTATGCCTGTGTGTGTGTGTGTGTGTGTGTGTGTGTGTGTGAGAGAGAGAGAGAGAGAGAGAAAGAGTGTGAGGGTCAGTCTGGGCAGCAGTCCAGACTGCTAAGAAGAAAAGGAGTGGGTTTCATCACAGGAGGTGGGTCTGGGCGCTGTGCCAATCAGCCTAGCACACACACACACACACACACACACACACACACACACACACACACACACACACACACACACACACACACACACACACATTAAGCCTGAGGCAGTGGCCCTGTGCTGTTGATGCCTGCAGGCAGGTCTGACCACTCGCTGCCCCCACAGACACAGAGTGAGCTGGGTAGGGCAGGATAGAGCAAGAGGAGAGGAGAGGGAAACGGAGGGAAGAACTGCGGGGGAGAGCAGAGAGAGGACAAGCTGATAAGGTGGAGACTGAGAGAGACACGGAAACAGGGGCTGATAATGATAAATGGAGGAAAACAGAGAGAGAGAAAGACAGCAAGAATGAGGAGTCAGGAG
Organism: Rachycentron canadum; assembly: GCA_038496675.1. Taxonomy (NCBI): domain Eukaryota; kingdom Metazoa; phylum Chordata; class Actinopteri; order Carangiformes; family Rachycentridae; genus Rachycentron; species Rachycentron canadum. Next base: position 5,543,708 of record CM076670.1, on the reverse strand, counting down.
AGAAACAACGACTGGGGAAGGGAAAAAAATGATTTGGGGATGGGCGAAAACAAACAAGGACAAGGGATATGGGATGATTGGGGTGGGTTGTAAGAAGGTGCATTTGTCGTGGGAGGTGCGGCGAGGGGTCTAGAAATGTGGAAAGAAAAGGGGGAGACAGAGTTGAGGGGAAGAATAGGAAGAAAAGGAATGGAAAAGCAGTGGAAAGTGTTTTTGAAAAAGGGAACAGGGGGTGACATAGGCAGACAAGGGCTTTAGGGATAGTGGAAAAGGGATAAGATAAAGAAGTGCAGGCAGGGGATGTATGTGTGTGTGTGTGTGTGTGTGTGTGTGTGTGTGTGTGTGTGTGTGTGTGTGTGTGTGTGTGTGCGTGCGTGTGCTTGAGAGGTAGCGAAAGGAGAAGACAGGGTGAGACAAAGAGAAAGAGTGATATACTTTAGTGGTTTGACGGCATACAAAGCACCCTTTAATTAAACTGAGGGGAGTTTGGGACAGAGAGAAAGGGATGAGGCAGGAAATCAGAGAAAGAAAAAGAAACAGAAATAGGATGTGGTGTTAAGAGCTTGTCACAAAGTGGAAAAGGACAAAAATATAAAGATAACAGAGGCACAGAATAAGACATAGAAACCATCAAATCCCCGAATGCCTTTATTTTGCAAAAATCCAACATGCAAGAAGGTGTCAGGTAATACCCCACAGGCCTAGAGAACTACTGTATACTGTTTCACAAAAGCCAATGCTGTGCACACATGCATTGCAAATTTTGGTATCATGGTGTCATGTTTTATGGATGATTGCTCCTTGCAAATTGCAGATACATTTGCAAGTCCTGCAGGTCTCCTCGCATCCCCATGCGTGGGTCACAGGTACTGAGTTAGTTTTAATCCATGTTTTATGAGATAAAAAAGAAGAACCTGTCAGAAGCATGGCCACTGGATCAATAAGCAGACATATATATCTCCATTTCAGTTGCTATTCTAAAACATAACATTCATAACACATACATTAAAACTATGAAGGATCTGGTGCTTTACAAATAATCTGCCACTGGGAGAAAGCACTTGATTTGATGCATCAAATTAAAGATACTTAAAGGTGCTATTACCAAAATTTTTAAATTCCAATTTTTATATTGTCAATTGAGCGAAGGATTATGTGCAACATCAAAGAGGTTGCTGATGAACATATACAGCATTACAAACACCTTTCCACAACTCTAAGGACTTTTTAAGTGTCTTTCAGCCCTATGCCATATGGTTAACATAACAATTAGCATCTAAAGTGACAGATAGTTCCCCAAGGAATTTGTGTTGGCCAAAAGATCTGAAAGTGATTGGACTCACATTCTCCAGATCAAAATGAATGAAAGTGTTGCTCCGTAACTACATGTAAAATAAGCAATTGTAGCACGGTGGTACAGTGGATAGCACCATTGGCTCACAGCAAGAGGGTTCTGTGCCTGCATAGTCCCTCCACGTACTCCAGCTTCCTAATACAGTCTAAAGAGATGCACATGAGGTTAAATTGGAGACTTGTATGTCTCTACATGTCGGGCAAGCCATAGACTGGCAACCTGTCCAGGGTGCACCCTGCCCTCCCTCACTGTCAGCTGGGATCGGCTCAAGTGACCCTGCACGGATAAGCAGTACAGATAATGCATAGATGTTTGCAAACAAGTACTCCTTTTTCCCTTAAAATTACAGAAGCACAAAATTGTATTGCTGGGTCATGGAAAAATAAATAAGACTGTGTATCGTTGAAAGCTCCAGAAGAAGTGTGTAATTTAACCTTGAGTTGAGAGTTTCTTGTAAACTTTCGAAAGAAATGTCAACTTTTAAATCAACATGGACGCAAAGTTGTGTAGGTGTTCAGTTACAAACTCAATCTGTTGATGAAGGCAATGTGAAACAGATGAAAGCTCCAGAACAAGCAAGTGTACCTTAAATTTAATTTGTATCATATACATGATAATGCGGCACAACAATAATGGCGAAGCACCGAAATGATCTATATCATATACTGTATAGACAACTTGAGGATGTTGTGATTGATCACTTTTTTATTGTCTGAGCTTGTGTCTTAATATATTTTCTCTTCTTTAAAATAACACCAGAAATATGCTTCAAAAAAGCACCACAAACCAGCAACAGAGGGGGAAAACAGTGAAAAAAGAAACCAAGAAAGATACTTGGCATGAGAAGGTTTTAAATCCCAACAAGGTCATCGCTGTTATCTGCACAGCACAAAGTGTCAAGTGTTGCTTTAGTTCTGTTGTTGCTCTTGTTGCTTTTGCTTCCACTCCTCTTTTCTCCAGTACAGACAGGCAGAGAAGGGCCTGAGAGGTGCAGCAAGACAGGCTCAGAGAGAGAGAGACAGAGAGAGAGAGAGAGACAGAAAGAAAGAGCGAGACAGAGGAAGAGAAAGAAAGAACATCTGTGTTGGTGCCAGAGTGAGGTATAGGGTTTCCAGAGACTTGTTTTCCTGACTTAGTCGTTCTGTAAGCCCTCCATCGACTTCCCCTGTTACACACACACACACACACACACACACACACACACACACACATACATACATACATACATACACAGACACACACACACAATCCTTGCCTCTCCTCAAATCACACTACATATCCCAGAAGATAGAAGCTTTTGGAAAACTGAGCCCAGTTCCCCTGGGCTAAACCCGCGCTCCGGTTACACCACCACGTTCCAGAGCGCAATTCCTCAGTGTTGGGCTGAGTTTACTTAGGCAGACGCCTCTCTCCTCAAAATGCTGCACAATCACCCCCGGAGCACTTAATCTCTGTTATTGGAACTTTGCTCCTATCAGTCCCCTTCCATCTAAATATTATTGGAGGCAGAGATAATAAAAAGTTGCAATAAATATGTGAAATAACATTGGGAGAGCACAGAAAGTCCACCTCCTTGGCAGTTTACATTTGAAATGAATGTGTTAATATGCGAAGTGTGCATATGCAACTCCCAGCTCCAAGGAATTACTTAACAATGCATAAAAGTAAAGTTCTCCAGTCAAAATTCATCGTAAAATTTTATATATTTACGTGACTGACACTGAAAAGTCAATAAAAGCTTCCTGTGCTTCAGAGCAAGGACATGTTTTATCTCGAAGACATTAAAGATCCATCACTTTGGCCTTCACATTAAATTCACTACGGCCTGCTTATGGTTGATCTGATTGCTCGCTCTAAATGATGGTTGAGAGTCAAAAGATGTGTCATCTTTATGCAGTAATCACATGGCTTTCACTGCAAAAAGCACATGTAACTGCAGGAACGATAACAGCAGACACAAAAAACACAGTATTGTGTCATAAACCACAACTCATCCTAACAATTTAAGGCATATTTCTATATCTGTGTGTTACTTCATAGTACTCTAAATGAGTGGTTCCCAACCTTTTAGGCCTGTGGCTGTTAAAACAAAGCAAAATGTCTGTTGTTCCCAATGTATTTACTAAGGAAACAAAGAAATATTTTACAAATAGATAGGAAATATTAGAGAAAGAAATATGTAGCAGATAGCTTGTGACCCCTCAAATTAATATTGGAGCTGGTTCCTGAATATCAGATCAGTAACCAAATGACTGTAGGCAGAGATTTGACAAAGTCACTGTTTTGTAATCTGAGCTATGAACTCACTATCCCCACTATCCCCAATGAAATGAAAGGCAAAGCTTTGCCCTGCTTTAACCTGAGTAAAGGTCTAATTGTATAGGGAAAGTGAAAACATTTGTGTGGGTGTAGAAAACCTTACTTAAGTGTTAAACACTGGTCCACAATGGCAGCAATAGTTAACCACTAATGACAATGTCCAGTCAAACTTATTTGTAGGAGAATTCCTGAGTGAAGTCTGTCCATGTTTCCAGATTAATTTATAATAACACCTTTACTGCAATAGATGATGCTTTAACATAAGGTGCACATAGACGTACTTGAACAGAAATAATTGCGGTAATAGGTTTCAGTCCTGTCTGTGGTGTACGATATGTTTCACACTACATACAGTAGGTAGCACCAGGGAGCCAGACATCACTGTGCAGTAGTGTGCAACAGGAATCCAGAAGCCACAAGTACAAGTTGGTTTTCCTTCTCTCTTGCACCCCTCACCCCCCACTCCCCCCCCCACACACCCCTCACCCCCAAGCCAAACCGCTCTTTCTGATACCTCAGCCTCTGTCCAAATGATTCATTCAACCATCCACCCACTAAAGAAACACTGAAACAAAGAGCGAACGCAACATAAAACAGCCTATACTTTTCCGACCACATGCCTTTGCACACAGACAACCAAACCCCCTCAAACACACACACAGACACACACACACACACTGTAAGTTTCGAGCACCCGCTTGCATGCCCACATTATGAAACAAAAAAAAAAAAAGGCACATATTTACTCATCCAGACACACTGCAAATACACACAAACCAAATTACACACAATTGTGTTCATCATATTTCACATCATTCCATCTCCATCTGCCTGTTCCTGCACCGAAGCCCAAAGGCAACACTGTTCCTGCCACCACAGGTCCCGGCCCCCTTCCAGAGTCGACCTGAGATGACATCACCCCCCCCCCCCCCCC
>CM076670.1:5441702-5538720 GCA_038496675.1 Rachycentron canadum | reverse complement strand
CCCCCCCCACCACCACCACCACCCGTCTCTGCACCCATCCTACTCGAACAAAGGGCTGTGTTCCAACACAAATCATCCAGCCCTGTCTTTAATGACAGGGTAGAGCTAAGTGATGCCAGGGGGCAGGAGAGCTGGAGGTACTTTGGTCTGGGATGCTGCCTGTTCAGGATTCCTCCCTGAAACATGTGGTTTGTTCTCTTCCTCGCTGAATGGAGCAGGAAAGGAGGGACGGATGAACGGGGAGAGCAGGGAGCAGGGAAAAGGGAGACCACAAAGTAAGCTCATTGCCCAAAGGGAGAGATCATTTGTAGCTCAGGTGGGATATGACTCTACTTTCATCTCGGGGTGGCTTTCTTTTGTAAACGGCATTAAATTGCAGAAGTATAGCCTTTGGATAGAATATGAGGATGAGGGTTATGCATGCAATTCAATCGTTTTTGCAAATTTCCTACTGACATCAGTGCATATGGGTGCTATTTAATCCTGTGGTTAGGTTTAGGGTTATGCACATGACATGACCATGGTTTATTTTTGACCCTCCGTTGCACGTACAGCTGAGGCGAACAAATGTAGGAAATAATGAAGTTCTTCAGCAGTTGTGGAAAGGAAAAATTTTCCGAGCTTTTAAAGCTATTGAAAAGGGTACGATATTACCATTTCCACAATCTTAAGTAAAAATTTATGGTGCAGCTCATGGTGGCTTAGATGTTGTGAAAACCTGACAATCAGTCAAAGCTGTTTTTCAGTCTTTTGAGGACAAGTTCAACTTAAGTCTCAATCTTTAAGAACAAGTCCAAGTCAGATCACAAGTCTCTTGACAGCCAATGTTCTTATGGACAAGTCCACATCACTCAGGGTGGGTCAAAGTTAAGTATCAAGTCTCAACAGCAAGTCTAAAGGCTTTATGGGCAAGTCACCTCACAAGTGAATCCCTTAGGACAAGTTCACTGAAAGTCTCAAACTGTGTGATAGTGGATCTCAAGTCCTTATGGACACGTCCAAGCCAAGTCATACATACTATGAGGCCAAGTCAAGTCCAAAGCAAGACTCTATCTTGTGATAGAGATATATCTGTCATGTGATCAAGTCTAAAGTCACGTCTTTAGTCATCGAGTCAAATCTTAAGTCTTATAATAAAAAAATCTCAAGTAGTGTGAGATTCATAAGAGTAAGTTTAGGTCAAGTCTCAAGTCATTTGAGATGAATTGAGTCTCCAGTCCTGTTATAATGAGTCATAACTGAAGTCTCAAGGCCTTAAGGTAAGGTAAGTCCATGTCAACATGATATGATGCATGTCCAAGTCAAGTTTCGTCTTTAAACAGTGACAGCCTCGGGGTACGTCTCAAGTCCTTATGGATATGTCCAGTTAAATCTTAATCCTAAAATTAGCTAAATCTAAAGTCTATCATATAATAAATCATTTGAGACTTGTCTCAATTCCTCACAGACAAGCAGGACTGACCTTTATGGGATTTTACCAGGACAAAACCTGAGACTCAAATGTTTTTACTTTCAAGTCTTTAAGGAGTCAAGTCTCACAGTGAGTCAGGTCCAAGTATTTGGTGACATAAATTTGTCTTAAGTCTCCAGATCTGTAAGCAATAATGGGAAAAATATCAGTAACTTTTGTCATGAGAAATTCCAAAGAACTTATTGAAACAACTTTGTATGTTATTCATTAGTAAAAAAATCTAAAAAGACACTTGTTCCAAAATACAAGAGACTGAGTGATTCCTCATGGACTTTCTGCTTAAGAGCCTTAGGGATTTTTTGACTATGTGAGGGAGGTAAATGCATTGAACAGATATAGTAGATTCCCCACTGGGGCAGAAATACAGATTACCAGCCTCACTCATAACCAGGACAATCACTTTGGGTCAAGTCTGCTCTAGTGCTCAGAGAGATCCTGGTCCCTGTTTGATACTAGCCACATTGTGAGCTCGCCTGCCTGGTGCTGAGCTGTAAACCTGTCATTGTTCTGGGTCAGCTCCCTCAGGATGTCCTTAAGGCCCACCACCACACACACACAAACACACAAGGACACACACACAAACACACACTGCAACAGGATTCCTCGTCTTCCTCCTCCTCCTCCTCCTCCTCCTCTTTCTTGGTGGGGAACGGGCCAAAAGCGGACAGCCTGTGTTCCGTCAAGGCGTCCAAAATTCCATGACTTTCCCAGAATTCCCGTCCCGGGCCAAGTCATATATTCTGTTGTCATCCACAAGGCCTTTAATGAAAGCCCATGAGGAACACAGAAGGAGACTGTGTCAGCTCACCCACACGCCATTTACACTAAAATAAAAATATGCACTGAATACAACTGATTACACACCATTACTGATGCTAAATATCTATCAAAACAATTCAATTCAGTGCAGCTGCTGGTATGCCATAGGATCTAGGTTTGACTTACTGAATCAATTTGCTCTGCGCGTAAACCACTAATAACAGGATACAGTTCATCTTGCAGCATTAAAATAGCAGGGTATTGTGAGTATTTTCAACACTGTGAATCATTCAGTCCACTTGCACAAAGAGTCCAACTAAAACAAGACTCGGTGTGTCACATTAGATCATAATATTACACATTTTTATCAGTCTTTATTGCATTACATGTCGCTGTGTGAAACTGCATACCTTCTGTATTGTTCATGACGATATAATTTTTAAATGCTGTCTCGGGCTTAAAATGTTTATTTTGATGAAATACCTCAGACTGTGGGGGAGTGAGGGACCATGCCAGGAACTATGAATGAAAACTGGCCCACCGGGTACAAAAAAGTGGTATGAAAGAGCTTTCCACGGTTTTTGAATGTAAGCGATGGCTTTGATAGGCCGCACTCTTATTTTCACGAATGAACGTGTCAAGTATTAAGGTGCCTTATAAATCACTCTCTCTCACTTTCCGCGCCCTGCTTTTCTTAGCTTTTCTGAGAGGTTTGGAAGAGCAGCATAATTGCCTACAGCTCTGGCCCTCTGTGTCAGTAGCCTTGCCTAAATCAACAGTCCCCCTACTGTTTTAGTGCATAAGAAATTTTTAAGATTATAATGGGACTGTAAAACGGAAACCTGCTATATAACGTGACTGACGGCCGGAGGCTCGTACAAGCTCAGACAGTTGTGCTGTGACTGTGTGTGTTTAGGATGGGTGACAATAATATTTCAGTCAGTGTGAGTGCATGCGTGTGCGGTTTTGTTAATCAAACATTAGAGTTAAATGCAATTGTGGTTTTTAGTGGGGTTTTTTTTGTTTTTGTTTTTTTTTTTTTGGTTCCACAGAATCAGTGGAACATGGGACAACATGTTAAAAGAGGAAAGGATTGGTCCGCACAATGAGGTCTGTCCATAACAAAGATTTTCCTCTCCGTTGAAAAAAAAAAAAGATGGAGGAAATAATAACTTTTTTCCAACCTTAAAGTCCAACTAATTGCTTAACATTTCCTCTACAGATCCATATGTGGACATGAGCCAAGAGACAGGATTTTGGCACATTTGTGAGTTTCCTACTCATCTCATTCAGAGGTGTTACTTAACCACACGCACCAGCTGCCTGCAGAAGAAAACAGACCCCATTGAGTTTAGCTGTGAAGACAGTAGAGACACATTATTCCTTTAATTTGAATTGTTTCCGTGGAGTCTTTCTCAATAACAGTGATGAAAAAACGGGCGAAAATCACGCTCGTGCCATCACCTGGTTATTGAAGTTCCTTGCAGCTGTTCAGGTCATAAGTGCAACAGCCTTGAAACTTTCGGCCCATGGAGGTCAGTTTTTCCTTTCTGCCAAAAAGAACTTCTTTAAAAGATAACACAGATGCTCCCAGAATGAAAATACACTACATATGACTAAGCCATGAAGAGTCCTCACATCATCCATCTTTTCCATTTGTCCCCTGTGATTCAGTGTAATTGCCAAGTGACCTTAGCAAAACACAAAGAGTTATATGTTAACATTATAATGCTAACATGCTGGTATTTAGCAGGTGTAATGTTTACCATGTTCACAATCTTAGTACAAAATAGGACGAAACATAAAGTACAGCTAAGCCTGATGGGGATGCCATTCATCTTGCAGATATGTGGCCATAAACCAAAAGTGAACTTTTGACTTCATGGCACTTGGTGATAAGTTAATAGACAAGCAAAGTTATTACACTCAATCTCTGGGATGCACAAACCTCTAAAAAGTTGTCATGAAGATTGAGTAGTGGTTGAGGGAGATTTCCACCATTCAAGACAGGACTTACTGTTGTAACCATCCTTATCTAAAAAGATAAGCATTTGCTCAACACCATGAATGTGTCGTACAAAGAGATAAATAAAAACATGTTTCCCGGGTGACTAAATGACTACATATTCTGTTTATATTGCACAAACAAATACACAAACCATTATTGCATCATCTGCCCTTTACCATGGGCTCTCTATGCTCATAGCTTCGACTAAGAACTGACACATCACTGCAATGAACTGCAATGCCTTCATGACTGGGCAACGGAGATGCAACCTAAAACAAACCACAATCATCTATTTGTGGTCCTGCTTGGGGCAAATATGAACAGAATACAAAAGCACACACACACGGCGTTTGGAGTTCCAGTAAGTTCCACAACCACAGTTTACTCTCTCGGGGATACTGAGTTCCTCTTAACTGAACCTCTTTGCTTTCTTTCCTGAATGACACATACGCGCGCACACACATAAACACACGCACACATACTCATGCACGCACTGAGTGTAACACTAGCTCCCTCCAGACCACACTGTCACTGGGGCAGCTTGCCTCGTCTGCCTGCTGTGAGCCTGGCCGATGCCTTTCTTTTTTCCTAGACGCTGCTTCAGACTTACACTATCTGTTTCCACAGCCGTGCGCCTGCTGACCCAAGAATGTGGACAGCGCTCTGGTACATTGTTTTACAAGGCTAAACAGTGTATTTGAGATGTGAAATGTAGACTCTTGCTTGTTTTATGGGAGAAAACCAACTGTGTGCTTTGCTCTTGTGTACATGTACAATGATTATCTGTGATAGTCCTTTTTTGTGATGATGCCTTTGGTGAGATAGTCATTACTTTAGTGATCTGCATGCAATGTCGTATAAATGTTGACTAAGGTGACTTATGTATAACCCAATTTTCCACTGGATTGTATTGGGGTATACAGCACACTCATCATCTTTGATTTAAGCTAGCAGCTCACATTAGCCGCTACTAGCACGATACACTCAGATCTGTAGGGTTAACTACACTGTGTTGAGTTGCATTATGGGTAACTTAGGTGCCACGTTTGCCTGGAATTTTAAAAAATAGATTAAAGCAAATACTGCACCCGTTCTGCAACAGTGATTTTGATTTTATTTTTTCTGCTCCATCTTGAGTCTGTTATGGGTGAGTATATTATAGAAGTGTCATGCTAAACTGGTGGATTAGATGCACTAGATTTCACAAGGGTTACTCATTATGTCCTTACACGTTTATACGTTTCTTCTCTCACTTCAGGAAGAGCCCACAAGCAGGAGTACGCATGATTTTTAATTATACGTTCTTTTGTCTGCTTTGTCTTATTTGCGGCTGCAACTACTGATTACTTTCTCAGTTGATGGAATAATTACTTGGTTTGTTTTTAACTCAATGTCTCAGCTCTGCTCTTAATTTCTTCCCCTGGCATGTTTCCTCTTTTTTTCCCCTTCTTCCTTTATTTGACAGGTGCATATCTGTATTAGTTTCTAGATTTATTACATAATTTTGTTATAGCCACCTGTGTTTTATATTTGCTAATGCTTATAATGTGGGCATCAATGTGGGATGGCCTTCCTTTCTTTGATGGGGAGCATGCATCTCATTAATTATTTGTGTACCAACAGATAAACAACAACAAAAAGAAATCTCTTTAGCCTTAAATCAATACCAGAGTTCTCTGTTTCCAATTACTGAGTGTGTCATCAAGAGGCTCTTTGGAGCTCTCCAAAGTTCTTGTTTTTGTTATTTTCTGCTTCTACTTTACACACACACTTGACATAGCATGAGCGAGGTTTTGCTCATGTTTTACACGCCATCCCGCCCTCTTCCCGAATGCTCTCTTCATTGGTTCTCCAACCCCGTGGCCTGTCTGTCAACCCTTGTTCCCATGGCACTTAGCAAGAAACCTTGGCCAATTATCTGCTGGTCACACGCCTAACAAACTGCTCAGGGCGATGGCGTGCCACCAACTCGCCAAAACCTCTTCAATAGCTGTGGGAGATTTGTGTGATAGGTTAATGGTAGGATAGTAAAAGTGCTGCAAAGGCGACAATGTTGAGTTCATGTTGGTTCATAGTGCACTGTGACCCTATTGAAAGTTTTATAGTGATGGGTGTCCATCTATTCAGCTGAGTGGGACAAGGGCCACATAAAGAGAAGCAGACACACAGAACCATAAAAGCCTGGTACAGACTCGAGGCCTGCTTCAGAAGAGACAGCCATACAGAGAAAGTGCACGTCTGACATGTGGTGTCAGTGATTCTAGCACTTATTCATGGGAAGGCAGGACTAAAAAGCATCAAGCCATGCTGCACAACCTGTTACATACTTTGCCAGGCAAAGTAACAGAGATTGAGTGTCTCTCTATTCTGTGTGTAGGTGACGCGTCCCCTCAAGAATGTGGTTCTCTTCCTCTCTCCGTTCGCCTCAATTTCCCCTCTGGTTGCTTACTTCACTCACACAGCCGAGGAGCTGTCGCTTGAGGAATCTGGAAAACACCAGTGGGGAATGAGAGGAATTTCTGCTTTTCGTTTTTCCTTAACCACCCCCTCACCCCTTGCTCTCTTTACTTTGGACGCCTCTGCACTGCCGAGCTCTTGAGTTTTCGCTTGTATCTGAATGCAACCCAACAATAACAACCTCTCATAAACAATGGGGCTTGTTGATTGGGGGGTTGAGAAGGAGAGTGGCCGTTGCTGGCCCATGCAGTTGGTTTTGCTGGCAGTGGGCCTCACGAATGGTCCTGAAAGTCCGAAAGTACAGGCTACATCGAGGACTGTGAAAGATTTAAGGGCAACTTTAAAAATGCACCATCTCTGAAGGACCATAAACACATGCTTTAGCTCTTTCTTAATCTATCTTTCATCCAAAAGGACTTTGATGGACCAAACTCTGAAAGGGGATGCTGGTCAATGTCAGGAAACCACAAAAGTACAAGGGAAAAAATGGTAGTTTAGGAATTCTCTGCTTTTACAGCACCCGCGGACTCGTAAAGGGAGTCTGGATCACATCGAGTAAGATTTTGAACAAGACAACCATGGAGCTTTGCCCCATCCTTTCAGCCTATGGGCAGCTAGAGTCACATGGCATTCAAACAGTTAAACCCTGTGTCCGTGACAAGGAAATGATAATTCAGAGCGATGTGTCCTGGAATAACTCTGTCTCTACTGTTTCCACTCTGGAAGATGATGCTGCACATTACTGGACATTGTCCCTCATCTGCTGAACCGTTTTTATGACTCTCGCATCAACTAAATCAAAATAAAATGTCAGAAGAGATTCTTGTGAATGGGGTGGATAAACAAACCACTGTATTTTGTTATAATGTCCTGCAGGCTGCATACCAAAGCAAGGCTGTTGGAAATACGAGAGTTTTTCCAAAATATCTAAGATGAATAAACAAAACAATACACAGTCCAACGTTCTCTGTATAACTGGCAGGCATGGAGTGCCCCCTTTTGGTCAAATGGCCACATTTATCACATTTGAAGTCATTTTTTTCTGTCTCTCATCACAATATTTTACCCAGTACAACAAAAATTGTGTGAAGTCTTTAAGGAAATCATGTTTAAGTTTTTAATAAAGCTTTAAACTTTATTTATAGGTTAAAGAATCACTCAACAACCAAAATTAAACACATTCTGGATCATTCATTCACTCACGCGCACAGCAAGCACTCATTGAAACAGGCATTCTTCATCAGCATCGGTGTCTGGAATTGGTGCCGGTCTTCATTTGCTTGTAGGCTTGAACGGATCAGACCAAATCCTCACACCTTTTGGGGAAGATTATAAATAAACAGCTTCAGCAAGAAAAGGATGACGTGAGAGAACTGGTGAGGAATTGATGGTGCATAGAGCGGTTTCTGTTTTTCTCACTGCATCTTTTTTAACTGTATGTGCAATTTAATAAAATCTCAATTTCCATACTTAAGGTACAAAAATTGTGGACAGTGTGATGAGTTCCCAAAAGTTTTCATTCAATGTTTTTTTGCTTCATCTTTGAGGTCACAAAATATGATTATAATTGTCCTAAGACAGTAAATTAAATAAAATGTTTTCAAAGACGGCATTAGACAAAAACAAATAAGAAGCAGTATTGCCATGTGTGTTGGATAACCCTATAAGTAAAACATCAATAAACTGTAAATTATGTAAATTTACATTGACATAAGAAGAGCAATTGCAAAAGTTGAATGACAGTGAACAAGAAGTCGAGTACTCTGAACGTTCAATTAGGAACATTTCAGTCTGCTTAACCTTCATCAAGTATCATGCTTGTTATATAGACTGAAACATTGCAATTAAATATATCAAATATCCCATAAATATACAGATCTATATAGTAGATCAAATCTACTATGTGCTCTTACCCACGGGTTGAATATCAGCCTGGTTGATTCCTGCCCTGTTCATCTTTTGGATTTCTCCTAGCAAAGACACACAAGGACAGAACAGTACATTTACAGCAGGACTTCTGCAGCCAAAATCACTGTCATAAACAAGATTTCCACAGAACAGCTGGTTATTATCAGTTTTTATTGTTCTCTTTTGCCTGCACTGACAGTAACACCAGAAGAAGTTCATCACGGTTTTACTGTATGTCCTGACTGTAGCTTTCCATCTGTGTTGGCCAGAACTGGCTGGACATAATACGATGATGCTACAACTATTTAACTTAATGCATTTTCCTGGCATGATCCTATCTCTGTCTTTGTTGGTTTAACTACATGTTTATGGATTTGTGAAAGTGGAAAAGAAACCTCCGGGTGGATGAACTTCAATCGCCCTCACTTTAATCTTTAGCCACATTTAAGGGGGAAAAAAAAGGTTTATGAAAATTTAAGTTCGTTTTTATTTTTTGTCACATTTTTTATTTGTGAAGACCCTTCTTTTAATGCTTGGAGGACATAAAAGCCGCAGCTCTTGGAGGTTAATTGATCGTAAAAAGTGCCAGAAAACAGAGGTTACTTAGCTAAAAACCTGCCAACGCTTTACATCATGTTAGCTAACGTCTCCTAGCTAAAACCACTAGCTTAGTTGATGTGTTGCCAAATAACACAACGCGTGAAAGAATTAGCTCATAGTTAAAATCTTCGTGCACAACAACACATTGAATGACATTAATCTGGACACTGAAGAGTATGGTTGTGTAACTAAAACTCAAGGAAGTCATAAAGCCACTTACTGTAGTCTTCTTTATGTGTGAGCGGGTAGAAAAATATGGGGTAAAACGCAGCGGCAACCGCCGTGATAAAGCCCCCGAAGACTAACGCAATTGTCCTATTTTTTGACATTTTTGTGTCACATTAGAAGAAACGCTCTCACCTCCAAACAACACACAAGTGTTTCCGGCGCAAAGGTCACCAGCGCATTTAAACGCGTTTGGTCTCTCTGGGCATCCGTAGTGGATGTGTTTGACTCGTCAGAATCACGTGCTGCAGCACAACAAAAACACGTAGGGAGGTTTTAGATGTTAGCTAGCGCTGTCCTTCCCTGGTGGGATGTTTGTTTGTTTGTTTGTTTGTTTGTTTGTTTGTTTGTTTGTTTGTTTGTTTGTTTGTTTGTTTGTTTGTTTGTTTGTTTGTTTGTTTGTTTGTTTGTTTGTTTGTTTGTTTGTTTGTTTTTAAAATGAGATTTTTAGCCGTTGTTGTGTTTGTTTTTTGTTGCTGCTGCTCATGTGGAGTGGAAGCCAGCGAAAATGAGCCAATTCAGACATTTGTAATTCCTCACAGTCACATGGACGTTGGCTGGGTGTACACCATTCAGGTAGGTTTCAATTGTTAACCTGTCATGCATATATTGTGCAGCCAACAGTTTGAAGTTTAATTTTACCAAACTACTGTGACTCATATAATGATGATAAATCTGTGTATTTTCTGTATGAATATGAGTTTGAGTGTGTGTTTTCAATAGGAGAGCATGCACGCCTATGCAGCCAATGTATACACCAGTGTGACTGAGGAACTGTCTAAGGCTAAAGAGCGAAGGTTCATCGCTGTGGAGCAGGAGTTCTTTCGACTGTGGTGGGACACTGTAGCCACAAGCACCCATAAGAGACAGGTAAGTTTTTATGATATAAAATAATGGAAGATAGTCTCAGTAAATCAGCTCCAAAGCGTATTTTTTTAAAGGGATACTTTAGTATTGTGCTTCAGAGATTTTTAAGAGACAGATGACAGAAAGTTTAGTCAAAATCTAAGCAAGCAGAGGCCAAGATATCCTGTTTTTTGTAAGCTGAGTAGTTCTGAGTTGACCTTTGTATTTAAACACAGAGGAGGCACTTTTTACAGCTTTAAAGCAAATGGCTAACATGTTATGGTTTGGCTTTTTTAGGTGCGACAGCTTGTAAAAGAAGGCAGACTGGAGTTCATCATCGGGGGCCAAGTGATGCACGACGAGGCTGTAACCGATCTAGAAGATGAGATATTGCAAATGACAGGTAGTGCTACACGTTCCCTGCCACTGTAACCCCCAATTCCCGTGACGACATTTGTTGTAACATGGTTCCCCCCTGCTGCTACAGAGGGACACGGTTTCCTCTACGAGACTTTTGGGGTACGTCCTCAGTTCTCCTGGCATGTGGATCCATTTGGAGCCTCTGCCACCACACCAGTGCTGTTTGCCCTGGCAGGTTTTAATGCCCACCTCATCTCACGCATTGACTATGACCTCAAAGACACCATGCAGCAAAAGAAGGTATTCGCTGTTCCTCAGTCAGAGAAATTACAAATAATTTGCAATCTTTAATTGATGTTGTTGTTAATAGTCACTGCATGTTGTTTATTAATTTTTGCGCAGAAACTACAGTTTGTATGGAGAGGTTCTCCCTCTTTAAAAGAGAAGCAGCAGATCTTCACTCATACTATGGACCAGTTTAGCTATTGCACTCCTTCTCATCTGCCATTCTCAAACAGGTTCAGATTATTATTTTTTTCTATTTGCTGCATTTTCATTGTGTGTGTCTTCCATACCAGAAGCTTTATCTCTACCAAAGTCCATATGCTGACTTAAGCAGTATGTGACTCATTGATCATTTTAAAAATCTGGTAACTAAACGAATGACCTACTGACTTAAATATTGAATACGAAAACTACAAATTGTCACCACAAACATTTTGTTCTCAGGTCCGGTTTCTACTGGAACGGAGTTGTCTTGTTCCCAGACCCACCTAAAGATGGAGTATATCCCAACATGAGCCTGCCTGTAAGTAAGGAAACAGTACACGCCTATGCCCAGACCATGGTGGAGAACATCAAACAGAGGGCAGCGTGGTTCAGGACTAACCATGTGCTCTGGCCATGGGTGAGTAAATAAACACTTGGGATCATTTTATTTTTGAACTAATACAGTTGAGTATTTGTCTCCAAGTAGAAAGTGGATTGATTTTGATTTTGAGATGCGCATATGCACTTATTATATTTACTTACATAAATGTTTGATCCTTGTGTTTCAGGGCTGTGACAAACAGTTCTACAACTCATCTGTACAGTTCAACAACATGGATCCTTTAATGAAGTACATTAACCGGAACAGCAAAGAGTTTGGGGTGACAGTCCAGTATGCCAGTCTAAGTGAATACTTCCAAGCCATCTACCAATCAGATCTTGTTTGGGAAATTCGGGAGAGTGAAGATTTTCTATCATATTCCACTGGTAAGAATCTGTTTCTAAAAACATATGAAGCATCACCTGCTTACGTTAAAGGAAGGAAATGAGGCCCAGTCACCTGCGGTATATATGTTTCTAATATGTAATATGTTTTATTTTCTAGAACCGTACCAGGCATGGACAGGATTTTATGCCTCCAGAAATGTTTTGAAAGGAGTGGCACGGCAAGCAAGTTCCCAGCTGCATGCAGTCGAGACTCTTTTCACTCGGTATAGGATCAGCTTCCCTGATGGACCTGTAACTAAAGAGTGGGCCCTTGACAAACTGAGAGCACTTCGCTGGGCTGTTTCTGAGGTAAACTGAAGGATAACACAGAAGACTGACATGGAATATGGACAGGACACAAATAAAAGCTTACTATTCTGACACCAGAAAATGTTATGTGGCATATGATTTTAGGTGCAGCACCATGATGGTATTACTGGCACAGAGTCTCCCAAGGTGGCAGATATGTACCTGGACCACCTCATGCAGGCCATGATGGGAGCAGAGGAACTTCTCGCTGCGCTCTTTCTGCTGCCTCACCACATCAAGATCCCCAGCATGCTCAGCAGCCACTATCACAGAAAAGGTGTTTCTGTACTTATAAGCCTGCTAATATTGGCACAGCACTCCCCCTAAAATTCATAAATTGTTGTTTTTAGACATGTGTGAAGAAACTAGATACAATATGTGAGTTTTAGAAGTGAAGGTTGGTAGATCTTTTACATACATTAATATATGAAGCTAAAAATTAACTTTGAGCTAAAAGCTAATGTTAGCACCAGGAATACTTTCAAACATTAAAGTTATCATTTTTAATAAAATAATAATTAATCTCCTCGTACCAGGTGTTCATCACACTCTGGAGCAACATGTCATTGTCTACAACCCGTTAGCGTGGAACATCACCACTATCATCAACGTCACAGTCACCTTCCCGAATGCAGCCGTCTTTGATGATAACAGACGGCCTGTGCCTGCGCAGGTATTATTAATATTATTTTTTCAAAACCGAATAGTAACAAATGTTTAAATGTTTAGCCTAACAATGCAAAAACATAGTGGAACATTAAAGAGTCATATAATCGATAGCATCTAGAGCTGACTAATATTAGCCACCAAAGCTACTGGTCTTACCAGACCAAGTAAGGCTACAACAGCAGAACCCCTGACTTTTGTAAGAGATTTATTCATAAGTCTACTCTCACTTTAAATATTGAATTCCAGTATTTATGTGCTACTTAAATTGACATAAATACTTTAAGAGTTAACAGTAACAGTAATTTTATATTACAATAAGCATTTTTTTGTATATTGTTACTCATTTGTTTTGTGTTCCAGAAACATCATCTATTTAATGTATTATATGTAATTATATCTATCTGTCTGTTACAGATTCAGAGATCAGCACAGTCTAATGTGACCTATGATCTTTTCATCGTGGTGCACCTCGGAGGCCTTCAGCACAGAAAATACTCGATCAAGTTCTCTGGAAAGCCAGGCTCTGGCAGGTCTAAGTGTGGCTGGACCTATGAAGCTAAAGGGGTCCTGTTTGAGAGACGCAACGTGCAGGACTGGACAAAAACTGGGAGGAGGCTTCTACCAGTTCTCAACGAATGTTACAAGCTCATGTTTGACCAGGATACCAATCTACTGCACAGCATTACTTATCAGTAAGATGTGACACTTTATCACACTCAATCCTATTTTTTAGATGTGATACCTGTTGTTTCACATGTAGCATGTAACATCTGTGTCTATGACTCGACATCCCACCTGTTAAAACCAAAGGTTTTCTCTCATGCTATTGTAACTCTCTGACCTCTGACCTCTCTGTCTTTCTTTGTAGTGAGGAGAAAAGGAGAGTGAGGGTGTCTCAGGATTTCTGGGAGTACTATGCAAATGGAGAAAAGACAGGGCCCATTTCTGATAACTACATCTTCAGCACCAATGGTCCAGCTGTGCGGGCCTACAAGGCTGTGGAAATGGAGATTATCCCTGGAAAGATTGTGTCTGAGATCAGGCAGTACTTTTACAGGTGGGTTAAAGAAATTTTTTGCATATATCAGTTATTCTGCTCCTTTCCTCCTGAACTGTTAATGCTTATGATTCAACATCTTTTTAGAGAGGAAAATGATGAAGACTACGCTTACTCAATCACCACCCGTGTCCCAGAATGTTTCGGGACCAGACTGCGGTGTCACAGGCTGGAGCAGACCTACTCACTGGGACCTCTCCATCTTAACACAGAGGTCATCCTTAGGACCAGCACCGCCCTGAAGAACAACAGGACCCTGTACACAGATGACAATGGCTACCAGATGATGAAGAGGCCACACAGGAAGTTCACTTGTAACACTTTAGCAAGAGTAAGTCCTTGGATAAAATGGAGATTTAGGCTGCGGGGCATTTCCATGACTTGGATTTTGTAATGAGTCCCAGTGAGTTTAATATGTAAAGCGATCCACATTAACATGTGTTTTGCAGAACTACTTCCCCATGGTTCGGACAGCCTACATTGAGGACGACCTCAGCAGACTGGTGCTCACCAGCGACAGAGCCCACGGTGTGTCCAGCCAAGCCAATGGACACCTAGAGGTAGAAGAAGCCATGCAAGCACACACTCATTTCCTGTCTACTCACACAGAAATATGTCAACATCTTGCATTTCCCCCTCCCAACTAGGTCATGCTTCATCGACGTCTTTGGAATAACTTGACTTGGAACCTCGGCTACAACCTGACCCTCAACGACAGTTCAGTTGTTAGGCCCACCCTGTGGATGATGCTTGGCTCCATCAGCGCCACCTCCACACTTTACCAGAGGGAGGCAATAGAGCTGCAGCACAGACCTGTCATCATGCCCATAGACAAACCTCGTAAGTGCTAATTTATTTTTTAATTTTTTTACTTTAATTGTCCACGTGACATCAAAACCTCTTTAACATCCTTTTTTGTTATATAGCGCAATATCACACAAATTGTCACATCAATAAAGTTCCTGGTGCTGCCAAAACTCATGAAGAGGAATGAAAATTTTCACTAACAAAAAAATAAATAAATAAAAATGAAGGAAATAATATCCAAAAAAGCACTGGGACCAGACAGGAAGTCTGTCAATTCAAGTGTTGCATAATGTTCACTCACCAGTGTGAAATACAAAATATGGAGGTAGTTATACACAAATCCCTGCTTCTTTCACTCTTGATTCACTTTGACAACCTATCTACTCTGTATGTAATGTTTTGCTCCACACTATCAGAGGCAGGAACCTGGCAGGAAAAGGAGCCCAGAGAAAGTTCTCCAATGCGTTCAGTCGTTCTGCCCCCAAACCTCCACCTGCTCAGCCTCAGTATCTCTGGCTGGAACTACAGCTCTAATCATGATGTTCACCTCAGTCGCATACACTCAGGTCAGCAGGAAGAAATACTTGGGTACATTGAAATCTTGTCCAATTTCTTTGTCTATCACATTCAATTATGTCATTTTTTTGTGCATTTAGGTGAGGATCTGCACTCAGAGCCGGACTATGATCGTGTCCTGCTGAGAATCATGCATCTGTTTGAGGAGGGAGAAGATCCTGAGCTTTCAAAGCCAGTCACCATCAACTTAAAGGTACTGACAAAGAATACAGCTTTGGCTCTAAATATTAACATTGTGGTATTATAAGAAGAAATCTTTCATGTTTTTAAAATAGAGGTTACTTAATCTTTTTTCTTCAATGGCCATTTCCTGTTTGAACAGGATGCTCTGCAGGGAATAGGGGAAGTAAAAGTGCTGGAGGAGCGTTCTCTCACAGGAACCTGGGACATCACCAGTCTGCAGCGGTGGAAGTGGAAGACTGCAGATAACTTAGAAACAAGTGAGAAATGGCTGCAAACAGATGAACATAGAATACTGGGTCTTTATTATTTATCTTCTTTTTTTATGTCCAGTTACAAATTTACTTCTTCCTTTTCACAAACATCTGTCTTTTTCCTTCTCTTAGAGGCCAAACGGTGTTTGAGATGTGGAGAAGAAGCTTTCACTGTCACCATCTCACCCAAAGAGTTCAGGACCTTCTTCATTCACTTCAGTCCTAAGAGCTTTTAGGCTGAACTGTCATTTGTCTTCTGTGAAGATCTTTAGATATGTAATATGTCAGCACTTTTTAAAGATTTGATAACTTGCTACACGTTAATTGATGCTCTTTTTGCACATTATGTTGATATGTTAAGAGGCACCAATGAGGTAATGGGGTGTTGATGTTCGCACTTTGAGTCCCTGTTGACTCTCACTGAATAAAGAGATTATTTTTGTCTTGTTCAAATGTCTGTGGCAGATTTCTGACTTCACTCACACAGGCTAACTAACGCTGCAGTCAAGTTTATCTGATGGGGTCGTTTGCATTAGGTTGTGGACTTAAAAAACTGCATATTGGGGCATTTACTCCAGTAAAGGCTGTTCAAACGAGTGTCTGTAGTACATTTAAGCTGTTCTCTAAAATTCAAAGTCTTAAAATCAGTTCTGTCTTTGAAGGAAGGCTGATAAATTCTCTGTGAGTCTCTGATTCATTGCAGGTAAAACAAGGCTCAGGAAAATAAAAGTTTCCCAAATAAGAGAAAATGGTTTATATGAAAAGATTTTTTCTTGTCTGACTATTGACTATCTGACTAAAAAATACTCCCAATTTCTTACTAAAAGCCTTTATTCTTAACATTTGAGGGTGATATCAATGTAAAGAGGCCTAGGTAGCGAGAGCTAAACCAAGGGGCAACAATGAGGACTCATGAAGCTTCAAGTCGCCACGAATGTAACATTGTCCTGGTGATGGTTTGACATGAAGGTTACTTGGTTTGTCAGTTGCATTTTGCCGAAGTGAAAGTGATCATCTTTGCAGGAGATAAGAGATTGCAGCTGCACAGGAAAAGGTTTGTCTACCAATATGGCCACTAGGGGCCCCACACAGCCATTTCCAGCCCGACCCCATGGTGCAAGCAAAGAGGCACCACCCGAGGAGCACCGACCCTCGGTCTGTCTGTGCATCCCGGCTGCAGCAGCTCATCGCAACAGATGGAGTCGTGCTTTAAATAGCAGACTGATGTTTTGTTCGTTTTTTGTTCTTTTTGCAGTAGCATAACGCGTCATGATCGCCTGGGAAAGACACGACGTTGTCTGCCATTTGGATCAAGATGAGCGGCGCCAGTGTGAGTGCAGTTTTCCTCATAATGTGCTCTTTTCTCAGCTGCAGGACTCGCAGCCTGAGATGCATTTGTGCTGCGTGTTGGTGACGTTTTCGAGCTCAGTTTACGCACCGTCCCTAATTTACATGGAGGAATAAAACGAATGAAGCCTTTGTTGTTGATGGGGATGGAGGATGCTGGGAGGAGGAGGCGTTGACGTGTTGCTAGGATACTGGACTGGGAGGATGCTGTATGCGAGCATCGCCCACAGGTCTCCCTGAGGTGCTGGAGGGTTTTGAGGTCAGGCCTGTTGGATGTTTGTTTAAAATGTGGAGGATTAACATTTTCTCCGTATCTGTGTGTGTGTTTGAATAGAAAAGAGAGAGGGAGCAGAAGAGGAAGCTGCAGCACTTCCTGAGTGACCTGGCTCTGCTGGGATCGTTGCAGGTCTGACCACAGTGGCAGTGACTACAATGATGATGAAACACAGTTTGCCAAGCAGTCTCATGAAAAATTGCATTGTTTTCCTCACAGGGCTTTAAATACTTCCAGCCTTGGCTCAGAGGGAAAGAGGAGTTGCTCCTGACAGTCGTCAATGAGGATCTGGTCAGTTTCTGGCGACAAAAAAAGTCATACCATGTGACCAACCTGTCTACAGAGCTGCCTGCTTTATGCCATTGTCCGTTCTTACTGTCTTGTCTATACTACATCTGTCCTCCTCGTGCATTTTTACCAAACAGTCTCAACCAATGCCACCTTCCCTCCTCCCATCACCCACCCTCTCCTGCAGGGTTGGCGATCCCCGGGCTTTGTGGTGTCCAGAGCCTCCTCTTCCTCCCCCACCAGCAGCTGTAACAGCAGTGATGTGTCCCCCAGCAGCAGCTCCCCCAGCCTGGACAGTCGAAGCAGCTCGCCCCTGCCCGGGGAACCTGCGGGCCCTCAAGAGCCTCAGTCGCCAATGCCCACGAAGCCGCAGCCACAGACTGCCAGGTGACTGACGCGACTGAAGTGTGTGTGTGTGTGTGTTCAGTTTTGAGATTGTGATCTTAGCGTTATTATCTTTTATGACATTTGATGACATTGTTATAAAGTAGTAAATTGATTGACATCTGTGGGCACTTCACTTTTTATTTTTTATACAATTACTGAAAAATAATCTTTGGGAATCATAACATTCCCAATAGACATTATTTATTGTCTTTTTCAGTAGCTATTCACTCTTTTGACCACATTGGTTGATGTCTCTCTGTGTTCTTAGGGACCCCAGTAGCGAGGAGCACCTTCTCCCAGCATCCCCCAGTGAAAGAGAGATAGCCGTACCCGTAAGTGCTTCAGTCAGTCTGGATTTTGTTTGATTCTTCTAACCTCAGTCTTTAATATTAACCCACTCTGTCTTCACAAACCTGCACTTTGTCCCTCAACAGGAGGTGAACTGCACTCTGTTTTTACTGGCCGGCTACGTCAAGTATGGACGCCCCTACGCTTGGATACGCTCCAATCACGAGCGTCTGGTCAACATCGGAGGCACCGACTCGATGGTCAAGGACACGCCCATGAAACTCAAGTCCATCTCAGACTGGCAGACACGAGGTATGGAAACAATGTGAGGAATCCAAACTGGAGAAAGTTATTGTTTCACTGCACAGATTCAATAATTACACCATTTTCCATGAACTAAATCAGATGCAGATGTCTTAACCTTCTTAGAGAGCACTGTTTGTGTGGATTAGGTTTGTGGAAAAAAGCTCTAGGTGCTGTAGTTTTAAAACTATTGGATTTCCACAAATGTTTTATGAGAATAAAAATACTTTAATACTACAGCTGCCTATTTTTTCCTTCTTTCTATCTTTTTTTTTTTTTTTTTTTTTTTTTTTGCAGGTATTCGTGTGTGGGACATCGTCAGTGAACTGGTGTGCCTGTGCACTATTCCCTCTCCTTCAAACCCCTTTGCCCTGGACATGCATTACATCAAAAGTCTTCCCCTCCCCGACCGATTCCTTGTCACAGGTGCTCTCCTCAACTTCCTGGAGATGTATGTGGTGTACGGGAATCGGGATGAGCTGCACTATGACAAAGGTATGACTCATCCCAGAAGATCACAGAGAGCAACAGGTGGTGTCAATATTTTTAACAACAGCACATCATTTGATTTTAATGCACTATTACTCCTATATTGTTATTATTATTATTGAAACCAGCAGGTGATGCTGTTTAGCTAGATGAGAAACAGACCAGACACACAGCTGTTCTACACCACTGCTACATTTCAATTTTTAATCAGCTCCTGTTGTTGATGATGTTATTTTCTCCCTTCAGTTGTAGAGGAGGTGAAGCCTCTGAGGCGTCTCCATGTCCAGTCCCTGCTGGAGTTACAGCGACACAGAGACACCTCCAGGTTGAGCTGCAGTCCAACAGCACAGGACTCTTCTGAAGAGGAGTGACCGTGATTGATCTTTACAGAGATGAGAGATCCACACTTTCACCAACTTCTTGCAGGAAAACAGACAGCAAATAGGTTCAAGGTGTGAAATCTCACCTGAAGGACTGGCAGTTGAATTGTTATACTTCAAAGATTTTTTTGTGCTTTGGTTCGTTTAATCATTGCATTGTGACTCATGAGTGTTTATGTAACCTGTATGAACTAAATGTCTGTAGAGGTCTGGTCACTATATTCATATTGTGTACACACTGTACAAATCAATTTGTTTTAAGGTTGTACAGCTCCAGCTGGATCTTCACCACAGTTGGGTAGGTAGTATGTTAAAAAAAGAAAAAAAAACAAAACAAAAAAAAAACTGGAGAATAACCCTGGGAAATGAGTCACATGACTGAGATTAAACATCCCAGGACCTCTCTAAATGCCTTGCCCTGCCACCCCCGAAACCCTTCAACCTCAACCTCTCCCACACACAGTTAAAGACAGGAATTCTGTTTTCATCAGGCCAAATATAACATTTCAAAACTTGAGTGTTCAAATCCTGGAAAAAGAATCATTTATCAGGGTCAAAGCCTCAGAAGTTAGGAGAACAAACTTGTAAGGAACAACAAACACAAATGTTGTATCAAAAAGTTTTAATAGTTCATAAAATACATATTTAAATATGTACAATGACAACAGTACATTGATAAAATATATATCTTAAAGCAGGCACTTCTACCCCTTTTCTGAGATGAGGGTTGTGCCGTTTGTAAAAGATACTTCAAGGGTACAAAAATCAATAATATTAAAATTAAAATGATAAAAACCAAGTGGCACTTCAGTCAAAAACACAGGCACATTTCCTGTTTTGAAAAAAAAAAAAAAAGTTAACATCTCTAGCTTAGTTTTGGTCAGAAAATGCAAAATGAGACCTTTATGGTTGATTCTGGGTGTAGAACTAATCCTTAAGTCCCTCATTTGTAAACTTTAGATAAACATCGCCATCATGAGAGCATGTTATGCAATACTGCACATATCAATGCCTTTAACTGTCACTTTAAATGGATTTAGGGCACCTTTTATGGCTTTGGTAATGTGAACAATTCGAGGACTCGAGAGTTAAAAGCGCAATTTAGCATCTACTGATGAGGCCGCTCCAAATGCAAAGTCATGGGTGGACATGGGAGAAGAATTTGGGGCTTTTTAAGAAGATTCTCCATCTCCCCTATTGGAATGCAGGTGCATAGCTGCACATTCCTCACAGAGGCTCCACATGGGAACACAGCGTTCCCAGTGTTCGGGCACAAACAAATGCGCAAGTCATGGCCGAGTGCGTTTTTGCTCACGTAGATGCAAATTTATCGCTATGGACAGTGATGATCTGTTCCTTTTTAGTTCGTTCCCTTCTTTTTTGAAGAATGTTGCTGTAGTGTGCATTTCATTGACCCTGCAGGTTCTGCAAAAGTCTATTTTTATTTTAGGTGCTGGGCCTGTCATGCAGTTTATAGAAGCAAATGGCCTTTTCGAATGCAGTAAGAAAATTATATAATATATCCATGAGGAGGAATTTAAACTGATGTGTTGAGGTGTCTAAGCTTACAACTGGAAATTTGGAAAGTGCTCAGAAATTACTAACTGTAAGTAACTACAATGTGTGCATTGCAGACTATAGTCAATTTTACTTTTGTATGACATGCCAGCATTGTCCTACATCAAGTAATCTTAGCCAAAATTCTCACAATATAGATTAAAAAGTGAAAAAAAGAAAAATATACGAGCTAGTGCCACATGGTTTTTAAAAAAAAAAAAACATAAAATCATCATGACCTGTCACAAATGTCAGTTAAATAAAAATCAGGCTTCAGAAACACCAGGACTTCTGTCGTCTTTTTCCAGTTTTTCATCTCTTTCCAACAGACCGAATCCTTTGGTAGCTTCAGTATCAAGTAGACTCCTTAAAAACAAACATGCCAACAAGGGGGCCACAGAAATTAATCAGTCCGGTCCTCAAATGGCTGGCAGCCAGTTACAAGTCCTCACATTGCCGTTGACAGGCGAACAAAAGGAAGCTGTCAACAGCATTTCATGCGGCATTGGATGCCACACTTGCAAAAGTCAACAGACAACTTTGCTGTGTCACAAACCTTCAAGTCCATACACTCACTGATTATGGTCATATCCTCTCACAAGCAGAATCCTCAGAAAATGTCCAAATATGGACTTTCACACTTCCCAGTTGCATCCCTTTTGTCCTTGCTTCTGTCTTGTTATCACTCCCTAACTCCCTTCAGTGCTGTCATCCTTGAGGTTGTCATTAGGTTAATGTAGTCCCATGATTGAGGGGGTAGAGCCGTGGTTCAGTTCCAGCTGTCAGACGCAGATCCTCTTCTGGTGATGGCCCTCATCGGGCTGCGTGAGACAGAGCCTCTCTTCTTCCAGCGAACTGCAAAGAAAAGACACTGGGTCAGTCATGTTAACTTGGCAGCTACAAATGAAAGGCCAACGCTGGTGTTTAAATATTAATTATGATAAACACAAGCAGCCCCAATAGTTTATCAACCTTGAAATGAATAGCCTCACTAGTGTCCAGGTGAGGCTATTCATTTACTACCACCTACTTTCATTACTTTCACCCAAAGAGTTGAGGTCAAAGGTTTAGATGGACAACTCTGTCCCACAAAGCCAAACACCAGAATCAGATTTTCTCATCAGTTTAAAAACACACAAAAAAAAAAAAAAAAAAAAAAGTTGTTTTTAGTCTGTGACAAAGATAAATAATCATCCTAAAAAAGTCACTTCATGATTTGTTATGTAGTTTGGCTGTTTCTGTATTTGCTGCTCTCTGCCTTTGTAAGTCTGTACCATCATCTCACCTTTTCCAAGACTGGCGGGCAGGGTGGAACTCTTCGTGTTGGCAGGAGAGTTGGATGACTCCTCTACACGTTTCCCTTTCACCTCTCCTGTCGTCAGCGTGGCTGAGCCGTCCTGCTGCCAGTCGCTCAGCGCTCGCTGGAAGGAGTGAGCAAGACAGGCTGTCATGTCTCGTGCCCGCTCCGCCCGGCTGCACCAGAACACCCGACACTGCAGCTGCTGCCCGTGATGCTTGCAGATGTACAGGAAGACATTGGGACGGTTGGCATCAGCAGCACAGTACGCAATGTCCTGCAGGTATGTCTTGGTGAGCTGCCGACCGGTGCTCAGCTCTTTGACCTCTACATATCTTGGGCGCACCACCAGAGCGTGATCTTTGCTCAGCTTCTTCCCATTGGCAATACCTTCTAGCAAGTGGTTAATAGCATCCTGGGCCTGCTCTCGATCCAGAGAGAAGATTTTCTCTGTGCCCAGGTAGTGGACTTTAAAGAGGGGGTCACCGTGAGACAAAGACTCTGTGCGGTCACGGCGAAAGCGGCGACGTAACGCAGCAGGAGAGTTCTTCAGGGTCTGCATCAGGTGGAAAGTGCTGAGAGACATGGTGTGTTTCAGGTTGGGTTTGGTGGAAATTTTAGCCGAGGTTTGACTGCCTGTGGTCAGCTGGTCCTCTTCAGAGCCTCTCCAACACTTCCACCTTTCTTCTATAAATGGAGCGTAGTTGCATCCACTGCTTTTATCTGAAATGAGGCAGACAAAGACACTGACGTTAGTGGATACATTTCAAAATAGCATTCATAATTAAGTTGGACAGATGGTTAAGCTTTGCTTAAGGTGATAGAGAGACCACATCCTGAAATTGGATTGTTTTGACCCCAAGGATCTTTTTAGATCTTCATTAGACTTTTATTGTGCAATCTCATGCTTACAACTCCTTGATAAGAGGGGGAAAAAAAACACTGTCAGCACAACTTGTACTGCAGCGTGGAAAAACAAAGGCCACCAAACAGGATCAGTAACGTGAGTGACGCATTCAATGAGGAATATTCACTCAGCACAGACACCAGTCATTAAATATTTACAGTCAGGCTGGAGCTTTGTGAGACTACAAACACACTGACGAACTGGGAGCATGCCAAAATAAATTAAAGCTTAATGTAGCACATAGGTGGCACAAAGGCAATCAGGCAGGTACATAGCCTTCTTTAAACTTAACCCCACTCAAAGTACTACCAACAACACTCACATTGCCATACTATTAGTTACTGTAAGACTTAAAGACTTCTGTGACCTCACCAACTGAAGTCTTATGCAACCACATCTAGGTCCCCATTGTCTCCAATTCTACATATCCACAGAACTGCCTGTTCTCCATTGTGTAGCGCTTTATTTTTTCCCCTCTCTCTTTTCTTGGCCATTCTTCCAACATCCTAGCTCCCTCCTCAGAAGTGACTTGCAGAGAGAACCGCCGACTGTTCCAAGGTGGTGGCCATTGTTAGTGAACCCACTGTGCAGGAAACAGCTTTGCATTCCCCCCTAAATATTTCTACCGCAAACAATGGCATGCTTCTGAGAGTGTGTCACATCACAAAAGAGAAGCAAGTTGACCTCGAGCCTTGTACGACCCAGGACATGAACATGTACATGTGTAGGTTACAAAGACAAGCAAAAATAATGAAGAGTCACTAGGAAACACACATACAAACTCATCAATAAATGAAGTCCACTGTATAACACCTGTGAGTTGACACAGTCTAAATTTACATCCAGGTAAGACCTCAAGTGCATCAAACCTAATAGACAGATAGATAAGCAGCCAACATTTTATGTAAAAACATGATTAAAAAAAATTTTAAATCTACTGAACACAATGTCAACAAAGAGAGACTATATTAAAGATGTATCATACAAGACAGAATTCAACAGAGTGTGGTTCACCTAGTCATCTACCGTTCCTCCACCAAAACAGAGGATTGGGAAACAACATTTGAAAGCTTTACCAGCAAGTAATTTCTTCTTTATTTTATGCCGAATTAACTGACAAAGTCTAGTGGTTACCTCCAATAACTCAAAATTATGATATGCGCCATATAATCCAAGGAATAAGCGACGAAACTTTAAATGAATAGATTTTGGAGCGTGGTTTGGCGTCTTCCGGAGCTTACTAGAGAACTCAACTCTTCGGGGCAAAACAAACCTGCCAAATGTTGACAAGAGAAATATTTACTTTTCTCAGCAGATGTTGCCAAGAGGTAAAAACAATGTTTGACGAAACGTGTGAACTACAACTGAGTTTAGGTATTAAAATGGTTCTCTGCACTTTTCCAAAATATTTCCTTACCTGTGCACAGTTTCATGCAAACGATGTCCTCGTGCGCCTCAGGTGAACCGCGGAGACCCGGGACCTTTTCAAACACACTGGGCAGGTGAAGGTCTGCAAACCCGCACATTCACACCAAAGTCTGGGTTGTCCTCTGAGCTCGGTTGTCCCCGGTGCGAAAAATAAACGGCAGCCACTCGGACGCGGAGTGAGACACCTTATGCGCTCGTGCTCTCTTTTCTCCGCTCGGCGTGAATGGGTTGAGTGAATCACGGAGGGTGCGTGGGAGATCCGTTTTAAACGGCGTAGGCGCGAGCTCGTCGCACGCGCGGACGAGCATTTGCGTCTGAACGGTGAGGAGGCCGGTGGGTGTGTGACAGAGGGAGGTCTGCAGGGCAGGGGGGGTTTGTTTGTGTGTGTGTGTGTGTGTGTGTGCGTGAGGGGGGGATTTACATGACAAGGGGCATTTACAGAACGTGACAAGCTGAGTGTCCTGTTTTTGTTTCTCTTACTGGTACTCTTGTTTTGAGGATACCTGTTTTTTGGGTTTCATATATTTAACCCATTACCACAGTTTTCCCATTTTGTGTGGCTTTAAAATCATCGTATATATCCGTGACTCTGTGGTTTTATGATTTAAATTAAATTAAATTAATCCTGACACATTTGGTGTCGGTTTTGAATCACAACATTAGTGTTGCTGCTTTTAAATTTTAACAAATATTTTATTTCAATTCATCTCCTTTTTTCTTTTTTTTTTTTATTTGCCATGTTACATTTGTCACAACCGGTCGAGGCAGGTGGCCGCCCACCCCGAGCCTGATTCTGCTTGAAGTTTCTGCCTTTTAAAAGGAAGTTTCTCCTCACCACTGTCACCAAGTGTTGCTCATGGTGGGATTTGTTTGATCCCTTTAAATTATTCTATCAAAGAGTTTGGTCTAGACCTGCTCCATATGTAAAGTGCCTTGAGGTAACTTTGTTATGATATGCTACATAAATAAAAATGTATCTTATTTGTCAAATGATGATCAAATTGACAATCAATTATGCCAATTAGCATGTAGCACTAAACACTAGTTTAGGTACATGACCACTGAAAATGTTTAAAATGTAGATTACTCATGACAATATGGTAGTTTGGATAATTTCACAAGACCGCTATGAAACAGCGCTCCTCCCCCTAAAAGTTTCACATTACTTTATTTAAACGTATGTGCAATACCATACTGAGAACACATCTGAAACTCACTACCACTTATTACCATCACATTGCGTCATAGTCCACCTCTAATGGGGATTGTTGGCCTCTCTGGTTCAGATCTGCTTCAAGTGTTTATTCTGGGGGCATTTTGAACAGTGGCAGAGGAAAACTTTAAACGGTTCCACGTGTGTATGCGTCTGTGCATCTGTATGTGTGTGTGTATATGTTAGTGTGTGGCTGGGTGTGCCTGACGTGGGGAAACAGTAGGGCCCCTGTTTCTCCTGGGTTTGGCCCAACAACAGTTAAGTTCTGGACGTCACACTAGCCTCAGTGCCTAGCAGGACACACTGGAACTATTCTTGGGGCACCAGTGACATAATGGACTATCTCAGACAGGCACCCACCCTCCCTACGTATCTCTCAACGGGCAGCAAGAACAGAGTCAGCATCTAAAGTGTGGCATAGGCAGGGTTGCAGCTGCAGCTCAGGAGGTTGTGAGAGCATGTTGCATTGGAGGTATAGCCTAGAGTCAGTGTCCCCAATGAGGGAACCATTCATTGATACAAACAACGAGGTGAAAATGCCCAATTGATTGGTAAAGATTGTAGAAGTCAAAACAAAGTTGAAGATGCATCAATATTTAAGAAGAAAAGTGCTGGATACTTATAAATGAAATCACTGTCAAAGGGCTTGCCATGAAATTAACTTGAGATACTCAATGGATTGTAGTTTTGACATTTGTGCTCCCTAGATGATGTATTATAAAGGCTTTGTGATCCCCTGAGTTTTCCTCTAGTGTAACAGTGAGGTTGAAATTTTTGTTTTTTAGTAAAATTTCTTCACAACACTCTTGGATGCCATGAAATTCTCATTTAGTTTCATCATCAGATGAATATTTTAATTTGTCCAACACTATGGTTGATGACATTCACATCAGTAGTAGCTGTACTTTCTGTTTTGTGGCACTAATTAAAGCTAATTAATGACAATTTGCATGCTAACACACCAAACTAAACTGGGAAACAGGTTGTTATACCAAACTATGTTGTAGTATTACTGCAGATAATGATAATTATGCTCCTTAGCCTTATTAGCAAAGTCACTGTGAGCATGCTGATATTAGCATTTGGCACAAAGCACTTAGAAAATCTTTTTTTGTACTGCACAATTAGCAACAAGTTCATCAGTGAGTGTTGCTGCCAAAGACACACCCAATTGCTCAGAAACGGATGGCAACTATTCAAATATCCTGACTGCCATTAATGCTGAAACACAGGTTATTGTAAGTCAATATGGGAGAAACAAAGACAACCCCTGACTACAGCAAGCAGTGTGAAGGTGTGTGTGAGCAGTCTAAGCAAG
The DNA here is from genome assembly GCA_038496675.1 of Rachycentron canadum. Lineage (NCBI taxonomy): Eukaryota > Metazoa > Chordata > Actinopteri > Carangiformes > Rachycentridae > Rachycentron > Rachycentron canadum. The sequence continues at coordinate 5,511,501 of CM076670.1, read as the reverse complement.
TATGTTGCACTTAAGGACAAAACAGCCCCTTGAATGCTCAAAGTCAACATAGTTTGTAGCTGAGCTGGGAAGAAAAATTAGGAACTAAACTGACACAAAGTAAGCTGCCATTCGTTCATGGTGGTGTTTTATAACCAGTTCTCTTTTTCTAGACTGCTGTAAATCAGATGTTCATGTGCAATCATGAAAAGTAAGATACACTGATATGTATCTAAAGAAGCTGGACACAACAACAATGAAGGCAGCATTCCAGTTTTCTATATCTTAGTTCTACTGAAGTAAAAGCACATTGCAATCTGTTCCTGGTACATGAAGTGACATAAAAAGAATCTTATGAACGTGTACCTTCATATGATAATTTTCAGGGTTGCCAATCTTTTTTCGCCACTCTAGCAGCACGGCTCTGCACTAACATTCATGGTTCCCAGAGGAATAATCCTAATGACTTTGAAACTAACTATTCAAATATCTGATTTGTCCCAAATATTGGCTTATGACCAAATAAAAATATCCCCATTAGTTTAAGATGTACCTTCTGTTTAGTGCCAATTAGTAAACGTTAGCACGCAAAACTAAGGTGGTAATAACAGTAAACAATGCTTGCTAAATATTAGCATGTTAGCAATGTCATAGCAAGTGTTAGCATGCTGGCATTAGCAACGAACTACTAGCTCTGCCAAGCACAAATCACTGTGATAGACGTTCTTACAGACTAAGAAAATAATTGTTTATATTGTGATCAATTTAGTGATCAAATATCATTCAAGCTCAAAACCATAAAACTACCCTTTTTATGTTTTGCCACATTTGAGTCAAATAACAACATCATATCCGATTCTTACTGCAGAATTCTTTTGCCAACCTCATTATCTTTGCAGGTCAAACCAGTTTTTGTTGTTGTTTACTTGAACAAGACACAAAGCTATCCAGTATGGGCCACCAGAGTGTTCACCTGTAAAAGGAAGTAGGACAAGGCGTGTAGATATGAAAACAAGAATGGCCACTATAGATTTATGGGTTGTTCTGCACTGTTCTCAAATATTTACTACAATCGAGAACATGATAGGATGAGTTATTTTTATGTCTCTGAAAGGTATGAGAAGTGCTCTGTGTAGCAAGTGTGTTAAAGTGTCATCCAGTTCAAGTTTTGTAATTTTAGCAGAGCAGGTGTGTTGCATAACACTAGTTGTCAGTCTCAAGCTGTTATGTGAATTGTGAGCATGACGTTGCTTTTTCATGGCAAAGCACAGCGGGAAGCAATAAGTAATTCTGTGTCATATGCATGCTGAAGTTTCAGTGCATTGAAGGGTTACAGTTTGAATTCATCATCAGTGTCAGAAATATGACTTAACTACTCATATCAAGAAAACAAATAACTCAGAAATTCTTGAGAAACAGTAAGTATAAGTGTGAACAACCTTTGCATACTTCCATGGGTTTTGCCCAATTAAGTAACAATAGCTGCTCTCCCAATGAAATTGACCGCATTTAATCATGTGTAAAGCCAACTCTTTATCCACTCCGTGGTTTCACCTTCCTGAACAAGTACAACAGGCCTCTGGTTTCACAGAGAGAATTGTCTCAGTTACTCAAAAGACAAGTCATCGATGGGGGTCCATTGTATTTGCTGGCCTAATTGTCAGGTTTTCCTGTTATTCGCTGAAATTCAAAGTAATGAAATCTGAGGAAATGACTAAAAGAGAAGAAAGAAGAAACTGGTGGCCTCTACATGATAACTTGGAAAAACTACCTCAAATTGGGAATTTATAGTGTGAGAGGTTTTGCCTCTTTACAGGGGTTTTAGTGTTACTTAAAAACCTACACACTCACACTCAAATTCCCTTTTTTGGCTGCAGACTGAGCTTTGATGCCTCATTGCAGTGAAAATTTAAGGGGAGGCAGTTTCCTCAGGATGTTGTTACAGTAGCATATGTGCCTCTGTGTGTTTGTAGTTTACGCTACGTGCACATCACAAGCTGCTGGTTTTTGTGGAAATACAGGAACTTGTGGAGCTGATGTACAGCCCTTTGTTTGTTTATTGTTTGTAGTCAGTGAACATAAGAGGGTGTTGGCTTGTGTAACACCACAGAGCCAGTAAGTGATTAAATATGTTAAATTCTTGTGCAAAAGTTTGCCACCATCATATTTTCAGGACTTAAATGATAAAACATCATCATATATTTCCACTGAACTAAGCTAGTCAGTTGATCAACCACTTTAGTTCAGATTGTATCTCAACAACTATTGACTGCATTACCATAAAATTTTGTACAGACTTTTATAGTTCCAGGAAGAGGGGCCTCTGAATGAATAAATGGTGAGTCTGACTTTCTCTTTATTGCCACCATGGAAACAATATTTGTGGTTTTGAGTGAAATGTCTCAAAAACTATTAGATGGATTAGTTCAGTTGCATCAAAGCCAATTGTTCAATTGAAGTAACAGGGCTAAACCTATTTTACATTGTTACGCATTGAGTTGTCTTGACCCTTCATCCAATTTGATGTGAACACACAAATTAGCAAATGTTATCATGCTAATACGCGAAACTAAGATAGTTCATCTTTGTCTTGCTAAACATCAGCATGTTAGCATAATCATTGGGAACATGTTTTTGCGCTAGCATTAGCATTGAGCTTGCAGCTCCACTGTGCAACATCCTCATAAACTGCTAGCTTGACATTCACTCTTGTTTCTTTTTGTTGACCTTTTTTGGTGCAGTTTCATTGCTTGGGAAAATTTAGTTTGCATAAACAAAGTAGGATGTTTTTAGAAGGTTTTGCTTCAAACTTTCATAAGATCTAATCAGGTAATGCGAATCCTTGTGTTTAACTAACTAATATGCAGGGCAGCTTAGCCCCTAATGTGAGTAGGAATACTATTTATTGTTTGTAGTCAGTGAACATAAGAGGGTGTTGGCTTGTGTAACACCACAGAGCCAGTAAGTGATTAAATATGTTAAATTCTTGTGCAAAAGTTTGCCACCATCATATTTTCAGGACTTAAATGATAAAACATCATCATATATTTCCACTGAACTAAGCTAGTCAGTTGATCAACCACTTTAGTTCAGATTGTATCTCAACAACTATTGACTGCATTACCATAAAATTTTGTACAGACTTTTATAGTTCCAGGAAGAGGGGCCTCTGAATGAATAAATGGTGAGTCTGACTTTCTCTTTATTGCCACCATGGAAACAATATTTGTGGTTTTGAGTGAAATGTCTCAAAAACTATTAGATGGATTAGTTCAGTTGCATCAAAGCCAATTGTTCAATTGAAGTAACAGGGCTAAACCTATTTTACATTGTTACGCATTGAGTTGTCTTGACCCTTCATCCAATTTGATGTGAACACACAAATTAGCAAATGTTATCATGCTAATACGCGAAACTAAGATAGTTCATCTTTGTCTTGCTAAACATCAGCATGTTAGCATAATCATTGGGAACATGTTTTTGCGCTAGCATTAGCATTGAGCTTGCAGCTCCACTGTGCAACATCCTCATAAACTGCTAGCTTGACATTCACTCTTGTTTCTTTTTGTTGACCTTTTTTGGTGCAGTTTCATTGCTTGGGAAAATTTAGTTTGCATAAACAAAGTAGGATGTTTTTAGAAGGTTTTGCTTCAAACTTTCATAAGATCTAATCAGGTAATGCGAATCCTTGTGTTTAACTAACTAATATGCAGGGCAGCTTAGCCCCTAATGTGAGTAGGAATACTATTACATCTGAAAACAATTTAAAAGTAATGCTTGTATACAGTAGCAACAGGTTTACACGTAAATCGGTGTTGTCTGTAAACTTGTTTGACTTCAGTTTTGACCTGCCCTTAAGGCCAAAAGTGTGACAGGAAGTGTACCCTGCCTTTTGCAAGGCACAGACCTGGGATCAAAAAGGGAAGCTGCAGGGTTGATGGAGGTGTTGTCAGTGGAATAGAAATGTGAAGCTCGTAAATGACACCTTTTTGTTTGAGTTGTGAGAGAAATAGCGTAATTTATCTAAGATTGAACACACAGTCTTGATGTCTGCCAGCAGTTTACCAAAAGTCAAGCCGGGGCTGTAATTTGTGCCTCATCCGAGAACAGTTAAGTGGACACTGACAGTAGCTCTGCCAGAATGAGAAATGTCTCTCTTCTCCTGACAGGAAAGCTAGTTCTGTATTTATCTTTACTGAAAATATACCTTCACATTCAGCCAAAGGCGCATGGAAGTGGCCAGCCAACCGTACCCTGACAGGAGTCACATGACTCAGACTGTCGTAGGGAAGTCATGAGAAGCAGAAAAAACAGAAAACAAAAAGCTACATCTGCCACCCTGACTGTTCACAACTGGCTCCAGATGTCCTAATAAGGCATGTTAATGGGTCCATGTGGTGCAGAAGGAATGACACCCTGTCTGCTTCTTTCTCCCCTAGTTATCTTTACATGGGGGTTGCGTCAGTCTACTGATGAGCTAATTTCCTTCTTTTTTTTTTTTTTTCATCTGTTCGTCTAAGCAAAGCGGCTGGGGTAAAGTACAACATGAGCAAACCAGACGGGAGGAAAAGTTGTCTGCTAAGTCTTATTTTCATTTTCAAGTCACTCTGAAAAGGAGTTTCTTAAAAGAACGGACAAAAAACTTTATGCCAATGAGAGAACAACTGATTGTGTAACATCCTGGAATAAATTTGAAATCCCAATTTTTCTGGACTCTCTCGTGGCCACCATATCCCCAGAGTGAGCTATTCATGATAAGCAGAATAAAAGGCATTGAGCCACTTGAATAGCTCTTATCACAATACTTTCCCTGCGTTGGGCGTCGCTATGAATTCACCCGTAGAAATGATAGTTATTACTAATTATGGGGGGTACTTATTTGGAAAGCAAAAATAATGTCCAAAAATGGAATTTATGGAAGCTGTATGGGGGAGGGAGGGGGTTTCAGCAGTGATTCCTCTTTTCTTTTTTTTTTTTTGGCTGTATTTCGGTACCTCCACCACCTTTTTCATTTGCTCTCTTTTAGCTCTTTTTAGACAATGATAAATGTGGTGTTGACTGCTTTGTTGTGGAAATACTCCTGAGTCCAGGGACCAATCAGAATCTAGACTAAACAGGAAGAGGAGGTGGTTTCCTGTACAGGACTGGAGGACTTACTGTTACATGCGATTGTACTGAATTCACTGTAAGCACTTTCTCAAACAATCAGAGAAACAATAGCTTGACAAAAGCAAAGATGATCCAGGTCAGATTGATGTATTCAAAAAATTAATGTTGCAGTTCCAAAAAAACCTAAAACATTTTGGGGAATATGTTTAATCCCCTTGACTGAGGGTTAGATGAGATGATTGAAACTCTTATATTTCTTGGTCAAATATGAAGCTGCAGTCAGGAGACGGTTAGTGTAGCTTAGATGCTTGAAACAAGGGAAAACAGCTAGTCTAGTTCTGTCCAAATTCTGCCCACAAAAACTTTGTTTTATTTGTATAAAAATAGTAGTGAAAAGATGGAAAATGTTTTATTATGGGTTATGTGTCAGATTAATTCTTGGCTCCTTGATTCTTTGGACAGAGTCACTCTATCTTTTCCCTCCTTATTAAATTAGGGATAAATGCCTGCTGGTTCTTGATTTGTGAGCATGAACTTGCATCTTCTACAGTAACAGGTTGTATTAATTATATAAGGAATAAGCATTGGAGCAGAATCTTTCTCTTGGATACAAAAAAATGTTTTTCAAGACCTTTCTATAGTTTTTTTAACCCAACAGCACGTTAAATGACTTTTGAAAACCCAGGTCTAAATGTCTTTGACTTTTCTATTAGAACCCAACACCATTATGGATTCTGTTACTGATGCTAACAGAACTTAGCTGTTTGTTTCCAATTTGACCTTTATGTGTTTTTTTAATTATTCAGAGGTGTCAAAAATGTTAGTGTTATGTAATAAGTGAGTGAGAATTCATGAGTGCTTCATAAAAGTTACACAACCTTGGCTTTTTACTTCAAATGCTTACAAGTGTTATTACTGATGAAAGAAGAACTTCTTTTGTATTATCTCTGTTGGAAGAGCAGCTTTTCCTCTTTGAGAAGCTGAAAATTTTATATCCCCAGAGTTCATTTCTACAGGTATTTTCAGCTAACACACTCGTTGTTGTTCCATAGCTTTCCTGTCCTTCATCCTCAAATGAATAAAGTAGATGTAAAAAGGCACTTAATTGCTAATAATGTAAAAAATAAATGTGAGGAACACAAAGATGAACAAAGTTTTGGTATAAATAATATTTTTTAATTTAATCATCTTATCTTCAATTTGTCTTAAACTTGTAGTTGCTTAGTTCAAAACGGGGCTCAGGTCTTAAGCTAAATTGTATAAGATTACATCCATGATAATACATGTGTTTGGTTCAGACAGGCACCAGCAGCTCTGCTTCATAAGATGGGAAAATCTGAAATTGCAAATGTTTGGAAATTAATCTTTTATTATCATCTTTCAAAGATGTGAAAAAGCAATAGGAGTATGTCTTGCAAACAGAATGACTGTGTTTAAGAGGTACAAGCCTCTAGTATACAGCACTGGGAAATGTTAAGTCTCACATACAGTTGGATAAGATACAATAGTTTGTCAGTGGTTCAGTTATGAAAATATATACGGCTATTTCAGCTTTAATTAAAAATAACATGGAATTATAATGTACCTTTATTCTTTTTATCGCTCCCTTCTTCTTGCTTTGCCTATTGTCTTTCTAATTTGTAGTCATGAACATATTCATTAACTGTTATCTCTGCCTTTGTTGGTTTCATCATCAAAGACTGGAAGCAGGGGGAAAGAGCTAGCCTGGCTCTGCATGTCTGAGGGCGACATGACAGTCCAGTCCTCATGTTGAGCTAAGCTAACAAGTTGTTATCAGTTGATGTAATCTCTACCGGGCAATGGTTTGTAATACAATAAACAACCATGAGCTGCTCTATAACTTTCAAATGATGACGTTAAAAACTCTTAACAATTGTGGTTTATGTGCATACCAGCCATCATTTTCTTAGGCTTGTTGTAGAATTTGTCATCTGTGAATAGCCCAGTGAAAGACCATGCTCCTTCTTACTCACAATCCACTGACTAATACTGCCTACAGTGTTTCTGCCTTTAGTTGCCTGTGAGTCCTCAAGTGCGTCTGTAAAAACTGTCAGGGGTGTCTCACACACGTCATCAGCAGAGCAAAGAGGCCTCTGATGAAAACGATGGCAATGCTCTGGTTTTTATGCTTGCGTTGTATGAAAGGAGCCGTTAGTCAGCCTTAAAGAACCGTGCCGTCTTGCTGGAGCTATTAATAGCCACATAGACGGCTGTACTGTTTTTTTTTTCCAGGAGAAAGCTGCCCAGCAAAATCCCCCTTTCCCTACTCATTTCCTCCCCACCCTCTACCCTGCAGAATGCCATGTACTGTGACAAATCTCTCACAAATTTTATTTTTAGCCTAGAGCAACCACACTAGCCTATTTCTACTGTGACATGTGTATAGAATCAACACAAATCACCCAAGTAAAAGAGGTTATAATCTCGTGGCCAAAAATCTTCACATGAAAACTGACAGTGACCCTCTCTGAGATATTTATCTGCTGATTCATTCATCAATTATTATTCAAACCAGACTTTCCACATGACTTGACCAGCTGTGGTTTTCTGTGTTGTCTGGTTTCACAGAGAATCATTAAACTGCTCTTTAACTCAAAGATCACGCAGAAAAGATGAACTTCAGTTTGTGGTTTTGTCAAGAGATGCAGAAAATATGGGCAAGAAATAGTCCATACTAAACACTGTTGAAAATATAAAGGTTTGTGGTTTATGATGGTTTGAATCGTGTTTGACAGCAATACTTTAAGAAAAAGAAAAAGTTCCAGTGTTGATAATTCACCATTGTCTTCTGTCTCCTTTCTGTTCTTGTAAAGTTCAAGTATTCATCATTATAATCAATGGCCTAAAATAATATAATATGAGTATTTTTTATTTTTGATACTTTACATTTTGCTGATAAAACTCACTGCAACTATAATAAAGGGATAAAAAGCCTGAAAAAATAACTTTCTAAAGTCGAAGGTAAAATAAAGTCATGAAGCAGTTGATAAATACATTTAGACTTTAAAAAATATAAATATTTCTGCTGGATTCTGTTTTATTATTCCTGTTTTTAACATTTTTAAGATTTTTAAGGTTTCATCAGCTAAAGGTATATGTATATTATATTCAGGCATTGTTTGTTTCCTTGGTCATTCACCTAAAATGCCTAAAATAAGTTTCAATGTGCAAGTGGTAGAAATCATAAACCATATATGAACAATGTTCATTGCCACTGAGATATAAAAGTATTAACATCACAATGGAAAAATACAAATTCTGTTTATTTGAATACAAAAGTAAAAGTATAGTTTCTATTGTGGAAAAATCTGTTGTGTTCTGGCACTGAAGTCCCAGACCACTGGACCACAATTCAAAGTTCAAATCAGCTCAAGGAAAAACTTCTCTTAGGTGTCCAAAAAAATTATCATTAGTCAGAGTACAGGACAACAAAGGACTTTAATGCCAGTATCAAAGGAGAGCAGTTCTAAGTGTACACAGGTTACACCAGAAGGACTCTGAGTCACACTGGCATGTGCCTCTTCTTTTATACTCTCGGGATTGCTGGTTTCACACCTACTGACCAGCCCCTTTTGATATAGACTTTATTACACCATTATGTCTGTCCTTGTACCAGCTGGTACTGGGCTTTTAGGTACTTTCCAGGTCCCCAGAGCCTCTCTACATGTCCATACATGCTTAGTCATGTCTTATTTTGAAAATGCCATTTTTCATTCACTTTACACCATTTTTTCATAATTCCTTTCATCCTTTTTTTTTTTAAGTTATTGTTGACTTTTTTACACCCTTATTTCTTAGCTTTCTCTTGTGGTTATTTTTACAAAATAATAAGGTTTAAACAATACAAGCACACTTTCCATCAAATCAATAGAGTGCAATGAGTGTGATTATTTTTAACACAATATGTGTACTTCAGGTTACATCAAATCATATATAATGTTGTGAGGTTTACATAAGACATGATTGGAATAATGCTTTAAAACAGTAGTTTACCATATTTCTGCTTCATACCTTTCACATAACATAATGCATCATAATCATCATTAAGCATTGCATTTTTGTCTTCTTCAGCACATCACAAGTCACCAGCAAAAAATTATACCACAGTTCTCATTATTCAGAGTGGCCCTGCTTCAGCATGTTATGTTATTAAATGATAAAAATCTGAATTATAATGCAGTTTTTAGCAGTCTTAATCACAGTTGAGCTTATTGTAAACACGTAACAATGTAACCACGAACAATTAATCAGGATTATATTTATAGATGATGTGATTTTGTATCTGAAAGTAAAGCAACTACCAAAGCTCTCAAATAAATGTAGTGGAATGAAAAGTAGTGCAATTTTTCTTTTGAAAGAGGAGTAGAAGCAGAAAGCAGTATAATATAGCACCAGTGCCTCCAGTGCATGTACACAGTAAATGTATTTGGTTACTTCCACCGCTGAGGATAATACGGCTGCATCCTTGAGTTATATTTATGTTTGTCCAAGGCTTGATATATGGTAGCGCTGCCCTCAGGCTGTGGGTGGAGTGAAGTTTGCAGACACATCTGTTAAAAGAGCATAGTTTAGCAGCTGATATCACAGAGTGAGGTAAAGCATGAGGTATTTTGACAGGACCTAACTTTTATGAGTAAATTAATCTCTTGAACCAGCTGCTTGAATCAGGGAAACTCCTTTAGTTACTTACACCACAAAGAGATATTATGAACTTAATCGGTCTAATATATAAAGTTATACATAAAGTCAGATCATATATATATGTATTTTCAGATATTTCTGGTTGATTCAGTCATTCGTTCATAAGGTCATTTTTAGGCGCGTGATTAATTCTCTTTTCAACGTTCTCAGTTCCTCAAACTTGGTTCTCTGGTTGTTGTAATCGGTTGTAATCTTGCCATTAAGCCTGTGTGAAACATTGCTAATTTATGAGATCATACTTATTTCTGGTACTTCACAGTTTGATGTCCACAGTGTGTTTAATTGCAGATTATTTGAACTAACTATAACTTCTTCTGTATCTGACACCTTCCACAAAATTCAGCCATATTAAGTTTTAACGATTTTTGAATGTGAAACTGATCATCCATCCACAAACTTTAACCTGCACAGACACACAGAGGCCAGTGGTATATGCCAGCTTCATCATTAATCCAAGTAATACCTTAGATTGTTTTAGTAATGGTAATATAAACTTTATATGGGTCAAACACTAACTGGGTCTGTAACAACTCCATTTAAAAGTAAGATACACCAAGTTCCTGGAAAAGTATTTATACTTTGTTATAGCTGAAAATCCAAGTCCATCTCATTAAACTAATGAGAACAAAGTATTTGGCCCTCAGCAGGCAATTTCCCATAATGAACCGATAGACACATTCATAAACTGATCTAAAAGGAGACTAATCACATGACTACTGCACTCTTCCAAGTAATCATGTCTGGAATTGCCAACCCAGCAAACAAGGCAAACGCAATCCAGGCTGCTCTGATTTGTGGTTCCTGATCCTGAATCCTATCAGAGCAGGGCTGTCCCTCTCTATCTTCAAGAAGCACTGCACTCAAGCTTTACTAATGTCCCTCAATTGTAAGTCGCCTTGGATAAAAGCATCTGACAAATGAATAAATGTAAATATAATCAGCCTCACTTCAAACAGCTCAGGCATAAAAGACCAAAGGTCAAAAAACTTTGCTAAGTCTCCCCCTAGAGGCTGCAATGGTTATTACGCCCCACAGAAAATAAGCACACAGCATACTGTTAATTGTAATGGAGTTATTTGCATAAGTATGAATCTGCTTATGGGAATATAGTTATATAGTTCTAGAGGAATGCTGGTAGTAAGCTACAAATGGAAAAGGATCATCCTCTTGAGGCCATAAATCTTGAGTCCTATTTTTTTCTATATGTACATATAGAAAATATGGTCTGATTACAGCCCCATGGATGAAGATCCAGGAGTCAACATAAAATCTGGATTCATCTTCTTGAACATCCACAGCAAACTTCATAGACCTGTGCCAGCCGATAATTCCTATAATAACCTGTTGACTGGTCAACCTAAGCATTAACTTTCATCCAGCAGTGACCTGTTATAATTTTTCTTTGGCTGGCCAGAAAGGGCACTGGTCCAATAAAAGATACCCAATGTGTTTGTCCAAGAATGTAGCTTCATGTTGGTGAGACAAGCTATCATGTAATAGCTGCCTCTCTTTTCTGAGAACACCTGTTCTCCGGACTTCACCTGACCTAAAAGCACTTCAACATATTGAATAGATCTGGAATTTCCATGTTGGTCTTTGGATGAAAGCAGTGCCAGATGAACAAATGTAAAGATGTAGGCAAATTATTAATAAGCCACCACACTTCAAATCAATAAGATCAAAAGCATTGCAACACCCATGTTAAAATATGTTTTTTGTCACTATCTTGTGATTAGTGAGGGGATTAAGTCTTACACATATCTTTGATTCAATAGTATCAGCTAAAAGGAGTGTGTCATGATGTTGCACGGTAGAAAGACTGGGGAGTCAATGGTGACCACAACTCATTTTTGCCACTGGAGCCCTCCGGTAGAGTGACCCGGAATAAACATCGGCCAAAGGGATTTTGTCATGGGTTGGTTATCTACAAACCTTAAACTCACCTTTAATGGCCACACGGGGAGCTGATTCGCCCGCTCACCTCCTTCCTGGAGGAGGGCGCTCTCAGCTCAGTTTCCAGCCTTTTTCTTAGAGGTTGTTTCGTGTTAGGCTACGAGCCACCGGGCAGCTGCGGTGTCACCAGTCCTGTCTAACGGCATCAGAGCGGAGCACCACATCCCAGCCGAGATGGACTTCTCTATCCGGGCCGCTAACGTGGAGGACTGCAAGGACATCGCGCGGATGATCACGGTCAGGGACACGTGTCTGCAGCTGTATAGGACATTTAACAGCTATGACCCACGCTGACGTCAGCAGGTCGCTTCATATAGACGATGTTGCTATAATTAGGTGATTAAGATATTATTATAAAATGAGGATGAGTGTAAGACGCTCCCATTTAAGGCCACGTGCTTCAGTGCATGTAGGGTGTAGAGCTAGGAGACTGGCTACTAGCCCACATGTTTCAGGCTGGTGTGATTTGTCAGGATCAGGAATAAGTGCTGACAACTTATGTCTCTTCTATTTCTCTACAGGAACTGGCTGAATATGAGAAAGTGGCAGATCAGGTGAAAATCACATCAAGAGGTAGGCTACTGTGTATTTAGTGAGGAATGTGTGTGCAGACCTCTGCAGTCTGCCTCCATTCAAATGGACCTGACCTTCCTTAAAAACAACATGAACTTTATTGGAGACCTGACATGGAAAATCAATTCTTTTACCTTGGAAGCAGTATTGACGAAACAATCTCACTAGACACTAAATGGACATTTGGCCAGATTTGGAGTTTCCAGTGTAAACACAGAACATGCGGTGGGCTTATATATTTAGTTTTCCAACACATCAATTCCATGACAGTGATTTGAGATCATGACTCAACCAAAAGCTTCTCAATTGAGGGAGAAACTAGTGAGATAGGGATCACAAGCAACCTCTCTCAATCTCTTGTACACTAATTGCCTGAATAGTATGCTATGAAAACTAGTATATAAACTAGTATATACTATAAGTTAAGTACATGTTAATTAGGAATTAGGAAATGAAATGATACTTAAGAAATTTTATTCTGTTTTTCTACAGACACCTTTTTCAACAACTATTAAACAAATAACCAAATTATAACATAAATAAAATATCTGATTTAGATATGTGTCTCAATTTTCTTTCATTTTAGCGCTTAGCCGTTCAGCATTTTCAGGAAGCTTAGAGGAAATTAGTTAAATTAAATTTACCATGTTATTAATGTGGGGATCTAAATGCAGTTTCAAAGCTCTGTCCATGAATGAAAGTTTTAATTGAAGCAATGATCATTTCTGATATCCTCAAGCTGAACTACAGCCTGTTAGTGAAAAGAGGCCACCGCCTCTTAGTGAAAGGACCTGGGACACGTGATGTTAATTTCAGGCTATATATAACCAGACTATTAATTATAGGTTTCTCTTGTTTTGCTTCTTTTTGCATGCAGACTTGGAGCAGGATGGCTTCTCCAAGAACCCGTTCTTCCATGGCATCATTGCTGAAGTGCCAGAACAGCACAAAAACAAAGACGGTGAGGAAGAATCATCAGTAACACAGTTTCCTTACAAAAATGTCAGAAACTAGCGAGCAGCTGTGTTTATGTGTGAGTTATACAGATCTATATTTTCACACAAACTAACAGGATTAGAAAACCATGTGAAATAAATAAGAAATAATCCTCCACAGTTTGTCCTTAAACTCCAGCTGTGCTTCTTTTTCAAACAGGCTGTACCTCCTCTGATCAGTGAGGTAATATTAGGTGCAACATGCTTTTCTGTGTCATCATAGTGCAGCAGCATATTTTCTGCTCTGCAAATCAGTGCTGTTTAATAAATTGATTATTTAATTTCTAAAAATCAAGGTTTTAGGCAGAAGCCTACAGATTAGGCCTTTTAGCCTGAATGTCAGTTACTGATGTTAATGTCCCTTCCAGTCAAGATGACTTATTAAGGTACATTATAAGTCAAGATAGCATTATTTATAGATTTAAACTGTTTAAACTAGATTCAAATACTATTATTTCATCTTCTGCTAACCAGATTCCTTAACCCAGAGCCTACCAGAATAACAACTACAGCGAAGAAGAAAAAACATTCATATTTTTGCTTTTGTATTTAAAGGTTTGTAATTAAGAAACCAAGAGCAGGGAAACTAGGAATATCCTGGTACTTTTTACAGAAATGGTTTAACCAAAATTGATGTTTGTGTGCCAGTGTGACTTACAGAATGGTTTCTGGCACACAGTTCCAGCTTCACCAAAACAACAAAAAAAAAAAAAATGGCCAGTTACCGGGAAATGTTCGAGTCCCAAAAAGGCCATAAAAATATCTAGAAGGCTTTTGCAGTAAGATCTTAAGTGCTTCAAAGCCAATCAATTGCACTGAGTCCAAAAGTCAATTTTACTTCATTATCTATGAGATTTTCACTACTCACAAAGCTGCATATTGATCCAGTGGAGATGTTAGTTAGTCTCTCTGTCTTCATGTGCTTCCTCACGGCCTGCTCTGGCTCTGACAGAAAGCACACTATGCTAAAATTAAACCTGCATGAACTTGTTTTTGTTTTGAAAGATGACATCAACATAGTACGACTTCATAAAGCTAATATGCAAACTTGTTTGCCAACAGTTGCTTATGACACTCCAGCAGACACACAGCAACATTAGCATTGATTTTGAGGTGTTTGTATGAATTTAAGTCCAATATTCACCCTCCTGTAACTCTCTACCAACTCCTGAGAGAAATATTTTGCTTTAGCTATGTTCACCAGCTGTAATGAATTTATCAGAGCTTTTTTTGCTGAAATAGCCGATTGTGTCTGAAAACAGTAACTTTGTGGGCCATTAAACCAAAACAATGAGCTGAGAGACACCAAAATACTTGATAGAATTGAGGAAGAGCTGCAGATTCAGATCATAATTCTCTGTGGTGCCATTGTAAAGAATATCAGGAAAATACATCAGTGACACATTACAACAGTTTTCATCAGAACTTTTACAGACAACTGACTTTGTCACTTTTTCCTCAGAACAGAAGCTTCAGAGCTGGTTTATCAGTCCATTTATATGTTGTTACCTAATGTAACAGCATACTGCTGATGTGGCCTCTCTCCTTACACACCACTTACATAACAAGGCTAACACACTGCTTTGCACCAGAATACAGTAATGAGAACATTAACACACGCTCTGCTGCCTTTTTCTTCCATGACACAATCCTTTTTTCCACACAGTCACCACTGTCCGCAATCCACTGGCCTCATATATCTGACTCCATACTGAGGAGTGGCTTCCCGTGTATATGAGTAACTTAGAGTGTTGCCTTACAATGACTCAGATAAGCAAGCACCTATATTTGCACAACACAATATAGATTAGCTTGTGATAACCAGCCTAATAACTACACTAAATAGAGAGAAAACAAAATTCTGTGTCAGTTTCTAGTCAGGTTAAAAAGATGCTAGCTCTTGGTTACCATCATGAAATATGCTAGCAGCAAAATTAGTTTATAGTTAGTTATAACTAACAAGATAACATAGATAATAGATGCCATTAAAGCTGCACTGGAGCGTTCTAGCAACTTTAAGCACATTGTTTTTTTTCACAACCAGCACCTTTAATGCTTTGCCTCATTCTCAGTGTTGTTTCCAGCAGTATCCAGAAAAAATCTCAGATAAACCAAGTTCAAGCAAACAAATACCTATTATGCTACTATGATAGTATCCTACTTTTAAGCTACTATGAAAAATCAATATGCTTTGGTTGTCAAACAGTGATTGTGTTTTGATATTCTGGTTAACATCTCCTATTTTCATGGTGCACTAATTTCACTTTTTGACTGTTTGCTTTCAGGCCACATGAAGATAGGCTATGCACTTTACTTCTATTCCTACAGCTCCTGGTCAGGGAAAAGTGTCTATATGGAGGACTTGTATGTGATGCCAGAGTTCAGAGGTACAGTACGCTCTTATTAGCGTAATGCAAGGAATAAAATTTCTCATAATGCCCTGGAGTAAATAAATCAAAAAGTCAATAAAGCATATATATACAGTGCAGGGAATCAAAGTCATAATATGGTATCTGTCTTTCAGGAAAGGGGATTGGCAAAGCACTGATGAGCAAGGTAGCACAGGTGAGTAAAACATCATCTATTTAATTTGTCACAGTTAAGAAATGGAAATGTTCCACGGACACTGAATCTTGGGCCTTTTCTGCTTTATACAAAGAAGGTCTTCTTCATTTGCACTGTTAAAAATGCTAAATAATGCAGGGTATGTCCTGGAGCTTGCACACAGTGGTGAGAATTATAATCCCTAATGTCAGAACAGCAGTACTCACATCTGTCTTTCCATTTAACTTTGCTCTCCTGAAGCTGGGCCTGGCTGCTGGCTGCAACCAGCTCAATTTCACCGTTCTGGACTGGAACAAATCATCTCTGGACTTTTACCACAGCCAGGGCTGCTTCGATATCACAGCTAAAATGGGCTACCATTGCATGCGCTGTGAGGGAGAGGCACTGGAGCACCTGGCCCAACCCTAACCAACCAACTGAGCCCCTGACCTCCTGACCTTTTCAACCATTAGGGTCAACCCACAAAATGCAGGGATAGAGCACCACTCACTGGCCCCGCTTCAAAACTTGACAAAACAAAAAAAAAATTATTGAAATAATTGATTGAGTTTGCTAAGCTCCACCCCCCTTAGTTACTGTTTCTAAGGCTGCCATGTTTCCACCGCAGCACATATGCTATGTACAGTGGCAGATTTAACCCATAAAATTCAAGCTAATTTTTAAAATGGTGGCTCTTTTATTTCACTCAGAAGGAAACAAAAGCAGGTTTTTCATTTCTAGCCAACAATGGCAGATTTTATCAGCTGTATTTAATTAGTTTTAGATAATTAGCCAGTGCTAACTCCCTGAGTTGGCTGAAAACTGTGTTGATAACCAGGAGTTAAATCGGGTTAAAGCAGATTCATTTATTTATCAATCCAAAGTGAAAAACATCATATAACCCACCAATTTCACCAAACACCACTTCAGCATGTGAGGAAATTCAAAGTTTGACAAGTGTGTGGCGCAAGTTGCTAAGCTGTGATTGGACAATCACTTTTTGGAGGAAGGGTTTAGCAAACAGTTAATTATCTTATCATTTAAATCCTTTTTAAGTGTTGGAATGGGGCCTTTGCAATACATTTAAATATGTACATATAACCAAGGCACTGAAATCCTTGTTTTGTGTTGTTCCTCGTGATATGTTATGGCCTTTGATTAAGGTATTAAATGGATCTGATAACCTTACCTCCTGACCTTAAAGATGAAAAAATGATGAGACAGCATAGGACAGGTGTAACAGGGGTGCATATGTCTGGTGGGAGGGGGGGAGTACAAATCAAATAAGTTTCTGCACAAAGATCCAGAAAACCCTATGAATTGCAACAACGATAGTGCGTTTCATTGTATAATTGTTGAGACAAAGAGTGTTTTGGGTTTTCCTATCCCTTTAAGTTCATGATTAACAATGACAACAGCAACCAAAGAGCCAGTCCCCTCTTCCCCTCGTCCTCCAGATGAGAAGCACTGTAAAGCTGTTGTGAAGCACAATGTCAGTAATTGCACTGTTTTCTTCCTTTTTACGTGATGTACATAGAGGGTTCTTGTGATGAAATTGTGCACTAAAGGAATCAGTTGGACTCAACCTAAAACCTTCTTCCATGCTGCCAAACAGCAAACTCTTGGGGCTGGTTTCAAAGAAATGGATGAAGCTTAGAATCGAACAAAAACGATCCATCTGGTGGAATTTGAAAAATAAAAGAAAACCTTGGACTTGGCTCAGTCTGTGTCTTCGAACCTGTCCAGCTAAAATGAAAGTGGCACAACTCCGGTCTGCACTTCTGTTTTATATCCAGTCTCATTTTAAATAAGAGGGCTTTTGTATCATTTCCAGCCATTTAATGAAACCAGTCTGAGTTGTGATTTATATTTAGTTTGTTTTTCTGTCAATCTAAACAAGCAGGAACCACTGACCCTCCTGTGCCGTTTGCATTTCTTTTCATACTTTTACAGAATAATTGAGTGAAGAATGTGCAATTGTTTTTTTTTCCACCTTTGGGACACTGTGTTGTAAAATAACCATGTATGTTTGCGTCAGTGTGCAAAATGTACACAATTCATCGATATGGAAAAGTACATTTCAATGCATCGTCATCCACGCTATCACAGAGTGCATGACCCAAAAATCAATACTGAGTCCAAGGGAACATGAAGAGATATTTATATCCTCCCTTGTCTGCAACTTCCCATCAGAATTTCAGAGCCAGAGCTGCAAATTATACAACTTGTGAGTCTGTTTCCAACATGGATTCCTCAGACTGTTTCAAAATCAAATTAGAGTTCAACCCTGATTCCTGTCAAATCCACTGAGGTCTTCGCAATAAATCAAAACAACTTTATAGAGCAACTTTGCATTCATAATGCAAGAGGAGACTTTATAAATGTTGATTCAGGTTTTAGTGTGCAGGGTGTGTTACTACACAGTGTACCAGTCAGTGTGAGTAGACAAAACAACCTTGTTGATGTATTGGGTTCATTTCCTCAACTTCGGTGCTATTTAGTTGTCAGGAAGAGGCTACGTGTGTGTTACCCAGTGAACCACACACGCTCCTACTGTTAGCGTGTCTTAAAATGTGACGTGTTGTCATTTGTGACGCATCAGTTTTAACGTGTTAATGTGTCTTATGTGGTCTCTGAAATAGTTAAAAGTAGAGATGGTCACAGTTGGGTGAGAAGTATGTGAATCCAAGAACATAAAATCAGGAGCCCAGTGCTTTTTTTTGTGAGTTTTTTTTTTTTTTTTTAAAGGTCTTAATGGGATCAAATAAATTCCCTCCACCAACGTAGGAGCACGGCATCCCTCCTCTGAAGTTAAAGCAGGAAAAATGGATTTGTAGGGTTTTTTTGCATGACATCAGTAAAATGTTTGATGCCATTATTTCACCCTAGTGGCCACAAAAAGTAGCTTTTAGAGTTTTAAGTGTCATTTGCGCTGCCAGAAATCCTGATGCTTAAGAAAATACCAAAAGCCATATTACGTCTATAGCCTAGAACCTGCATGAAATTCAAATGTTGGTTTCATAAAAGTATTTTAGGCTTTGTGTCGTTGCCCGGTCATTTTTGAAAGCCAAGAGTGTGTTTTAATGTTTACTTAACTGGTCAGTAGTTGACACTGTTCAGAGGAATAAAACCTGTCAGACTGCAGTCAAATAAAGTGATGTGTGAATATATACCTGTGTTGAATTTACTTCTTTCCTCTGAGTGAATTTATTCATAATCAATTAATAGTCATTTATATATTTAAAGTGAGAATCTTAAAAGTTATTATATTTGGTAAAATTACAACGTGAACAAAAATAAGTTAATAATAGTTAAATCTAGAGGTTAATCTAAAGGTAGCACTAACAACAACTGCCCCTTTAAAATCCCAATGAAGTTTCAAGATAAAATGTTTGTTCCTATAAAATAAAACATGAAAACAGAAAAAAAAAAAAAGTAATAACAAAAGGAGGAAGAAATGTAATGCACAGTCACAGCTTCATCTGAGTTAAAGGCACCCTTAACAGTTTTTGACCACTAGTAGTGTTATGGAGCATTGTTTTTGGGAGTGGGTCCCTGTTTTGGTACCGTTTTGTACACAAAGATGGAAGATGCCCACACTCACTTCTGATGATGTTTTCAGGTTGTTTTCACTTATCAACAGTAGATGGTGGTAACACGCCAGTGGTGAGTCAAGAAAGCCAAGACAGGAGACAAAACATTGCTCATAGTTTGAAATTCTTGCAAAAATGTCTTTTTCAAGTGTTTATTGAGGGCCTCAGGGGCATACACATTTTGCATTTTGCCAACATAACAATATGACATTGTTCTTTGTAGAAATCCATAAGGTAACTTTAATTATAATTCATCAAAGACAAAGACCTGTCATTCTATTTTCTATTTTTAACTCTTGCTGGTTGCATCAGGTCTGGTTTATCATATTTAAGGGGGCCCCAGAAAATGCGTGACCCGGTCCATGTAAACATTTTGTCATGCCCTGCTTCTTTTTTCTTTTTTTTTTTTCTTTTTTTAAAGATGTAACCTTAGTAGTGGACTGAATTTGTTAGAGTATTTCACTGTGGGTGTCTGCAGCGGTTTTCCAGTCTCACCTGTTGATGGTTCAGTGGACTGAAGCTGGTCTTTCCCAGCAGAGTAAATCTGATACCTTTACCTATACGCTACAGCCACCGTGTGGTTACAAGCGGAACTGTTACACGCGTGAATGGCACATATTTTCATCGCATGCAAGTTGATGAAAGGGATTTGAGAAGCAGAGGAAGCTCCGGTGAGCCTCGACCGCTTTTCCGTGTGTCCACCTCGTTGGAGTTGGGTTTTTTTTTTTTTTTTTTTTTTTTTTTTTTTTTACCGTCTCAAATCGCGGTCGCCAGCCGGTAACACAACATCAGAGGGCGCACAGAAAGTTCACCTCCAAGTCTGAGTGTGTGTGTGAATTCACGCTCCTGTGTGTGCTCAGCAGCCAGTCTCTCTAATAGAGTGACCCCCCAGCACGCTGGTTAAAGGGAAGACAAGAGAGCTGAGTCAACGAATCACAAGGAGAAGGATGCAACAGTTGATGTGCGCAAGTTGCACAGTTTTCTTGTGTTTGGAGACGGCCTGCACACTCGGAGGATGGTGGCTTTGATCCGTGTGGAGGAAGGCTCGGATGTTTTGTCGCTTTAAAACCCCTTCATCTGTCAGATTAACCGAATTTTAAAACAGAAAGGCTGAGAGCAGCCACGGGCCGATCCACTTGCGCGTCTCTCCAAACCAAAATGGACAATCGGACAGAAATGCATTTGGAGGGATTTCATGCTCTGCTGGAATGGAGTTGAAGTGCGGATTTCGGATGGTCTGCGGCGGTGAGTAGCAGTGCAGTCTGCAGCAACATGCATCGGATTCTGCAGAGGAGGCGAGTGCGCAAGCTGCGGGTCGTCTGGGCTTCTCTGGCCCTGGTGGCTCTGTCTCTGGCCGCATGCAGCGCGCTGTTCACGGCGTGGACATGGCGGCAGACGCGGGACCTGTCTCAGTCCTTTAAGATCTTGCAGGACCGACTGGAGCAGGTTTGTATCATTCTTTTAAAAAAAAAACAACAAAAAAACAATCAAGCCTGCAAAACAACCCCCCCCCCCTCCTCTCGGAATAGCATGCATATTTGTACCAACAATAATATTTACTTGCCACCAACTTTTACAGACCATCAAGTGTTTGTTATGTAACTTCTTGTGTGGCTGCGGTTACGGGAATCTTCGCGGGGGGTAATGTGGAAAAATGCAAGTCCACACTTCACCCCTTTACCCCCCTCCCTCCCCCATCCACTCTATTCTATTGCACCGTTTCTCTCCTTGGCACTTTTATTGCTTACCAATAACACAGTGCAGTCATGTTGTGTGGAGTTGGTGCTCACCCCCCCAGCCATGTTTAATTATTCTGGTGCCAGTTGTTTGGCTCGAGTTTTATCTCAATTTTACTGGAAAGCCTCAACTATTTGTCTTGTAAGCACCTCGTAGCCAAGAGACTGCACCGAGGCTTGACGGGTGAAACAGACTGGATGACAGAGTGTGGCAAGTGGAAATCATCTGCAACAATGCATAGCCTCTTCTCATGCACAGGGCAGGAGGAAGTTTCTTCTCAGTGCCAGTTAAATCTGCAGGAACCTTCCCGAAGTCCTGTGCAGGCCCGTGGAAAGTGCAGTTTTTGAAAACTTCTTGCACTTGCAGCAAATGTTAACACTCCGGCACGAGGTTGCATCACAAGGCGAATTATTTCTAAAGGCAGCCAAAAAGAGCTGATGGAAATTCTTCTGGTTTCAAGTTCAGACTATTTACAAAACCAGGTTGCACTGGATTTGAGATCAGGGGGACAGGTTGGCTGTGTATCATGCTGACAGACTTGCACACACACACACACACAGACATATTTTCTCCCTCACACACACACATACAAACACCCCCAAAACTCGACACGTGGAGTGTTGATGCTGGAGCCTTTCCCAAGGGGCCCCGTTCTGTCCATTTGACAGTTCGCCAACTCCTGATGAGAGCCAGTGAGTGAACGTCTGGAGAGTGAAGAGCAACTCGCTGCCTCCATTTCCACAGTAGCAGTAAATTTAAAACACACTCTCCCCGAACCACTTCTCCTCTTACTTCATATAGGGCTCCTTCGGTCATCCAGTGGGCCCCCAGCCACAGATTTTAAAACTTTGCTGGCTTGACAAAACTTATTTCTTTCTGAAAATGCAGAGTAAAGACATGTCAGGAATGCAAAGCACTAAAAACATGCATTAGGTGTCGCAACCAGTCTCTGAGGAAGTGGTAGACCTATTCTAAAGCTAGCATGGCAGCAGGGGCAGGATACTGGAAAAGATGAGCCTGTTTATGTGGAAGAGGCCATGTGGGATCCCTGCCAGAAAGAAGTCATAATAAACTTATTGGACATTTGTTAATCTTATATTTTTTCTTTCTTTCTGTATTTCAACAGGTCAATACACAGAGGAAGGCCATTGTTCAGCTCATTTTGGAGAAGAGAGAGCTGCTGGTGGGGCAGAGAGTAAAGAGAGATGGTATTTCAAATCAAACTGCATTTTCTCGACTGCAAAATATCGCAGCTTTGTGCTTTTTACCCCTCCAAATCACCACAGACACAATATGCTTACCAACTGCGTTCTGTTTGTTTTTTTTGGGAAGGACATTTAACACAAATGCTGGCCAGTCTTGGCCCCACATGCCACTATGGTCAGGTCTAGCAGGCCCGCAGGCACTACCCGCTGCTAAAAGTTGACACAGGAAAAAGTAGGCAGCTGGATGACTGTTCCAGAAATTACAGGTCTGACCAGAGCGGCCTCGGAGCCCAGAAAACCAGCTGGCGCGGGAGCGAGGCCTTGTTGCACGCTTTTGGGCAATGAAATAGATTTTTTTTCTCTCTCCCACCCCTCTCCCCTGAGTGCACAACTGACACAGCTATGATTTGTTGTGAAAGCGGTGATATTTGATGACCTATCATTGCAGTATTTATAGCCTCTGCTTGCGTCACCGTCACGGGATGGCTTGATTGTTCACATTTTGTCCAAGAGTGAACCCTCAAGACTCTTTTTTGCTGGATTTCAGTTAAGGCATGAGTCTCCAAATTTGACAAAGGGATTCCTTTAGAGAACAGCATGTCTCGCCAAAGTATCTATACTGATATCCTGCAGGTATTGGCTTTTTACTTTGGTAACTGATATCTGATTTTGTCCTCCAAAATGCATTAAACAGCGTTCAGAAATTCGTGTCTTTCAATAGAAAAAGCCCAAACAGCTTTTTCCAGTTTGGGGAAAGTTGACCACCGCGGTGCAGCATTTCAGCAGGACACTGCTGTTATGTTCTCTCCTGATGACTGACAGCTTAAGTCAGGAAAATCTGGCTAGCCTGAGGGCTTTACGCTCGCCCGTAGCAAATCCTAAATCTACAGGGTCACCCACCTGTGAGTTATTTTAGCAGGGACTTAATATTCCTGTATGATGGCGGGGGCCTGGTCGAAACATAAAGTATGTGTTTCACAGTTCATATGTACAGTATTCAAGTTGTATCTGCCCTTAAAATCACTCCCTGTAGGCCAGATTGCAAAAGCTAAAATAAACCTTTAGTGAGTAACAAGAGCAGACTTCTTCAGCTCTGGCCTTTTAGCGTAGTGTTTTATTTATTGTATTTGTCCAAGCAGGGGCCAATAGCTGTTGCTTCACTCTGTTCTTAATCAACTCTTTTAGGTCACAGAGCAGCCAAAGACCTTTTTGACTCTCTTTTTCCGGCACTTCATTTCTCTTATTTAACCTTCCAGTGCTTCAGCTTTTGTCTCTAAGGCTTTACTTAATGCTTTCTCGTTCATTTTACCCCTGTCCATCTTGTCTTTTTCTGTCTCCCCTCACACACACACACACACACACACACACACACACACACACACACACACAAAGCTCTGCACCCTCCCTCGCTCAATCTCTCTCCTCTTCTCTGTATTCGGTATTTTCTTCATGACTTAGACCAGCTGGCACTAAGATTAGCCCCGACAGGAAAAAAAAAATAAAAGAGGCACACGCTTCTGACTGAAAATAACAGTTTGAGGAAATATATTGAAGCACGTGAAAGGAAATCCTATCCCCATCTGCTAACCATGTTAAAATGATCCAGGTTGAACCTAAATAGCCACAAATTAACACACCATGTTATTAGACTGATACAGATGGGAATGATTGTTTTATCAAAAAACCACAGACATTATTTTCTTTGCCATTCAAACTCATATTCTGTCTTTCTTTGCCTTCTGAAGGGGGGACGCTTCGAGGCAGGAATGGAAATGGAAAGAAAGCGGCGTCTCATTTTGAGAGTAAGTGGCTTGGCAGATCCCATATAGCCGTCTCATGTAGCATCTGCTGAAGTGGTTTCAATCATATACCCCTATACGATTGCACTCATAAAATCTTAATTGACTTTCCCTTTTCTTTCTCTTTCAATGTCTCTTTCACTTTCCACCAGTAACCAAAGTCTCCTCTCAGCAAGGTAAGGGTCATAAAAATAAAGGATGGAGGATAATCTGTGAATCTCTCATCTATGAGATTAATAACCATGGATGTATATGTGTGTGTGTGTGTGTGTGTGTCAGTGGGAGAAGGTGGTGTGATAAAGGGCTGGGAAGAGAGGACGCTGAATATGAGTAAAGCGGTGAGGTATAACAAGGAGCAAGGTACCTTCACTGTGGAAAAAGCAGGTGTCTACTTCCTGTTCTGCCAGGTGAGTTTGTGGTTGAGAGTTTATTTTTTCATCAGCATATTGTGCTTTCTGCCTTGAGTTCCAGTTTAAAGCTGCACAGATCAACATTTTTGTGTTCATGAATGAATGAATGAAAACTATGTGTAATGCAAACGGAGGACCTTAAAGTGCTGAGCCCACAGGGGAGCTCACATGACTGCAGGTTCCATCCTAAAGGACCATTAATGACCTCTCAGATCATTATTTTGTTTCTCTACCGTGCAATTTTCATGTTTTGTTCCCTCAGAGGTTGGTGGGGACCAAAAACGGAGCTAAAAGTGGAGTGATTGTTTGACTTACATTGAACAGGCAGACACAAACAACACCCTAAAAAAAAGCTAATATTAACTCATATCTGCTGGATGTTAAACAAGCAACTCTTGGTTAACCACTTTATAAGGCATTAATATGTTAAATCTCTCAGCTTGTTCCACTGCCCCTAAGTGGCCAAAAACAATTACTGCAGTTATAAATCACATAATGCCATTTATTTATTTTGGAAATGAATGTCATCATATTGTATCCAAAAAATGTAGCACATTAATTCTCTATAGCAGTTGTTTGGTTTAGTGTATTAACAGACTACTGACCTGTCCATTTTAATAATAAAAAAGTTAATATTTACAGAAAGAGCTAGATATCAAAGTTATATGCTTACATAGACAGTGTCAAATCTAAATCTTATACTAGTTATTTTTAAAAAGTTCAAAATAGTGTGGTTTTGGCACTGATATGTCAGGTTTTTAAGCAAAGAAAACAACAAAATAAAACAATAAAATAAAATAAATAAGAAAATAAGAAAGATTTTTTTATTTGTACTATCTGAGGTGAAGCAATGAAAAAATGGGCATCTGTCATATTTACAACTCCAGTGAATCAACAAAGCAGTGACAAAGCAGCTTTATAAAAACATAGTTTAGTGGCGCGTGTCATGTTTTTGGAGTGGTGAATATCAGGTTTCGGGTAATCTTGTGTAGCCAGACCTCTGTCTTGTCAAGTTGACAGCGGTTGAGGAAATCTAGCCAAAAAGGAAAAAAGAAAAAATTCTGATAGCAAGGCCTTGGAAATCCCATGACATGTCTGTTTAGTTTTGTGTTTGAGCTGAAACAAGTTCTTAGTACAGTTGAAGTCTTCTGATAAATTTAATCTCTCGGGATGATTGTTTTCCTTGACTCCTTAGGTGTTGTTCAATGAACAGCAGACTCCGTATGTGAAGCTGGATGTGGTGACCAACGGCCAGAGGCCTCAGAAGCTCCAGTGCATAGAGGGCTACGCGACGACACCCTCTGCTGGGCCGCACTCTTTCCACTTCGTAAAGTCCTGCCAGGTGTCCGGCCTCCTGCGCCTGGATAGAGGCACGGAGCTGCAGGCTATCACGGGCTCGTCCTTCAGACTCCACACTGTGGGCAGTCCCTCCGCCTCCCCTCATGTCTTCAGCATCTTTAAAGTCAACTGAAGCTCAGCGTTCATCTGATCCGGGTTGGAAACTTTCTTAAAAGAACATGAACTCATCTGAGTACAACAGAACTTGTTTTTGTATGGATGAGATTTTTTTCCACATGGTAAAACAGTCATAAGAAGTTGAGGCCATCACATCCTGCTACAGCCTCTTCCCAAAGACGTTAATTATAAAGAGAAACCTGACATTTGTGGAAGTTGTTGTGGAAATTGTCTCTGGACAGTGGTGCTGTTTTGGAACCCAAAACATAGACTTTGGATTACAACCAAGACCCAAAGTGGACAAAAGGCCTCAGTGAATGTCTGCCGGGAGAACAGATGTGATGGAAGCTGTTGATAAAGGGCTTCATAAAAACGAAAAATACTTGGATGTTCATCTTAGCCTTCGTATCATGTAATAAATTGTGCTTACACTGTCTTTATAGGACTGACAGTAAAGCTGTGCATGCACCTTTCACTTTTATATCACCGGTTGCCTCAAGAAGCTGAGAGCACATCTGCAAACGTCAGATCTCGTCACTATAAAAGCCTACATGAGTTGTCATTGATATTTTATACAATACAGCGTCCGAGTGTGTGTGTGAAATCTAATGAATCAAAAAGTACTTGTTCATACTGATTTTTTGCTTTTTACAATTCAGTGTGCTGTCTGAGTGTGAATTTACTAAAAGTCCTTTTAGATTCTTTGTATATACTTCACACATTCTTACATATGTGCATATCAAGTTAGGAGCTGGCAAAGAAAGTGGAACATTTTAAATAACATGGATGTGAATTTGTGCTTTTTTTTCTAAGGTGAAATTTGATTGTAAGGTATTTTTATGTATAGTATACTTGGCTTTACTTTTGATAAGTATGTGCAAGTTATAGAAGCGTACAGCTCTAAATATATCTTTGTCTTTCTTTTCTGACTTTGTTTGATGACACCACAACCATCACGTTCATCTCTATGCGTACATCCCGATAATTGTTCATGATCATACCATTTATACGACTGAGCGCAAATCATGAAACAGGGGAGGTGCTAATACATTCAAGGCTGCAGTGTGAGTAAAACTTGATGTTGAATTTTATAGATTTTGTATTGAAAAATGATTTTTATTATTCTGTATAATATAATTCTTTAAAATCAAGGAGTTGCAAAACAAGTGGAAAGTTGTGTATTTTTGGAAATTTTCACATGATTTGGGTTATTAATTTTAAAGTGGAATATCTGCATTGGATTGTGATGAAATTTGGTACTTCTATTCAAGATCCTCTCAGGATGAACAGTCATAACTTTGGTGGTCATTTTTCATCTAGCACCATCGTCTGGTCTAAATTTTAATTTGTCCAATTCTTTGGTTTATGACCTTGTGGTTTATGTCTTATCAGTCTCAGCTTTACTTTAGGCTTAATGCCAGCAAAGGTTAGAGCGCTAAATCACTAAGCCAAGGTAAACGTTGTAGTCATTACGCTAATCATCGCCATGTTAGCGTTGTCATTGTGAGCAATGTATGCTGACATTAGCGTTTAGCATCGCTGTGTCTAAGTACAGCCTCATGGAGCTCCTAGCATGGCTCAAGCCTTGTTCAGTTATCGAATGTCACACAGCTGGCAGAGTAATGCAGAAAAACATTATTGCCTTTATCACAGTGCTACTTTACACATAAAGCATGTATCCTCATAGAGGTCACAGCTCAATTGGTCTGCTCCAGTTTCAGCTGTGCTTTTGGTCAGCGCTGGTAGGCTAATGTTAGCATGCTTACACATAAAACCAAGGTGTCAACACTGTAATTGTGAGCATATAGTAGCATGCTAACATGAGCATTTAGCAAAACATTATTTCAGCCTCAGAGAGCAGTTAGCATTTTATCTCTTTTTGGAAATTAAACTCCTTTTCTTTCTTTACAGTGCTGCTGCTGCTTTCTGCAATATTTCCTGCTACAATACAAACAGTGTATTTCTAGCAGTGGGTTTCAGCACTCCCACTCCTGTTTATAAGTAGTTTTTGTGGATGGACCGCATTGGTTTCTCCTCAGCACTTTACTGCAGCGAACATAGTCTTTTTTAATTGGAGCCAAACATTTATGTTTTCAAATGGAAAAAGTGTAGACATTAGACAAATATCCTGTCTGATTTCCTCACCATTTTCCTCTTCCCTTAATGTGTCTCACTCATCTCCCCCACTCTCCACCACTCCTACATCCCTGTGCCCCTCATATTTCCCTGTCAGCACCAATCAGACACGCAGACACACACACACTGAATCCCATGAGTGTCCTCTGCACACACAGATACACACCAGCAGCCATCTAAATTTTCACTTCCTGAATCTGAACCTGAACCACATAGCTCAAAGTCTTTGAGGAAAAACATGCTTCGTCCCTCCCCCATCACCCCCACACACTTCCCTGCCCTGATTCCTTTTTTTATAAATGTCAAAGTTTATTACCACCTCGGAAAATCTTGTGAAGTCTTGTGAAGAAGTTTTCTGTAAAATGATGTATGCAATGCCTGGACATTTATTTTTTATTATTTCTTTTCAACTCACTCATCATAAATGTTGAATAAAGTTTTTTTTTTATTGTTAATGAAAAGCTTTTAAATTTATTGTTTTATAAAAAAAAAAGCTGAGAAAGGCAGCTTGTGTGTCTCCAATAGTAAAGGTCTCTCTGGATTAAACCTGATATTCAGTACAAAAAACTAAAGCTGAACTGATCATTGTTTTCATATTAACTACGGGTCAAATAATTAGGTGAAATGCTAAAGTAATGTTGAACACACAGGTAATTACCACTGTGGTTACCCTCAGCTTTACAGAGCAGTCTCATGTCTTAAAGAAGCCAATTTTTTTTCAGCTGTTTTACACCCAATACATAATAAACTCACTGTTCAGGACCAAACCAGCACCAAACAGCAGGCACTAAAGTTAGCAGCTACTTACTGAACACAATGAAGCATTTATCAGGAAAAGAGAGCTACAGGTGAACGCAAACATCCAGCAACAATCCAGTGGAATGCTAATATATAAATAGTTAACATCGCACCAATGCGTTAGCCACAGTAACTTTATAAGGTGATAATGTGTCAGTGTTGTGTTTACAGCTTATTTTACTTTACTTACTTTTACATTAGGAAAGAATTAAAAGTGCAATGTGTATTTTTATAGTGAACCTATAGGGAATTATCACCCAAATCTACAGCTTCCCTCAGCTTTACTGAGCTTTTCAGTGGGTTCACTCACTGCATTGTTTCTGGTCATAGCAGGCAGCTGTTTTCACTGTTATAAACCCCACTTTATGCTCAATGCCTGGTAGACTAAGCAAGTAAACAGAGGATCATTGAGCAGCAAGATGTTTCTTGCAATGAAGGTGTGGAGACCAAAACAAAGCTCAAAGGAAAGCAATCAATAAACAGATATTCATTCAACTCAAACATGAATCCACATTAATGCTAATGTTGCTCCATGTCTGCTAGATGTAGAAAAGTGATGAAATAGTAGTGTCTTATGCTGAACAGTTGTGCCATCAGTTAAAATAGTATAGCACAGTAGTACAGTATGGCGACCTGAAGAAGGAAACTAAAGCACAGCCGTTTCTCCATATAAAACCATCAGTTGCATGTCTGAAACTTAAATGTAAACTTAATGTACAGTACTGAAGAGCAATCCCATGAGTTAGTCCATATTTTATCAATAATGAGCCTGTAAGTGTGCACTTAATGGGAGTTAACATAATCCCCAGACCCTTCAAACTAGATCACAGAGCTGAGATAACAGTAAATAGTGAACTGTGCATTATCAAACAGAGCAGGATGACTCTTCACCTTTGGTTATCATGAATCACCAACCATCTGTTCCTCAGAGTTGTTGTTGGGTATATGTGGGAAACAAAATACAGCGTGATAAACGCCTGAGATGAAGACATGGTGAATCACTGTCATTCTCACACCCTCCCACATCTTCCTACTGTTACACAGCGCTCACAGCGGTCAGAGCAGAATGGCAGTGATTTTTAGTCTTTGGAGTCGACTGTTCTATGTTGGTTTAGTTAGACATCAGGCTTTATTCCCTTCATTTATCAACCAAAGCTTAAAAAAAATAAAAATAAATAAATACTTTTTGTCACTGCTTGATCAGCTTCACTGCTGCACTGAGAATAAAACCTTATGTCCAAAAGGCACTTTGAATGAAACAAAGCTTCACAAATGTAAAAACTTTGTGTAAAAGCTTTTTTTTAGACTAGGGATTTAGATTTTTTGTCTTTGTCTACTTCAAAGAAATTTATTGAAGTAGACAGACAATTTTTGAATAATTTCTGGACCAAGGAGTCGTAAATGTCTATTCTTCTCAGCTTAGATTTACATTTGTTGTAAATGTAAGCGTCCACTAATACATAAAAATGAATAATAGGCGACATTTGCACAAATAATTTCACTACACCCAGTGCAGCTTTACTTGGTCTGATATAGTAGCTTAGCGTGGCTAATGTTAGTAAACCTTTGATAGATACTACTGTATAACAGTGACACTAACAGAACAGATTTTACAGCCATATTAGCTTTAACTAGTGCTGTCTGGCTTTATACGGTTATCAAAGCTGTGCTTTAGCAAAATGCATCAGATAATGACAGTGATAGAGACCTAAGGCTGATGGGAAAGTAATTAATTCTGTAGATATTTGCAATATTTGAACAGATTTTAATTTCTCGCACTTGAGGAAGTCAGAGGGGAGATAATGTCTTCAGGCTTCATCCTCTGGGGATCATGAATATCTATATAGTATGTCAATCCAGGCTAAAAAAAGAATGATAATATGCAAGAAATACAAACACCATCTAAAAAAAATCCACACTTTACCTTTTTATCATTTCATTCAGTTTTATTACAAACAAAAAAAAGAAAGAAAAAAAGGAGATGCGTCATCATTGACATGTTTTCACTGCCACTCATCATTTGATCGGCACCACTACATACACAGTGACACAAAATACCCAGAAATTAACACAAAAATCCGGAAAGAGGACAAAGAAAAAGTGGAAAATAGAACTAAGTGCTTGATGTTGACGCAACAATTTAGTTCAGGAGTTGCAAAACTTTTGTATGAAATAAAATTTGCAAAATGGACTCTGACTATTTCCTGGGAAGATCAGTGTAAAATGTACTGGGAGTAATGGGATAAATTAACTCCTATCTACCTTGTTTTCTTTTATTTTGAACTTAAAGCAGAGTTTGACTAGGATTTACAGGTTGACATCAGGTTCTTATTTCATTTTAATGACTTTACAATTGTTCAGCTATGTTTATTAAGGCGTTTTTTAATGATGCGGTGTATAAAATGGATTTTCAGCCTCTGATTTTCCAGATAATTACCATGTGTTTTTTACTGGGGTTAGATAGTATACATTTTCTTTTTGCCCATAGAAGCATTTAGGGTTACATATGTCCTATTTTCTATATATGTATATGTCTTTTGCAAGCCCCAAATCTAAAATGTAAGCAAGAAAAATTAGATTTCTTGTAATATATCTACTTCTGAAGTTAGCTCAACTTCTTCGTTTCCCTTCTCTGTAATTATAGGACAAACATGGCAAAGAGGTGCATCGTGTGTTGCACTTTCTGTATCGTTTTTCATAGTTTGTTACAAAAAAATGTCTCTTTTGGTAGAAGCTCTTTCTCAAATAGCAACAGCGAGAACAACAGCAACATTGACAACAACAATACTCATAATCGCGAGAGTAAAAACACAAGAGAACACGAATGAGCTGTTTAAATATGCAAAGTATATCACAGGATTTTGTAGAAAGAAATAGAAACTTGGAAAAAAAAACAAAAACAAGAAAAAAGAGAAGAGGGAGGGGGGGTGTTAAGAGAAGAGTTGAGGGTGATTGATAGGTTTTAATAACACTGACTTGCTTATGAAAGGTTATAAACATTCATAGGAGGTTTTTGAAAAATAGCGTCGTCGCAAGGCCTTTTCTGGAACAGACCCCCAAAATACCTCCAAGCTCTGTACATAAACTAGAACCAGGGATGTGGGATGGGATGTCGGCAAATACTTTGTGGTCAAACAAGTCCTGAATATAGTTATCATTATCATACCTCACTGCGTGTGTTTTATCTAAACATGTACCATTGAAAAAAGCAAAATGAAACAAAGGCTGAGAAACGCTGGAGCTGTGCTTGGAGCTGCTCGGACTGAGAAATCAGAGTTTCAGCCTCTTTCTGAGAATTAGAAACAGCATTGAAACAACTGTAGGCACAGCTTGATACCAATTTTTTTTTTCCTTTCCACGAGACAGCATTATTGTGATTAGAGCATGCTTCAGGGGATGGAGTGTGGCGGGAGAAATGATTTTACTTTCACATGCAGCTTCCTGTCGAGAGTTTAAGGAGCAGGGGAGGAGGAGGAAGGTTATATGGTCTATTGAGAGATCTAAAGGTTTTAGGATTGAGGTGCGTGTTTGTGTGTGAGTGTGTGTCTGTGTGCGTGTAGGTGAGGTTAGAAGCATCCCTAGAGGAGGAGGAGGCCTGTGCAAGCAGGCCGTTTATGAGGAGTATAATGGTTTGAGGCAGACAAGAAAAGGTCACAAGAAGTTATGAGACAATATGGACTGTATGTACTGTAGGAGTGTGTGTCCATGAACAGTAAGTGCACACGTGTGAGTGTTATTACTGTATGTGTGTATGTGATTGTAGCTTTTTGGGGAGTACCAGTCAGCAATCAGTTTTAAAAGACATGTGTGTATGTGTGCGTTTTTTGTGTCAAATGAAGTGACTACAATCACTATTGGGTCAGTAAGTTCACCCTCAGTCAGTCAATTGGTTTTAATACTGGGTGTATGGTTCAATGGTGCCGTCTGAGGAGCATTTGCCGTCGGGACTCAACTTTCTTGGAGAGAAATTGAAGCATCATTTGCAGCAGATGAATTTCAGTGTGTATGTGTGCGCACAATTGTGTGTGTGTGTGTGTGTCTGTGCGTGTGTAATTTAGTCGTCGATACAGATGACCTCTCCGCTGCGCTGCTCCCGCCGGTTGACTAGCAGCTCTGCTTCCCGCTCTTTCTTTACAGACATGGGAGGCCCGTTCAGCACTGCAGGGGGAGAGAGAGACGCTGAGAGTGAGTTCACATCATCTACTTCAACATGTGCAGTAAGTGAGAGCAGAAAACTCTCAGTGAGGATTGAGACTATTTGAAATACTGACTGTTCTTATAAACACTAATAGAAAGATGCAAATACACAACGTCAGTGGACAAATTAGTGATGAACAAGGTAAAAATTATTATCTGGCTTCTGGCAGCATGATCATTACCATCACCTTGTGAGACTGTGTGCGTGCGTGTCATCATGGCAAATGCAGCAACAACTATCACAGAGGCAGTTTTGAGTACTTTGGCAGGTGTCTGTATGTGGACAGATTTTTGTCACCATGATGGTGCCTCAACTGTGCAAGATACGGTCATGAAAGGTGAAGGTGAAGAAGACTTGGAACTAGAGGCTGAAACCATAAACTCATAAGGAAAACTTTTACTGAGCTAATAAATCAAGTGAGAAGTCGGGCCATTTTCTCATAGACATCAATGCAAATGGAGCCCTCTTTACAACCAGTGGAGTCGCTCCCTAATGGACATTAGATATAATGCAGGTTTAAGGAACCTCAGCATTAGCTTTACTTTTCGGCAATGTATTCATCTATTTTTATAAACAGTCTATGGCGAAAACACAATCACTTATGGGTAATCGGGGACAAAAAAAATCTAGCTAAAAACGTCCGTCTGATCCGTCTGTCTTATCAATTGAAAAAAAATTTTTTTAATCATTATAGAAAAGAAGAACAGAAATATTTTGTGGTGGAGCTGACAAAGAGGATGAGGAATAACATCCCCTTTTACAAAATAAGGCAATAATGTTTGGGGGAAATATGGCCTGAATTCTGAGGAACACAAGCACTAAAAATATCTCTGGCACTGATGACGCTTGTCAAAAACATCCGTGTCTGAATTCTTTTTTCATGATAATTCAACCAAAGAATCCCCATTGTTTTTAGATTACGGTATCTTAATAATTAAAAATTGTAGAAGTGGCGTAAATGTAACGCGTTGCTTTTCCGCTATTAAGTAAACAAAGCAGGTCCAAGCGTGTTCAATAACACTTTCAGAATCTTTTTAATGAGCAAACTTGCATAATACAGTACATCAATATAACATTACATATACAGTATCATGTTTACAATAATGATAAAATCCCAGAATGCATAACTGTTAACCTGACGAAAGTGAGGCCAGCAATGAGTCTAAACGCACACAGGCACATGAGGACACAGACACACAAACACACACATGCAAGAAAATGATCTTTCTACATGACTGCACAGCTGGCCAGCACAGGGATCTGTGCTTCCCACATTTGTGCTCTATCATGAATCTGCTCGGGGAGTGGAACGGCGAGTTTAGCGCTCCTTTCAAAACAAAGCCAGGAATAGCCTAACAGCGCACTTCTCTCACTCGCGCCACAGGGAAAGATAAACTGTCATAACACACTCGTGTAGATCAAAGATGTGATAAGGAGTGTATTGAGCTGAGGACATTTTGGGGGGTGCAAGGAGGAGGGGGCTCCAACTGTGTTTCTTGAACCAGTGGGGGGACCATTTATGGGAAAACTTATGGCATTTTGCCAGTGGAGGCCAACAGAGGGAATGGAGAGAAAGAGGAGACAGTTAGTGTGTATGTGAGCGTTCGAGACAGAATCTGATAAGAAGCAAAACAAAGAAAACAAAAAAATAAAAAAATAAAAATTGAGGTAAAGATTGGGTGAAAGAGCAAGAGAAATTACGGGTGTGTAGCCAGAAAAAGATGCAGAGGCAGAAGATAGAGACATGGAAGAGAGAGACGAAAAGAGAGAGAGAGAAAAAGAAACAGTGCAGTGCTCTGGAAAAGGACAAAAAAAAAAAAAAAAAGGAGTCCGACCGATAAGTCAGCATGGCCAATATAACTAAGAAACTGCAGCAAGGAAATGACAATAAGTGTCACTATTACCTTATTTGTCCACCAGAGAGCACTGACAAGTTTAGTGTTCAGCTGTATGTCCCACATCTTGATTAATCCCAACCATGACCCTACTAATTATGGCCTTCACATTAAAAGAATCAACTAATCAAACACTGCTTTTATTGTGAAGCAGTTGCATGAGACGCAACATCATTGAGGTTAAGTGTTCACAAAAAATGTGTGTACACAACAAGATTTGGTGACTTTCAGCATTTTTTTGGAAAGTGGCTCAGTTTTATTATTGACTTGTTTCTTCATCAAAACGCCAGTTTGTTTGGCTGCAGTGTAAACACAGGCTAACTGATGCATTTCTATTAAAGTAGTGTTTGATGTCACACTGGATCATGGTACATGCTGTTACCACCGGTTCAGCAGGACTGAAATCTAAAAGGATTATAAGTATGAATATCAGTATTTGTATTGGCCTCACAAAAACCCAGTATCTATTTGGCTCGACCAAAAAGGCATATAAGGTAAAGAAGCCGTGAAGATAAAATGAGAGGAGGAATTCAATGAAGCACTTGTACTGTATTACACCAGATAACAGATTTCCCTCTGCGAAGTCCAACATTTCACTCTGCTGCCAAATTCACTCTGCAATACTTCACCTCTGTCCAACCAAACTCCTCCTCCTTTTCCCCTTTCTTCGTACAGATCACTTGCTCTCACTAGTCTGCATACAGCGTTATAGTAGCAGCAGACATTTCTGGTCCCAAATTAGAGCTGCAGTGATTATATATATATATATATATATAAAATCCAACAACTCACACCTGAACATGTTTCTAAGAATTCCTAAAACTTCAATTTTATTGCTGTTATATATTGCTAACCTGAAAACACTGGGACAGCACTGGATGAAGCATGTAAAGTGCAGAAGGGCAATAAAACACTCCCAGCCAACATGCGAGCCTGCGTCTCTCCCCTGTAGGTCCTGCCTACTATCTGATAGAAGTGAGAGCTGCCATCTTGGCAAGAAACGTAGCATTTTTGCTTGCTGAAAATGCTTTGCGTGAGTGTATCCAAGCCAAAACCATTCATCAGGGACAACCTTTTGTCTCTCAACTGTCAAATTTTCAGGAACAAAAAAAGCACAGGCTTGATTTTAGAATTAAAGAGTCTGTCCAACTGAGACCTGAAAAGAGTTGCATAAATACACAGCAGTTGCAAGAGTTTCTCAATCTATTGAGAATACAATAAGTGTGTTTGTGTTTTTGTTAGAGGTGAAATCAACTCAACCTTTTTTTAAGCTGCTAAACGCTCCATTATTTTCACCAGCTTGTCACTAATTTTGTTTGGTGCTGGCCAGTTAGCGAACAGTCAGAGTTTTTTCACTGAAAATGTAAAATTAAAAACAAGGTTGATGAGAGCAGTGGGACTGAATCAAAGCGCTGAAGTCGTGGGTCATAAAGACCAAAACAATAGGCTCAAAGATGCTAAAACGCTACAGTAAAGAACGGTAGAAAGAACAGTAAAGAAGAGGGAAACCGAGTCTGGTGACACTTCTGTGAGCATGTCATTGTGAGTGACCCCTTTCACATAGAAATTTGATTGTTGACACAAAAATATTGTTCAGTGCAGCTTTAACTTTACATTTAGCAAATTTTATGCTGTTTTATATTATGTAAAATTATTTTTGCCTGTTTTACGTTATGACAGAATTAAACACTGATGCATTTGTAAAGTTTAGCTTATTTTTTGAAATAGAAAAATGGTTTTCTACAAAAGTAAGGCATTCAAAACAGTATCTGAGTTTCATGAAGGTATCATATTGTTCCCAATATCGAAAATTTTAAATGATACCCAATATTTGATAAAAATGGGGCCACTACCATGCATACAAACATGTAGAAAAAACACATTCACACAGATACAGTACTCCTCAACCTACACACAGTATATCCTCATTGCAGGCCGCACCAATGCCACACTTGTCTTTATGTCCGTCAAACTTAAAGGGGGATATCACTCAATTTTAGCTTAAAAATCCTAGAAGAGTCTGGACTGTGAAACGGATTGTTCACGTCTCCTCCTGCTGCACAGACGCACATACACAAACACACAGACACAGACACACACACACACACACACACACACACACACACACACACACACACACACACACACACACAGAGCTGGAAAAACGATGACAGAGTCCAGAGTGTTTTATTTTCTCTGGGATCAGGGGACATTTTCCAACATGGAATCCATCACACTGTCACAATAACGGACCTCGAAGAACAAAAAATGTCTCTTCAGGCTTCAAAGCAGGTCTCCCCTTTTTCTTTCAATGACAGATTGCAGTCTTTAGCTTGGGGGAAGAGCTGCTCATAAATACTGATTTTTGCTGTGATGAGGCTTAAAAACAGGAAATGTAAATACTTAACTTGAGTGATATTCCCCTTTAAGTGACCCCTTCAAAAAAAAGGTGCAATAGTAAATATGCTTTGTAATACAGTACATATCTCAATACCAGCCCATCAGATTGGGTCAGAGCAACGTTGCTACTGATTGTTGGACAAAGGCATCGTCTCAATTTTTTTTATATCTATGGTTCTTGCTTCTACGCTTGGTTGGACTTAGGAATGCTAGGGCAAAAAAGTCCATGGGAAGTAGTGTTTTATACTTAGAAAACTATTTTTTTCTTTTTACGTACTTTTTCTTTTTCTTTTTTTTTTTTTTTTAAGATAATCTTAGTCCAGTTTGTCCCTTTTTATTTCGAGCATCTCATCTGCTTATACTCAGCAGATGAATTAACTTCTTCAGGTTTTCAGGTTGTGTGTGAGGTCCGGAGTGTATATCTGTGTGTGAGACTGAGAAAGAGAGACGGAGGAGTGGAGGACTGTGGAGGAATGAGGGAGTTCAGGGTCAGAGTGAGGGGACAGGCTT
Organism: Rachycentron canadum; assembly: GCA_038496675.1. Taxonomy (NCBI): domain Eukaryota; kingdom Metazoa; phylum Chordata; class Actinopteri; order Carangiformes; family Rachycentridae; genus Rachycentron; species Rachycentron canadum. The sequence continues at coordinate 5,473,490 of CM076670.1, read as the reverse complement.
GTTCAGTCAGCTGGTGGATGAAGAATTGATCCGGGGGGAAATCTTTTTTTTTTTCAGCACAGAGGGAGAAACAGAAAGAGAAGTCTTGAAAAATCTGTCTGAGGAGGCAAAAAAAGTCCTCTTTTGTTGCATTTTTCTCTGATTCAGCCTTCATATCTGAATTCCTGAAAACCTGTGATTGCATTAACATACTGTCTTTTTTCCCTCCCTTCTTCAGTCCACACATCTTTCCTCTTAACGTCAGATTTTTGGGCTTTTTTTTCATTAGCGCCCTTTGTCTGTGCTTGAGGATTTGCTCTATCCAGACAGGTCATCTCTCCTTTTTTGTGTCTCTTTGCCTCATTCCCCCCCACGCATCATTAGTGCTTGATGTCAGGACCAGCTTTTCACCTCTCCCTCTGTATTTTGGACCTCTCTTCCCTTCTTCCTCTGTGGCCGATTACTTGTTTTATTCTGTGGATGATAAAGCCACAACTTCTTTTTTCACCTTTCATGTCCTCTCCTTTTTACTTTCATATGTCCTGTACTTATGCCATCCATCCAGTGAGATTTACTTCTCCCTCTATATTCCTCAGAGCCCAGGAGTGTCCTTGTCCTTGGGTCCTTTTTGGACTTCCTCCTTGTGCCTTCAGGTGTTTGTCTCTCCTTTTCAGCTTCTGCTGTCTCAGTTTTTCAGTTTCTATTATTACTACATTCCAGGATCTTTTATCCAAATGTCCTTTCTTGTTCCCCCTTGGTGTGTCTCCTCCTCTGGACTCAGGGTTTCTTTGGTCGCCCATTGCGCGGCAGGTTCTCCACCGTGTTGCTGAGCCGGTACTTGACGATGATGCTGTGCACCGTGGACTTGGGCATCCTCAGCTCCTGCCCGATAGCCCCTTCTGACTTGCCGTCCTTCCAGAGGTCCACCACTCGCTGCCGCTGCACCACATCGTGCTCCTTGGTCTTCTGGCAAACACCGGCAGCGGTTGGCCCTCCGGCAGCTCCCCCAGCAACTCCCCCGGTGGCCCCAGCAGCGGCGGCGGCTTCTGTGGGGGCAGACAAGCGGCAGACTGTAGTGGAGACTCGGAGAGGGGAGCAGGACAATGTGACACTTTACTGGTCCCCTTAGGGAATTCTCTTTTAGTTTGCCTCCCTCCTCTGCGGGGAGATCAGAGGTCAGAGGGGGAGCTACTGGAGCTGGCGACAGTTCAGTGTCCAGCTCAAGGACACTTCAGCAGGGCAGGTGCTTGCAGACATGAGGGCTTGAACCCATGTGCTCGACTCCATCTCTCTAATTTCTACGCCCCTAAAAGATGACGTTTTGTCTAGAACGACTCCTTTTTGTGCAGATGAGCAGCTTCCTCGTGGCAGTACTGATGCCTGAAACAGGTTTTCCAAAATGCAATGCAAGATAGAGCAAATCCTGAGATATTGCAAAACAGAACAATCCTTCATTGAAGCATTTGGTGTATCATTACATTCTGTAGTGGAGTTCACAGGGTGCAGCTAAAGCGGTGGATGTGTAGTTAAAGTGCCACGGCAGACGTGCATATTTTTGGACATGTTTTGTGTACTCAAGTGAGGGAGCTTTCCTGAGGGAGAGTGCTGTTAATGGAGGGAAGCTAGGAGGTCGCAAAAAATCAGAGAATTGTGTTGTTTTAACTCCGTCCATTTCTCCTGCTCACTTTTTTCCCCCTCTCTGGCTGAATCTAAAAAGGTCAGGAACCAGCGGAACCCCAATCAAGACCACAAATGCGGCCTCATTTGCTGCATGCTTGTGCCCTGCCAGGGATCAGGATGTTCAGAGTCGACTGGGCCCAGCTCGGTCCTGCGCTCAGCCGCTCGCCACGAGGCTCCCGCGAGCAAAACCCACGGAACAACACAACTTGCGCGCGACTATTTCTGAACAGCCGTCGCTGGGGCCCAGCCCTCTGCCGGTTCACAAGTCACAACACGACATTTACACAACTGAACTACTTCTGCGGTTTCTGTCCCTCTCAAAATACCTTGGTACAAAGTCCGAATGTTTTCTTGGCATGGCCAGACTCAGACGGGCTGAGCATAATGACATTTTCAGAGATAGGCTCTGGCTCTCTAAAATGCAATGCTTTTGACAGATGTCTCAGTCTACAATTACATAAATCAAGATACACTGAGTGAGAGGCAGGCGCAGCACTGAGAGAGCTGGCTGTTGTGGTTTTTACGGCAAAGCTATTGGGGAATATCAGGTTTTACCAGCTATCTCTGCCACATCTCAGCTATCTAAACAACTCCCAACACGAATGCACACACAGGGCGGGAGTACGTCTGGTGAGCATATGTTGTTACCAAACTAATTATGAGAAAATAAATTCATAAACTGCCTGTGTGCACTGACATACTGCAGACGAGGAGAGTTGGACAAGAAGCCAAAACAAAATAGATTTTTTTTTTTTTTTTACGACTTTAATTCGAAAGCTTTTAACTCACTCAAGAAATAATGAGTGCCACAATAGCACTTCACAAGTGAAAATACGCATGCTTTGAAAAAGAAAATACTCCTCAGGCAGGTTTGATAGCACAGACTGTGCTTTTATAGTTGCACAATGTGTCATTAGTGCTGGGCAGAGTATTGAGGTTTTGAGGTTAGACATGTTAAGAGATGAAAATGCCTTAATATAGCAGAGCAGCACGTTTGTGTTTGATTTTGGTAATGTCTATTTCAGGTGTTTATCTGGCAGCCACATCAGAAACTCTGCTACAGATGTTTTTTTCCGATATGGACTGCTTTCTGGATTTTGAAAGTTTCACAACCTAAGCTGCTCAGGGAGATAAAGTGTCTATTCAAAGTGCTTTAAACAGTTCTGCTTTAAAGGCTATCAGTCGTTCTTTGCTCTGCATATTTAAGGATTAGATTGAAATTTAATAGTTAAATAAGGCTGTACTTGATCACAAAAATAACTGTAGTGCATAGAGGTTTTCCTGAAATTCCCACAGTCAGTAATTACAATAAAGCCCAAACATTTTTTTTCATTTTCTTTACTAAATGTTTTTCCACAACAACATAACCATATAAAGATGGAATTCCTCAGATATCTTTAAATAGGAGCAACGCTTTGGACTGGTTTTGCCCATCATCAGTAAAAGTTGCCAAGTAATCAAATCCAGCTCTCTAAAGCCAAATTGATGTGGAGCCTCTTGGGATCAAGGGTGTCGTGGCGCCTCTTGTAGCTCTCTGAGAAATCTAACTGCAATACAGGCACAGATGTAACCACAAGAGCTGCAATCGGTCAATTTGGGCTACTTATGTTTTCTTGTACAAGTTTCTGATGCCAGTAAACATGGATAATGTTGAAGGACACAACGACTTGCTAAACAAGTTCATGTTCTGTGATATAGCTAAGTCATTTTGGAAGCTTAACTGTCTTGCTTTGTATCACAAAGTGAACTCAAAGACACAGTGAATAAAATATAATTTCCAAGGGCCATCCCACCTCCCTGTGTTTGTTACCAAGACATTTCTTGTATGACAAATATTTTCATGTCAAAATAAATTTTACATTGATTCATCTTGAACTTGGACGAGTGTCTGTGATCTGGGATGACTAATATGACACACTCATCATATATAACCTCACTTGACTGTTAGTATGTGAGTCTTAGCAGCCAGAGGGCTACAGAGTGGCAGTGGTAGTAGCTAGCAAAGCAATATCACAGGAGGTGCTATACTGGAAAAGACACACCCACTTTTGGGCAATTAAACACAATCTGAAAGATTTGATTTAAATCTGTCTCGTAATGAAACATCAGACACATCAGACCCCACAATCTCTAGTATGGGTCAAGCTCCAAAAACACTAGATCCTACATTTACCATTATGCAGACCCATTTAAGACATTATATTTGTATTTTAAGCTCTGGATAGCATATTCTTTTATGGTTCAAACCGTATAATCATCAACCCGATTACCCATAATTCAATGAAAGGCTTTTTTCAGATGCACAAAGAAAGCACAACATGACTTTGCACTGTACTAAATCAACTGTTGCTGTGGTGCTACAACAATCAACAGGTTGAACTCTACTGAGCTATAAATCAGTTCCTGTGCCAGAGGCAGCTTTGGTGCAAATTCAATCACACCTCCACAAAGAAGCATAAATCAGGCTTAATTCACTGGCTTGCCAAGTGTCAAACAGATCAAACAAACTGGTTTTCATCTTCTGTAAATTACCCTGACTACTATAATTATGATTGCCCTAGTAATATCTTGTGATGTTTATTGTAACTGATTGTAACGCTTTTTCTCACACTCTGATTCACAGACATAGCATTTGCACTTGTGGGTTATAATTCCTAAAACTCCTCTGAACTGACCCCATAAATTGTTTCAAAATAAGAGCAAACATCTTTCCACATCCAAACCATGCAGATTTGAACTTGCTTGTGGTATCCCTTCAAATCAAAAGCATATCAATTATAAATAATTCCCTGTAATTCAGCCTGATGTATTTGATATGCCTGTATGCCATTGATATCTTGACTTGAAATTAAAACACACTCCTCTGGAGCTCCAGTGATACTACACAGCATAGCTTTGTGATGACGCCTCCAACATCTGACCCTTGCCATTATTTACAGCAGAGGAATATGTTGGTGTCAGTGGAGCTCCAAACACTGACCTGATATGAAGGATCCCGGTGGCATCTGACTGTAGTTGGCACCTCCCATGTGTAGGGCGCTTGGGGGGGCAGGGGTGAAGGGGGCTCCGTAGTTCTGAGGGGTGGCGTAGGGTCCTGGAGGTATGGGCTATACAAGGAAAAGGTATGATGTACATGAGAGATGATGCATAAAAACAGAGGACATAACAATAAGGAAAAGAAGACAAACCACTTAAGAGTTATATAAGCAGAGAAAAAATTTGCTGACTAAGCAGCTGCGGAGTGAAAAAGCACAGGTGGGTGACAAGATAATGGGCTCTCTGTTTTCATTGGCCATCCTCCATCTATTACTTTTCCACTGAGCGAAGGCAGCTTGAGCAGGTTTCAACTTGTGAGTGCGGCTGTTAAAATATGTATAAATATGTGTGTGAGTGTGTGTATTGTGTTCAACAGAAGGCAGCTGACCGGGGGTGTGTGCGTCTCAGTGCCCTTGCTGGCCAGCCGGCTGAGGATGCTCCTCTCGGACATTTGCAAGCGGGCGGCGATGGGTGGGACTCTGGACAGCGTGGCTGGTAGCCGCGTCACATCGGCCTTCATGTCACTCAGCAGCTCCTCCAACTGGTTCAACACTGCAATGACAACATCAATATCTATTGACTTATCAGAGGGAAGACACAGTACCCCTACTTTTGATCCATATTCTACTTCTGCTTCTACTTCCTGTTTCTTTTGGGCCTTATTAATTATTAACGCTTCATCCTGATACTTTTTTTATTATGCAAGAAAAAAAAGGTCTTTGTTTTATTCTGAAGGTCACAGCACAGGATCTGGTAGGGTATTAAGTTGCTTCAGTAAATATAGGTACTATCATTTGATTTCACTGCCACATAAATTAAGGAGGCACTAAAAAGTTTGAAGTTTATTATGGTGATGAGTATATGTGGTTAAATGACATTCACTGAATCCAAACACTATTTACACAATTTCAACCAAGCCCATTTCTCATTCTGTCATCACATCCCAACATGGAATTACAGCATAGCTTTGCAGTTGGATAAAAACATTTATGGGCGTTCATAAGGATCAGGGATGTTTTGTGCAGACATACAAGATGAGAACAAGAACAGTAGTGTGTTGAGCATTCAACCCCAACAATATAAACATGGACAGACTTGCCAGGCAGGCAGTGAGGAAATGTTTGGCGCTATCACTTAAAATCGTGTAAGCTTATCTGCCTGGCTTAAATAAAGTTTGCTCCGGGCAGAGCAATATGGTTGCTGCAACAGGAAACAGGGTGATTGCACAACAGCACTGGTGAGATGTGTATCTCTCTTTCATTGTATGTCTGTAGTTATCTGCTGATCTCTCCCACTTTCTCTAAATCTGTCTGTCTGTCAAAATGTTTGTCTTAGCTTCTTATTCACACACACTGACTTTTTTTTAAAAAACATTTCTTTTGTCTCCCCATTATCCCTGACCTTTGTGCAGGACAGCATTGGCTGGCTTGTTGCCTGCCAGTGACTCCTTGCTGAGGTGCTGGTGCGACTCCGCCAGGCACTCCACCTCTGCAAAGCGTGCATTGAGCGCCATGGCTGGGTGGCTGGGGTCCTGGGTCATGTTCAGATAGGCCGCCCGCCGCAGCTGCTCCTCTATCACCAGCGCCTGCTCCAACAGCTGGAGGACAGGAGGTCAGGAAAAGGCAGGAAAGAAATGTAATAAAGTACAATATTATATGTTGCTATTTCTGCAGAGCTGTTTGGAAGATTCAACACACATATGTCATGACAATACAGCACTGAGGCAACCATGCTTTATACCAATAATTATTATGCTGCCAAGTCTCATGCTGTGACCCAATTCCATACCAAATACTAATTATATACAATATGTATTTAGCTATATGGCTATTTACAATAATAAAAGCACTCATATCTACTGTGATGTGTTTTCAACTACAAACCCAAAGAATGAACTCTTACAATTCATAAAAACACAAATGTATATATTCAATTAACTTGTTTAATTTCATTTTGGATGCATATATATGCATTCTGCTTTTTCGCTTATTGTTTGTTTTTTTAGAGAAAATTATTTAGAGATAAAAGCTGGCTGCACCTTACATCTCTGTTGTTAGCATGACTGTAACATGAAAAGGGATTTTGTTAGAAAAAAAAAGCTTTAAGAAAATGAGAATAAATATCTAACGCTTGTTTTTTTTCCCCCCATTTCCTGAAATTCTTTTTTTCCCTGTTGGTTTTTTTTTATGCATGTGGGACAATAGGCTCCATCAACAGCTCAGTCAAACAACATGTGTTTTCAGTAATCATACAGACTTTGAGTCTACTTTCTGATTTTGCCACTTCTCCACATTGCTTTCTGTGGACCAAGAGCTCTATACCAAAATTTCATTTGGACAAGTATGGTGAGCACATGGGACTTCAAACAAGGAAGGATTCATCTACTGCTTTTTATCCTGATAAAAATCTCAACTAGAAAGAACAAGAAAGAGTAGAAGAAAGCCTGATAATGATGTAAGAGAAAAAAAAAACAAGCAGAAATATTTATTTGCAGTATTTCTTGTGCAGGTGCTGCTGCAGGCTGCTCTTGCATTCAGACAATTTACTAAATCACTTCATCAAACAAACATTTCAGCATGTGCAAAAGCCCTCTTCAGAGGTCAAGAGACTTTATATAACTTAAGCTCCTCCTCTGCACAGCTGAAATCACTGAAAGGTGTCAGTGTGCAGCTGAAGCCACTGATTGCACTGAGCAACATCATGAGCTGGACAAAAACAAAGATAAGAATCTATACATCTACTGATGAAACTAAATCAACTCATAATAAAATTCTTAACACTACAACACTACAAACAACAACTTATTACAGCAATTTATATTTACATCGACTGACTTTTGAGACAATAAAGGAACCCAATCACCAATCAAAGAAAATACATATTACAAAAAAGAGAATTATCTTTCCTACCAGACAAAAATGATAAAACAATGATTTAAAAGTTTTTAAAAGGCAAATTTGGGCTTTCTTCTGCTTTTCTTTAACATTCAGAGTTTCCCTTCTTTTCCCCCTCCTCTCATTGCATTCACTTCAGTAAATTCATTCTTTAAATGTCACTCTCCCACAATATTTACTTCTTCTAGTTCTGCTGTTTTTCATATGAATGTATGTCCTGGTCAGTTGCCTTGGCAATACCCCCATGTCATTCGAAATTCAACGTCATACAGTGATTTCATTGTTACTTAAGTGGAATTTCTTGAATCGCTCATTGTTGATGTCAGAGCCTCAAAAATAATATAGCACAGAGATAATAAAGAGCGAAGAGAATGAGACAGAGATACAGTAAATGAGGATGTTGAGGGCAGGATCTGAAACATGTGAGCCGCTCAAAAACAGGATGAGAGCTCTTCCAGTAATGCAGCGGTCAGCAATACCATCCACCCAATATGTGGGTCTAGGGGCATCTGTCATCCGACCATCAAACAAGTCAGGTGATCGAAGACAACTCAGAAATGTTACTAAAATAGTTTTCTAGAATAAAAGAAGGGCTGGGAATTTAACTGCAAGGTTTTTTGTTATGGCAACCAACTGAAAACTGTCACATACCTTAAGGTGGCTTTGAATAGCTGGTTATTGAAGTCGCAAACTCCTGATTCAAAATTCTTATATTCAACATTTCAGGCATCATTTGGGAAATGGAAAGCAAGGGTTTGTAGAGAAACACGTTTCTTTTTAAAAGCAAGTAACATTTGTGTTATTTGTGCCAAAATATGGAATAAAAACCTACACAACACAAAAAAATGTCCCTTCTTACCTTAAAACGTCGAGCCAGGAACTTGTTCTTCATCTCCAGGAAGTTGCCTTTATTCGCCTGCGACTTGAAAGGCTCATTGACAATAGCGAACTGGGGATCATTTTGGATGTCCTGCCACCTGGCGTATCCGTGACTGGCACGGGGGTCAAGGGTCATGAAACAGCAATGTAACACAGCACTGCACTAGCTGTCTTTCCTGTCGGACTTCATATATATATATATATATATATATATATAAAAAACATAGATTTTTTGTGCATTGGAATAGTTATGAACCACATTTAAATAAACTGTTGTGTAACTAGAAATGAGTTAGAATAGACTATTAACCTAGCTTAAAGACATGAAGCAGGTGGAGAAAACTAGCCCTGCTCTGTCCAAAGTCCAAATATACAACCCCCAGCACGTCTAAGGCTCATCTGCCAAAATGTTGTGTCTTGTCTTTGTGTCAAAACAGAAATGTAAAAACAACAATCTTGACGGCAACTTCAACTTCAAGCTGCACTAGTTTTTGATGAACAGCTCCTCCACTGACTGCGTGGGTTTCCAGACCCAGTTGTGAGCCCATGTTTTGACAAATGTACCAAACCTGATCTTTCAGACACAGCATATAACTTAGTTAACTTTAGAGGTGTTTAATGCTTCGTGTGAAAGTCTTTATGCTGAGCTATAATAAGATAAGCTAACAGTTGAGGAATAGTTAGAGATTTTGGGGTTTAACGCTTTCTTAGCACCAGTTAGATGAGAGGAAGTGCTGTCCCCCTCATAAAACCTGTCTGTTGAATATAAAGTAATAGCCATCATCTGCTTAGGTTATCTTAGCATACAATAAAGACTAGAAAGAGAGAAATACGTAGCCTAGCTGTGTCTGCAGTTAACAAAACACACTACTTGTTTTCTATATGTTCAAAAACAAAACTACTAAAGTAACAATTTGTATCCCGGTAAGGCAATTTATGAATAGAGCCAGGCTAGCTGTTTCAACCACCTCCAGTCTTCATGCTAAGCTAAGCCACAGACATGACAGTGGCATCAATCTGCTCATTAAAATCTTATTTCCCAAAACGTTGAGCTAATTCTAAATCAAGTTAAACACTGATTTTGAGGGTGATCTCTTCCATAGTTCATCTTTTTTTAAATCGAAAATTGTCAAAACATGTTTGAGGCAGCCCCTAAAACAAAGCATGTCTTCCCTTTCATTTCAATCAAACAGAGCCCAAGCATTAACTTGCAGAATAATGAAAACAGAGTTTTATGTGAATGCTGCTTGGGCTTAATTACCATAATAGAGAGAACAGCGTGAACTAAATGACCCACTACATCAGCTTCCAGCAGCCGCAGTTTGCTGTTTACTGAGCTCTGGCTGGCTTGTTGACTTATTACTCCGAGCTTCTGCCGCCCGACAGAAAAATAAACACATAGGGTCATCGCACGGGCAGCTGCTGTCAAGGATACATCACAATTCCCGCCAGCAGCCAGAAATCGTGTCGGCGGTGCCAGATCTCGTTCATCTTCCCCGAGGAGATGGCAGCCCGCTCCTCGTTCTGCCAAAGAGTGTGCAGCTCTGTGGGGGTGAGGCCAGCACAAGGTAAAAATGAGGTTGGTTTCAAAATGCTTAGCTAGCTGAAACCTGGCTGCAGGTGTTTCCACAGCACACAGAGCTTTTCTGGGTTTGTGATCACGGTGGAGATAATTTTGGCTCACTGTTTCTTTTGTACAGAAGCCCAGGAGACTGAGGCAAAGGTTTATTTTAATTGTTTTAGTAGTAAATTTTATGTTGCTTATACTGCTTAGTAACTTGTTTGCTCAGCCTCAAGAGTTATTCTCACCCTTTCACCTTCTTCTCATCTTTCAGGGGTTCTGCAGTACTTTTATTTTTAAGAAAAGTGTCTCAGCTACAGCTCCAGGTTTTTGAATGATTCATACAAGTGGGTATTGACTTTATATCTATTATTTATAGTTACTTGAAACATTCAATTAAAAAAGAGCTTTTACTGTTATACAATGTTTTCTTTCGGAACAAAACCTGACTGTGGGAAAGTTATTGTTTTACCCTACATAAAGTCTTAATACACATTATATATAGTACCATATATTTCTGTCTAATCTATTTCACATATAGTGCAAGTAAATCAGCACTAACCAGTAAAGCCACCATCTGCAATGTTGAACATGAAGCGAGGTCGCTCCGTCGGAGGCTTACTCTTGGGCCCCTCCTCCTTAGAAGCTTTTACTTCTTTTCCAGCATCTTTGTCAGTTTTCACCTCCTCTGTTATCAAGAAACACAGTGAAGGTATTATTAAGCAAAAAGACGTCCGTATGTAGTTATGGCAGCGTACGATTAGAGTCAGTGAGATGCACCTTTTTTCACGTCAGCCACCTCGGACTTATCCTTAGCATCTGACGCTTCCATTGCTCTGGGTGTCTCTTCGCGCTTGTCTTTGTCTTTTTCCCTCTCCTCCCCAGCCTTTTCTCCTTCTACAGGAAAAAAATACATAATTCACGTTAGCGAGGCCATTTCTCCATATAAACATGCTTCATCTGTTTTTGCACATCTGATTTAATCCAACAGACTTCATCAACTTATCAAGTCTCTTTTCTGTGTCTTCGTTTTTTCACCTGATTTCTCTTCTTTGAAATCGGCCTCTTGCTTTGATGTTTGTTTTGTCTCCTCTTTGCTCTCTGGCACCTTCTTCTCATCTTTTCCTGCAGCGTCAGTTGTTTCTTTCCTCTCCACCTCTTTCAGCTCGCTTTCATCCTTGCCTTCTGGTTTTTGTCCAGGAGATGTGATTTGTGCTGTCTCTTTTGTTGAGGAGGAAAACTACAGACAGTAACACAATATGGTATCAATAGGCTGGTAAATGGCAATAGTATTTGCTGTTGCATGGTGAACACTGGCTATCTCCAGCTTTTAATCATATAATAAGCATTTTAATTTATGATGACATACCACATAACAACAGCGATTTTTGTGTTGTTGTTTTTGTGTTAATATTCTCAGGCATAACCATGCTGTAGTGTGTTTGATAGTACTGTTCAACCTTCCAGGCAGCATCCATGATATGAAACTGCATCCCTTCAGTCAAGCTTCTTGTTACTTGCCATCCAATTATAATGTCATGCTTCACATTCATGCTATATAAAAGTGACTGGAAACAAATGTCTGTCTGAAATAAAGGGAAAACATACAAAACAGTATAGCATGCCTCACAAAATTGTTGACAGCAAAGTAAGTGGGTTGTCAGTGGGTTGACACATGCTTTGCTTATTAATAGAAGTGAAATCAATTTATTTAATTTTGTTTTGCAGGTATGCAAAAGCAGAAACTAAAGAAAATGCCTTGAGAGTGACTGGCTGATTAAGAAAATGTTAGTGGCCACTCAAAACCACAAAATCGAGATGTTTGGGCTGTTGAGTATCTTGTGTTTTGAGGACAGTGTCCCACCTCTTCAGGGTCTCCAGTTTTGTTGCTGTCCACCTCTCTCCCCTCATCCTTCTCTTTCTCCTTCCCTTTCTCTTTCTCCGACGGGGCCTCACCTTCCTCTTTGTCCTCCTCCTTCTCTCCCTCTTTTCCGTTCTTTTCCAGCCTGTCTGCTGGAGCAGGGGTCGCTGCACACATAAAAACACACACACATTACTGTAGAAGTTTCTTTCCACTCCCAACTTGATGTGATGCCCTTTACATGGAGCACCCCCTGCTGGATCTGGGGTATGTATGTTTCATACCTGGCTTGGAGGTGCATGGCGTGTTGTTGTAGCTGGCATCTGGGGTGGGCGTGGCCGTCTTCACTGCAGGAGAGGAAGCCCTGGAGGAGGATTTGTCAACGTTGACCTCGGGCTTGAGCTCTGGAAGACTCCAGCGCCCATTGATGTGCTCAAACTCCTGGATCTGAACACAAAACAGCAAAATAAAAAGCTTGGCACACACTCGCTTTACCACCTTAAACTCACCACCCACATGCCCTGTTTGCCTGGCAGTATATCATACGTATCATCATACAATAGCTCAGGATGTCAGCAGGTTTAAACACGTTGGAATGAAAACCAGATAAAAGGTCTTTGGATAAACGTAGCTAAACTGGCTGTGAAAGTAGTAGAGCAATGAGAACTTACTTCTGATGCCCTTCTGATATGGGAACATCCTAAATTACACCTATTAATAATTTTAAGAAGTCAAACCTTATTTTTTGATACTACTTGTACAACCATTGTCTTCTGAAATAGCCATTCAGTGTAATTCAGTCATTAACTGTCTGTGTGGAGTTTTCTCCACAATCTCTGCCCTTGATTAAATAGCCACACTTTCACAGAAGTGGTTCAGTCACAGGAAAAGAAATTCATTTGTAACATTCGTCATTTGCGACAGGATCGGTCAACAAAATAATTCAACAGTCGTAGTCATTGACATCGGCTCAGCTCAGTGAAAATTGCAGGAAGTGAAGACTAAATCAGGAGCAGCCAAAGTGAGCAGTTACATGACAAGTTACAGGCAACAGGCTACACAGCTCCGACAAAGCGTTTGCTGTAGTATTAAACTGCACGTGCTGTTGCCATGGTAACTGCCTGTGTCGCCAAGTCAACTAGGACTGTAATCTTAGGGATCAGTGCTTTTGGGCTCAGGGACTACAACCTATGAAGGCGAACAGCTTTGGCCTGACCTTCTTCTTGACAAGGGACATGACGCCAATTCGAGTGAGGACCGGCTGCCGACACAAGCCCTCCCTTGGGACGCCATCTGCGAACGTCTCGGCGCCATCAGCCACGGGCTCACACAAGTGACGCATAAAGAGTGACACGTAAGCTCTGGCACAGATGAAGAAAATGAGAGAAAGATGTATACATGATTCAATGATGGACATGAGTGGAAGAAGGCTATATCTGAACAATTTCAATCTATATTTATTCACTTACTTGAATTCCTTTTCAGTCTTGCCCCTAAGGTCCCTAACCAGCCACTGAGAGGAGAAAGCGTCCTGAGACGGCATCCCCCAGCGCATCACTGCGTTTAGGAAGGCCTTACGCTGGCGTGTGTTAAAGCCCAGCACCTATTAATGGAAATTACTGTGTTTTTATGGATTTTCCTGAGTGAAACTGGCAGTTGAAATAATACCAGAGAAAGAAAGAAAACTTTGTCATATTTCTTGTATTTCTTAAATTTCCCAAGGCCTCTTTTGAACAGGTCTGACTGCCTAATAATGCTCAAATAAACTCTGAATCCTAACTTGAACAATGTGGGCCATTATAACCATGTCCACCATTATCAGGATGATAAATGTGCTTGGAAAGTTTCGAGGTGATGGAGATGTAATAGCTTTGCTGCCATCTCCAATTTAAGAAATATTTAAAAGTGCAAATTCACATTCAATAACAACTGACAGATTCCAGTATTATCACAACAAGAAAAATGCCCAAAATGAAAGCAGGACAGGTTCCAGAGATATGTACAAACCTCAAGGTTGCCTCCAACTCTGGCCAGAAGAGGAGGAAGAGGTTTATCCTTCTCATTCCTTAACTGGCGGCGTGACTGCCTTCGACCTGTAAGATAAAAGTACGTAAGTAGACATAGCAACAAAACACAAAGAAATATAGGTTGTAAGAAGAGGGAGATAGTCAATGTGCTGTTTGTTTGTCCCACACATTTTGCAGACTTGCAGAGTTTTGTTAAAATTTACAGTGAATTGATCTATCGCAACAAAACAAAAAATCTAAACTTCTAAAACGCTTGGAGTGTTTTACCATTTGCATTTTTGGCAGCCTGACTTTGTTCAACTCTGCCAGGCAACTGTAACAACTAAATCAACTTTAAACTGTAATTCACCACAGACCTGAGAGCGTGCATGTTACAACAGGCATCTTTCACAGCTCATGAGCAGATCTGCTTGATGGCTCACACTCTCTTCCTCTTCTTGTTTTGTTTTATTTAAATCTCTCACCTTCTGGTCGATCGTCAAAGTCCTCGTCCTCTTCCTCGGAGCCCACTGAATACTCGGACTGGTTATCTGAAATGTCAGCATGCCACTCTGAAACAGCACATGGTGGTCTGTCAATAGGCCAGGCCCATTCACGTCCACTGTGCAAGCAATAACTCAAACACATCATCCAAAATCCTAAAATTTCTACCCGGATCAGGTCATAAAAATCATATATCATTTTATATTTCTTCTACTGTAGCAATCAATTTTATGGCCATGTGAACCATTTTTCTTTTTTAAATCCTAGACTTCCCAAAAGAATCTTAAACTCCTCCCATACTGCTAACTTGATCCTAACATCAAGGTATCATTGTAATAAAAACTAAAGTGAGTTTATTACCTTGGTCTTCCTGTGCAGCGTCGTTGTAGTTGACAGGCTTGCGGTTCCTCTTGCCTTTGCCCAGTTTGCTTGCCAGGTCCTCTTGTTGCTGCTCGTAGTGATGCCGCAAAAGCTTCTCCCAATAATCTGGATCCACGTTCTCCTCCTGTTTGATGATCTCCCGTTCGATCTCCTCGATCTGGAGCATCAGACAGTAACACACAGGTTAGAAAAGTTTAACATTATGTGGGTGGCCAGTTAAAAAAAGGTTCTCTGAATGGGGTTCTTTACAGGTCAGAGTGCCAGGAAAGCAACAGTGCATCTAGGGACATTGGCTCATAGGTGCTTTCACACATTGTGGGCTGTGCACTTAGGTAAAAAGTGCTTGGCCTTGGAACAATGCATCAATACTGCAGAAAGCTATTTGCAGACTTCTGTGCAAAGATCTAATGCCCTAGAGATTTAGATGAGTGATTGATTGTGGTTACCATTTATGAAACTATGATGTACATTCATTACATGCACTCCCCAACCAGTAGAACATTGCACAAAACAAAACTTTCCTCTCCTGCACCTTCCTCCCACTCCTTCCTTTATTCACAACCTCCCTGTTTTCTTCTACCCTCAATCTCTTTGGATTCATTGTGAAAGCTTGTCATTAGATACCCTGTTGCTGGACTGGACAGCTCTCTCTCACCTTATCCTCCTCTCGGACCATGTACTGTGCCACTTTGAAGGAACTGAGGTACTCGTTCATGTTCTGGACGTCTGAGTCGTCCGTGGCGTCTTGGCTCCGGTCCAGCAGCCTCTCAATGGCAGTGCTGTCGTAGTGGATCACGTTGCCCTCATCCTCAACTTTGTCCCCCGAAGTGGTCTTCATACCTGTCATGTACAAAGGTAAAAAGTATAAATTGCTGGTCCTGCTCTTCCAGACCAACTCCACAAATAAGATGTTCTCGTCAGCCAATTATATTTTCAGTAAAGGAGTTAGACAAGTGTTCTCCTCTGGCCAAATTTGTCGAGAAGAAAGGATACTGAAGTGAGTGTGTTTGACAAAATAATTTAATTCAGGAGAAGAAGCCTGCCAACTCTTCCCTATTAGAATCAACCCCATTCCAAAATCCAACATTATTACATTTTACTGAAAACCCTCATTTCATTTGACGAAAATATTCAGTGCAGCTTAACTTTAACTTTTTAACTTCCACATTCAGCAATATCTGGTTTCACCTTCTCCCTCATCCTTGAAGAGCTCCTCTGTTCCAAACTTGAGGATGTCGTCCAGTTCCTGTTTGGTCATGGAGCCGGCCTTGGATCCCAGGCCCGGCCTGACCACAAGGTGGGTCAGCATCATCTTCCTCTTGGCCACCTGGGTGATTCGCTCCTCCACACTGGCTCTTGTCACGAAGCGGTAGATCATCACCTTGTTGGCCTGCCCGATTCGGTGAGCTCGACTAAAAGCCTGCGTAGAGAGGGACAAAGCTAAAGACTGAATACACCTGAAATGGTTAAGTTTTGATGCAAGGAATTTCATAAAGTAGACGGTCGTTCCCTTCCACAGCAGATATCAGTCTGTAGCACCTGTATGTCATTGTGAGGGTTCCAGTCAGAGTCAAAGATGATGACGGTGTCCGCTGTGGCCAAGTTGATACCCAAACCTCCTGCTCTCGTGGAGAGCAAGAAACAAAACTGACAAGCACCAGGAGCTGGAAAAAAGAGACAATGAGTGTGTGTTAGAGAAACAAAACATCAAGAACACAAATAAACCCTCTTTAATCACAGAATATAATTGATATTATTAACTTGACAAATGCAAGCCATCATTATGGTTCAGGTTCAGGTGACACTGAAAAGTCCCACTGTGATCTGAGGATTATGATATCAAGCCTGTTTTGTAAATCTTTTCAACTTCAGAGTTGTGGTCTGAATTACAACTTACTAAATATTTCTTGATGTGTTTGAAACAAACTATTGAGATGTAACTAAAACCTGCTCTATTGTATTTTTACAGGAAAATTAGGAGTGGTATTAAATTAAATGTTCCTATTGATTCTTTTCTGGTATCTACATAATTCCCTTATTAATAATATAAAACAAATACATTTTCTTTGAAGAAAAGTAAAATCATTAATCCACCTTTTCTGTAGAACTACTTTTTAACGCTAGTGATAAAATGTGTTTGCAAAAAAGTTTTCTGTTTAGCTATTCTCATTAGAGAAGTTTCCCTGTGTGACTCTAATGGCTCATTACAGTTTAATATGACAAAAGAGTTTGCCTGGGGTAATAGATACATTTGTACCAACGTCACAAATGAATCACTCACTCATAGGGAATAATTTATAGGGTATAAATTAAGAGCATCCATTGCCAGCAGCTGCTTAGTGATATGTTCATGTTCAATATGAAAACACTCTTAGTGTGCACCCCTGTGTTCATCATCGTTTGTACTGAAAAGACATCAGTAATCATAGCAACTGGTGTCGCAGTAAAAACATCCTCAGAAATCTGTTGTTTTGATACTAGGCACAGATACTTATTCTTCTAAATTGAAAATAAATCTCAGTTATCCTCCCTTTCCTCTTCTACTTCCGTCATCTATTCTCATTTCCATCTGCTCAGTAAAAGATAAGAAGTGGAAATTATGAACTAGAAGTGGGTGATAGGGATAAAAACCCCTAAAAACATGCTATGTAAGCTTATAATCACTTGATACATCAAGATATAATTCATTCTCTGGAATATTGACTGAGAATGTGTTTATTTTTATTTATTTGGATAAAAATTCAATTTAGATACTTTAACACCTTGAATCAAAAATTATATAAAAATGCAATATTACCATCTAATCGTAGGCAAATGGACATTTAACAATATATTAAGTCTCACCACACATTCCTACGACTATATTAACATCATTAATCATTCTGCCAGGATGAGGAAAAGATCTTGCTCTCAAGCCCAAAAACCAAAAAAGCAAAGTAATATTACAACAGTATTTTGTGTTGTGGCGTCTTTTGATTAACCTTTTCTGTTTTTTTTTTCTGTATTTTTAATATTTCGGACTAAAGAGACTTGTTTATGATGATTATGATGATGATGATGATGATGATGTGTTTCCCATTAGTCACCGCAGAGGTCATGGACAACTCACTGCGCCTTTAATGACTGCACATTTTCCAGTATCTCACCATTGAAGCGGTCAATGGCCTCTTGTCTCAGCGCTCCTGTGATGCCTCCATCAATTCTCTCATACTTATAACCTTCATAGTCCAGGAAATCTTCTAATAAGTCCAGCATTTTAGTCATCTGCAAAGAGGAGAGAGAGAGTGAGAGAGCTAGTGATGTGTGTGTTTTCATCTATACTTGATTACCCACGCACACATGCACAGCTGGAATCACAGTCTGCAGCTGAGCCTTCTGGACGTGTCATGAGACTAATATAACATCTGTGAAGGGAGGTGTCCATCTGGTATGCGTCTATGCACTTGCCAGTGTTTATGCTGACTGTATGTGTGTGTCTGTGTGTGTTTGTCCGTGTGAGCGCGTACCTGAGAGAAAACCAACACTCTGTGCCCCTGCTCTTTCAGTTTCCTCAGCATCTTTTGCAACAGCATCAGTTTCCCAGAAGCCTTGGTGAGGGCTGACCCCTCATAAGCACCACTGGGTGTTTTTTGGGCTTCCTACAAACACAGACACACAGTGCAGCAATCTGAATAATCATGCACATCTTCTAAGTGTGTGCTGGTATAATGTGACAACAATTCTTACAATACACTGTTGATAAATCAATTGAAAATTATTTGGGGTCTCATAATGATAAATAACAACAGTGACAAACTGCTACTCAATTGTAATTTTAACCTAATTCTACATTTTAAAAGGACAAATATGACACAAAAGCAGTAGCTTACACCACCACAAGGTGTCACTGCTACACAATTTAGAAGAGATCCAAAGCAAAGCACAAAAAATGTGAAACATAATCAAATAAAAACATGTCATAGTGGATTAAAAGTGTGTGTTTGTGTACATTTGCCTCTTCTCACCATAGAGGCAACAGGGAAGAGGTAGGGGTGGTTGCAGCACTTCTTTAGGTCCATCATGATGTTGAGAAGGGAGACTTGGTTTCCGCCGCCTTTTGAGTTCAGAGCCTCAAAGTTCTTGGTCAAAATCAGCTTGTAGTATTTCCTGTATTTTAAAACACACAGATAAAATGATGAAATGAGGACCTCCACTTCATACATACAATGTAAACCTTGTGTGATACAAAGATTAAGACAAACTTCCTTCTTTTGTCTCCTCTCCACCCTCCATTGTTCAGACTTAAAACTCAGGCGCCAAGGAGCTGTCTCGCTTCCAACTATTTATAATATAAACCAACAATTTTACTGCAGATGTAATTGTAATGAACCTAATGATGATTACTGTTCTATGCCTTTTTTGGTGTATTGCTTGATTTCCATTAAAGTCACTAATTATCATCCATTTCTAATGAACTGAAATTCATTCAAAGAACATGTTTAGCTCACACAGCAGCAACTGGGGTCAAATAATCACAGCTAAATAACCATGGTTTATATAATTTGTTGCTGAATAAATAAACTGGGCTAAATTTGATTTGAAGTTTGGTTTGAACTATTTTAACAACATTTCAGTGACTATTTAAGCATGAAACAGCAAAAAAAAAAAAAAAATCCTTAAAATTTTGTAACAATAAGTAAATGTAACCAAAAAGCTTCACTTTCAAATAAATATGAACCTAATTCTAAACTGCAGAGGATGCTCATCTACACGTTAATGCTCAAAAGTTTTTTTCATTTACAAATCACCATGAACTTGAGGAAACAGGTGCCAAACTCCCCTGTTGGCGAGACATCACATCAGAAAATATTAATTATCAGCCAAACACTCCCCAGCGGCATACTTCTGCATAGGACTGAGCTCCACTCTGACAATCAGCTCGGTCTTGGCGGGCATGTTCTTGAAGACGTCGGCCTTCAGCCTCCGCAGCATGTGAGGCCCCAGCAGGTCATGGAGCTTCTTGATCTGGTCCTCCTTGGAGATGTCGGCAAACTCTTCCAGGAAGCCCTCAAGGTTACTGTACAGAGAGATGGTGAGGGGTAAAATCTGTCCTTTTCAGATAAATTAATGAGTTTGTACTAATTATCATTAGCATATATTGTCTAACTCTTCTCTGTTAGTTATAAACAGTATTGTCTGGAAAAATAACATTTTTTGGCCAACAAAAAATGGTTTATGCACATTATTGTTTAAAGTTAACATGACCTGGCATGAGTTGTTCATGAATACCAGTATGTGTATATTTGTATGTGTGTTTGAGAATTCCTACTTGAAGCGGTTGGGTGTGAGGAAGTTGAGTAGATGGAAGAGCTCCTCCAGGTTGTTCTGAAGAGGAGTTCCTGTCAGCAGCAGCTTGTGGTCAATCTTATAGTCATTCAGGCGCCTGAAAAACTGCAGACACAACACAGACTCCCTGTCATATATTTATCAATATTTCTACATACATTATTTTCTGAATGGATTAACAGCTTAATTATAATGATGTGTACAAACACATACAAACTAGCTGTCGTACCTTGGACTGGTTGTTCTTGAGGCGGTGAGCCTCGTCCACCACCAGACAGGCCCAGTCGATGGACTTGAGCGCCGTCTGGTCGATGGTCACCAACTCATAGGAAGTCAGCAGCACATGGAATTTAATAGGAGCCTCCCTCTGCAGCAACACAAACAATTTTATTCAAGTTATTGTTTTCTTACATTACAATGGTTAATTTTTAATTCTACATTTGTGTAACGCAGTCAAAATAATTTTTCCTCATGCCCTTTCTGGACTTCTGTAAAAAGCCAACGATTGCCCAGATTTTTTTGGCCTATTGTTCATTTTCTTTTCTGCTCATATGCTCGTCTTTGTCACTTTCCTGTCCTACTCTCTTCCTCACCCTCAGTTTAAAAGTCTTCTTTCCTCCTTTGACAGCAGTGTCGTCGAAGGAGAACTCGTTCTCTCTGATGATAGCTCGACTGTCCTTGTCTCCCGTGTACGTCACCACGTAGAAGTCAGGCGCCCACATCTCAAACTCCCTCTCCCAGTTGATGATGGTGGAGAGCGGAGCGCTGACCAGGAACGGGCCCTTAGTGTGNATATATATATATATATAAAAAAACATAAACAAGACAGGAAACTGATGTAACCATAAGACTTCATGAAACTGAAAAAGCAGCTACAGTGAACTCACATCAGTAACCGGTGAGGCAGGAGACTCCTCTTCACCCTCTTGGTTCTTGCTCCTGATCTTCCTGGGTTTGTCTGGATCCTCCTTCATTATTGCATCCCTGTTGGACAGAAGGACAATTACGAGCAAGTCAATGCATTAATCAAACAACCAAGCAAGAAATGAATAAACAAGATGTAAGTAATAAATTTACTTAATGCATGCTTAAATTCATATATTGAACATACTTTTGAATACTCTCATGTTCTCATTTAATCAGTGATGATAAGGATGAAGATGTTGCCATCAGTCCTACCTGTGTCTCCAGTAGTTCGTCTTATAAAGTGAAAAATCTGGGATCTCCAGGTCATCCCTCTCCCAGGTGCATTGGTCATAAGTCAGGTCTCTCCACTTGACCAGGTAGTGGTACATCCCCTTCTTGTCCACACTGACAGGAAGTCACGTATAATACGAACCGTTAAAGCCCACATTAATACGTACATGTCACATACGATAAAATAAAAAATTGTGATCAGCATATAATAAATAAATGTAGCACTATAAAAGGTTACCTTTAAACTTTGCAACATGACTGGTTCCTTTTTTAAAATAGATTAAGTAATGGAGCAATATATGACTTTGTAATAGCAACAGAAGTCCAGGAACTGAAAGCACAGTCCCTTACCTGTGGTTGATGATGCGGTGGATCATCATCCACTCAGGTTTGATGCCATATTTGTAGTACTTGTCTTCCAGGATGGCATATTGGGGATCCTTTGCCCTCCTCTTCTCGCTCTTTCCCACGCCATTCTCGTCCTCTCCTCCCGAACCATAATCCAGACTGGGAGGCTCATCCATGTCCGTCTTCCTCTGGTAGTTTCTGTACATCACAGAATGGAAGATCTCCAGCTGGAGGAAAGAAGGAGGAAAGAGAGAAAGGACCATGGAGACGGTAGAAAGGAATCATTTTTTGAGTTTTTCAACTTAAAACAGTGGAGAGAACTTTACTTTTCTTATTATCATCTCACCTGGAGCTCTGTGATCCAAGTGCAGTGCCAAAAGGACTGTCCAACCAACTTGACAAAGAACTCCCTCTCGGCTCGGCCCTTCATGGGTGGGGGTGGAGGGGCATCAGGTGGGGCGTCAGGAGCTGGGGGAACAGGAATAGGAGGCGGAGGTTCTCCCCACCGCCAGTGAAGGATCTTCTGGACACGACCTTTGATTGGAGGACACTAGAGAGAGAATACACATCCTGATCAGATCTAAATATGGTCAGAGTCAGAACAGCCCACAATTATTGGGAAAAGAACTGCTTTTATGGTAATAAACATTATTTATACATCAACCTCAACTAAGTAACATAACAAGTAGACCACATGGGCCATACACAGAGTCCTGAATCACATACAGCAATGAGATATAACAGAGCAGGAAGCAGCAGAGTAACAAACCGTGCATCGTGGACACAGCCACTCTCCGTTGGGGATCTCTGGCAGTGGTGGGTTTAGACAGTGGATGTGGTACGATGAGGTGCAGGTGTCGCAACACAACAGTTCACCTCCATCTTTACACACCCGACAGAACTCCATGTGGTCGTCATCTTCTTCCTCCGCCCCAGTGTGGAGACCAACTCCCACTGCAACCCCAACCCCGACCTCTGATATGACCCTGTCCTCACTGTCCTCCTCAAAATCCTCAAAGTCCTCGTCCTTTGCTTCCCACTGGATTCCCTCTTTTTCCTGGAAAGGATGAACAACAGGGAAAACATTGGTCTGATTAAAACAGGAGTCCTGAATACATGAAGATCTCAAATGAATTAATCTTTTGAAATCATTGCTTTTTATAAAAATCAACTGCCAAGGTGAATTGAGGTAGAAGTCAAGATTTCTTTTTTTTTCTTTCTTTCAGTAAGTACAAGTGAGAGAATTAGATAAAAGCAGCATTTCTCCTTCTACTGCTCAGGAGCCAGATCTGCTCTTCAGATAGAGGGTTTTGATGGGACCAGGCCAAATTAAAAGTCTACTTTTCTTGTGCAAAAATGCTTATTAATGAACAAAAAGTATTAATCATTATAAGAGCATTGCCTCTTCAAACTGCAATAAACACATTACATTAGATTATTGCATTAAAATAGCTCATACATCAGATGGTTGGAATTAGTCAAAGTTAACAGTTACATTTTAAAGCTGACACTGGGAGGGTTTGTTAAATCAGCTCACAGAAGGCTGAGCTAAATGTTTGAGGGATGAGGAAGCAGTAAACTGTGGCAGCTGTTAAATTCTGTATAAAATAAAAGATACATATGAGTTGTTTATTGAGTCTGTTTCGCAAACTTGCAAGCGTGACTACACAGATCCTAAATGAAGGCTTCACAAATGATTTTTCTGCAAATAATAAATAAATTCTTTGTTTGTTTGTGATGTTGTGAAATGTTCAGTGAGTGAAAGAGGAAATTATCTCATGTTGCTAAGTGCAACTTGCAAGGTGCAGATTTTGGTTTGATGTAGTTGAAGATCTTAGTAACAACAGCAACCACTGAGGAGTGGCAGCTTTCAAATCTGTTTGATTTCACAAATGCTTTGGATTCCAATTCATTTGTTTCAATGGTGTTTCTTTACTGTCAAAACTAAACTAGGAAAGATTTTTAAAGGTTACAATTTTGCCAGAACATGCAATATGCCAGACAATAACTCTGCCAAACACCTGCCCTACCATGTTAAATCCACTATTTGTGGAATTAATAACTTGGCACCACTGTGTTAGCAGTGTACACACACACACACACACACACACACACACACACACACACACACACACACTTCACTGCACATTTTTCAACACAGTGAAACTGAAACGAACTGAAATAAATACATAACATTCCACACAAGGGGCTTTGAAGATCATTCAGTGATTTATTTTTCCTCTGGTGACAGTTTGTCAGCAGTTTCAGTGTTTCAGTGATCATGTAGCTCTGCTACACTAAGCTCAATAATCGACCTTGCTTTCCATCACAGTCAGTTTAAAGACACTGCACTTTGATCTTTTGGGGACATTATTGAACAGATTTATAAGCACAGCACCACTTCAGGAATCAGTCTGTGTTAGGACTGTGTCTGCCTGCATGGAGCCAGCTCTTCACTCAGATTTGTGATGCAGCTACAAAGCCTCTACTTATCTGGTCATCCAGGCAAAAAAAAGACAAGCACCACCATTAACCATTTTTTTTCACTCAGGTTTGCCATGTTGTGTGGAGATAAATATGTGAATACGTTTGTGTGTAGTTGTACTCACGCAGTGCGGGCAGCTCCATTTGCCCTCAGGGGCTTTGTCCAGCTCAGGCTCAAGGCAAACGAGGTGGTAGGCTCTGGGACAAGTGTCACACAGGATGATCTCCCCGCCCTGCTGACACACCTCGCAGTAGTCCTGATGATCGGTCTCATAACCGTCCCCTTCCTCCTCACCTGGGACTGCAGGCGGGCAGCAGGCAAAACGTACAGATAGACGAGAGAAATTACGCAGATATTCTGAAATTTCACACTGAAAGTATGTTGCATAATGTGCAACATTTTTGCATGAATGGACACCTGTCTTGATCAAAACACACATCATGTAACACTGTCTCTGCCACTTTGCAAGCATTGTGCATTGTGCACCAATTGGTGCAAAGTAGCACTGTATTTTTGTTGCATTCTTGTAATCTATAATAATAACAATGACAATAATACATTTTGCCACAATTTTGTGTAGTTTTTTTTTTTTTTTTTTACTGTCGACTCCTTTCTTTAGGTTTTTACTCTTGTCTCCAGGGAAAATGGGGTGAACTTCTCCGTGTGTAACACCACACTCAGTGGCTCTTCACAGTACAACACACGTATTTCAGTGTCTGCAGAACTCAAAGAGCTTGGTTGGATTGCTCCTTCAGATTCCAAAACATTCTAAAGTAAACTTTACACAGACATTATTAGATAGATGTGGACATCCTAGACTGTATATCATTTATAATAATGTGCTGCACAAGCAGTTTTGCTTACTTTTCTTCTTCTTCTTGGCAGGCCGTCCTCGCTTGTTCTTCTTGACACGGCCAGAGCTGTCAGAGCGAACCGAGGAGCTGTGAACACTGGAGTCCTCCTGCTCAGACTCATCGTCGTCCATGTCCTCACTCTGATGGAGGACGAGAAAGCAGTCGAAGAAAGAAAGAAAGATAAGAAAATAAAGCAGTCAACTGGTCACAAAAGTAGGTGCAAAAGAACAAGAACCGAGCCAATTCATTTATCTCCATCCACTGTTATCAGCACACTATAAACTTTATACTCACTGAGCAGCTTTTCTTCCTCTTGGCCCCTATAGGTGACAGTTTGATACGAATGGGTGTCATCTTTTTAGCCTTAGCTAGAGCCTTTTTCTTGTCTGGGACTCGAGGACTTTTACTGCGCTTCTTGTAGCCAGGGCCTGGACAGATAATAATGCAACATTTGACTTAGAAAAATGAAGTAGTGGGTGTAGTGTATTAGCAATGAGTAAATATGATGTTTGGAGTTATAGTACATATCATTTATTGTTTCAAACTGAGGTCAGTCTTTACTGGAAACTGTTTTCCCACATGCCAAAGATTTAAAACACAAATTATATTGATAAAAAATGTGACCATCTACTTCTTTTCACTACTATTTCAGAGCTCTAAAGCTGACCACTGACCTTTGCCCTCTTTCGTCTTTGCCTTTCTGATCGGTGGCGGCTGTGGTAGCGGCTCAGGCGAGGCAGTCGCTGCAGAGACCTGCTCGGCGACAGCGATGGCGGCTGCTGCAGCGGCCGCCGCCACAGCAGCGGCATTGCCCTTGAAGGGGTTGTTTGAGCTGAACTCCCTCCATTTGGCCCCCAAGATGGTCATCATCTTTGACATGGGGATCTTAGGGTTCTTCTTGGCTATCATTGGCCTTGGAGAGAGAGAGGGTGCAAACATTGAAAGCACTAAACTTTAACCTGATTCTAGGAGCTGTGGCATAAATTTTCTCAGTGTACTGTGTTAACTAATAAAAGTTTACATTTTCCTGATTGTCAGTTATATTTACGAATAATAGCCACCAGAATGGTTTGTATATAAAGTCTACATAACTGTAGTCATAGAGAGGACTTGGTTTTCTTCTACAGCTCAGTCTGCTGGAGCCAAATCTAACAACCAAAGAACTACCCAGCATGTGCATATTTTAGGCATTGTGGATTACGTCATCTTATCAGAGTCAAAGCAGGTATGAGTCAGTCACAGAGGCCATGACACAGGCTTCCACCGACACACTGGCTAACACAGCTGAGGTGATAAAGGCACAACTCCCAGAGGAAGACAGATTCAAGTAATAGCACTTGTGCTCTTTCAACCAAAGCCTCCTGTATCTGTGTTAACATGCTGCTGCTAGTGGACAGTTGGACAGTCTTTGTTGAACAGTTCTGCCAGTGTAGAGGGAAGATGGTGTGTGTGCTTCATATAAAGTTAAAGAGACACAGACAACTCTCACAAGAGAGACCAAACACTGCTGGAATAAAAACACAGTAGACAAGAAAGGGGCTGAATTGTAAGAGCATAATTATAGTGGGTCTGTGATTTGCTTTAACACAAAACAAAGGCTATATATGAAAGTTTGGATGATTATTTTAAATGGTTTAGTGTTTTAATATTGCAAATGCTAAACTATTCATAATCATACAGTGTATTTAACCCTATTTCCATCATCACTGCTAAAAAAGCAAAGCAAGCATATGTGATTCTGTAATATTTTGCTGCAGAACAGTAACAATTAGTCAGTTTTGTCTACTGTAAAAATACATGTAATGCACATTCAGTTTGTGCCTCCAATGGGCAGATTTTAAAAGCAGAACCAGAAACAAGCTCATTCTCCAAACTGGGCTTTAACATTGCACCCAATGCACAAGCACGTGGGAACTGTGAGACAGTTTTTCTAAGCAGGAGTCACGAGTTTGTCTGTTAATATGAATGATCATAAGTCTGTAGGACTACAGAGACCACACACACACACACACACACACACACACACACACACACACACACACACACACAAACACACACACACACACAGAGACTCTACATCTGCATAATTAGCAGCTCCTTGGCTTCCTAAAATCCTTCCAATTAGTTGACCCTGTTTTAACACAGTGACTGCACTCAGCATCTCATCGACTCAGTATTGATCTGAGTTAATGGCAAATTTAATAATACAATTATGCCAACGATAAAAACTGGATAATGTGAGATCTTCATTTGAATCAGAACTCAACAAGAAGTTTAGTGAGACTGTTAAGAGTACATCCGTATCAAACAGACTAATCTGAAAACACAACTTTTTTCCTGTGGTAAAAATTAGTTTTTGCAAAATGTAAGAATCTGTCCTCAGCCTCACTGGTTGCAATAAACTTTCTATAGCCTCTAACTTTCTTTGATCACTTCAGCCAATCACATAGCAAAAGCGATAACCTCTAACCTGTTCAAACCACCTTCCCATCATAAAGTAGTGATTTAATTGACTTCTCACAGCACAGGAGTTACCGTTCACCTGTTTAACATGCAGCTTTTATGAGCGAGCGGTGATCAAATCACTATTTTATTGTTGTTCAGCTCTGTCTGACAACACAGACAGATAAATATGTAAATTGGTGTGAAAGGCTTTAAAAAAAACTACCTGAAATTGGCTGATTGAAAGCACATTTTCATGCATCACAACAGTAAATTAGCAGGTTTACTGTAGACGTGGTCTAAATTGCTCATGCAGCCACAGATGAAAACTGGAACTTTATCCACAAATTAGCTTCTTTAAAAGTAAGAACAAATTCTTTTTATTCTAATACACCATCAATCTCCCAACTGTGCTTGCAGCGTCTTTAATAACACGGTATATGAGGTTTACTTGTCTTCATTACACCCACATCATCACCATGTAAGAAGAAAAAAAGAGTAATACCGCATGAACTGGCTGAAGGCTTTGTAGTTGGTGAGTTCCCTGTAGTCTTCCTCTGTGAAGGTATGATCAACATCCTCCAGACCCCACTCCTTTGCCAGCTGGGCTGAGTTCTTCTGCTCTATCGGTTGCTGGGAAGAACCCACCAAAAAATGGAGAATGACACAGATGTGGTGGATGCGTTGGCGGAGATGTGTTTGAATAATCATGCTTTACCTTTGTTGTTTCCTCCTGGCTGCTGTCTCGGTCCCCGTCATCTTTTTTCTTCTTCTTGGTCTTCTTCTCCTTCCTTTCTTTGTGCTTCTTCTTTTTCTTTTTCTCACCAGATCCATAGTCACTGGCAATACTGTCCGAGTTCTCGCCGTAGTCTCTTTCTCTGTCTGAGTCTCTCTCTACATCACTGTCCTGAAGAAGGGACGAGAGAGGAAGCTGTTGAAAAAATAATGAGGATGGTGTAATGTAGTCAGCAAAGTGAAAATCCAGAACATGGCAGCTTCATAAACTTACAATTTTCTTGCGTTTTTTTGCTTTGACAGGTTTCCCCTCTTTGTCTTTCTTCTTTGTGTCTTTCTTTTTCTTCGGTCTCCCTTTCTTCCTGCACGGGACCTCTCTGTCTGATATCTCGGCCTCTTCGTCTAGGAGGAGAGATGCAGGGGGTTAAAGGGAGCGTGAAAGAAAGACATCTATCTAAATCAGATGAATAATAATCTTCTCAAAACACTTCCTAACAAGCTAGATAATCCCCGCTGAGCATAATGACACACAACAATGGCTGCGCGATAGCCACTGTGGCCTCAGCGACCTCTGACCTTGCCTGAATTGTGACACATGCTGAATTAGCTACAGTTTGTCAAAGGGCTGTAAGCAGATTTGACAGCTGGCGTTAGTGATGCCATAGCATAAGAGATCATTGGTTTATGGCGATACAAAAGTGAGACTAGCCTTGTAAACAAATCATTTCATGTTTTTTTTAAGCTTATTAAAAATAGAATCTAACAGAACAAAATTCTCAGAACAAAACAGAACAAAAAGTCGTATTATATGTAAATAAATTTTGGTTTAAGGTACAAACAAATGTCCAGTCTTTTTTTTTTTCTTTTCTTTTATAATAGCAGACTCTACAACAGTGCATGTAATATAAATGCCTGCATCTCTGCTTTCAGGGAGCAAATGATGTAAAAATATCAGGCCAGTTATTCCCCATGGTACCAGGGCAATATCACAACTACAGGGAAAGCAATTTAACCTGCAACCTGACCTGGCACGGAGTAAAGAGGGATATACACAGAAAGGCACAGGGAGGTATAGCTGCAACCTGGGCTACAGACAAAACGCAGCGAGGCATGGAAGCATAACCAAAATAAGGGCTGCGGTCTCCTCTGTGCAACCGGCCTGTTTGATAGGGTACATTTTATTGTCTGCCTGCTTTTTGCTGGTGCGCGCTCCCACCACCACCGCCACCAGCAGCGGTGGCAGCAGCAGACCCCCACCCCCCATTACTCCCACCTCATCCACCGACCCCAGCTTCCAGCGTATCGGTGCAGCGTGCCGCCGCCGAAGACACGCCGGGGGCGGCGGCAGCCGGCACGCGGGGCTCGGTGCTTCAGAGGCCGCCAGCAGCAGCAGCGGCGGCGGCGAAGTAGGAAACACTTCTGCTCCGCTGCTCCCGGACCGGGACCACGACCACCTCTGTGACCGCTGCTAGAGGTCGTGAGGGGGTTAAACTCCTCGACGGGAAGCCCGACACTTATCTGTCTGTCTGGCAACGGCATGGCGTCGAGTCCGAGCTCATTAAAGCCTAAAGACAATACAATGGATGATTCATGTAATATCGGGACTCACACTTGTGCCCCCGTTTAAGCTCGTTTAATTCCTCCTTTATGACACATGCACCGACTTTTAAGTTTTCCTCCCACATCTGCATTGCATCCGTGCGACGAGTTATTTCGCACTGTTGTGAATTCACCAGAGCAGCGTGGTGCACCGACCACTACTTTCTGCACATTTCTACTTTCACTGCAACTTCGCTGTCACAGAAACTTCCAGAATGTCATATGCATCCAGTCAATCATATTTAGACAACACCTCTGTCGCCTTATGCTGCCGCTGAGTGGAGCAACTCCTGCAGCAAAAAAGCTGAACGCCGAAGATGAAGCGTTTGATAATAATAATAATGATAATAAAGGTGTTAATGCGGATCATTGGTGAGCGGGTACCCTGAGCTGCCAGAGGGAGTCACACCTCCCTGTCCTGTGGGTGAGCAGCATGCAGCAGTGTCCTATTTTGACCTGTCATAGCGACGGAGGGGCAGGGGGACAAGTTTCTGTCTCACCCCTCGACTGCGCTCTATCACCCGGCTTTTACGTGTGCACAGCAAAACGCACCATCTCCTCTGGAGGTGGGGATCAAACATATATGCCTCCGGGCAGTGGAGTCCATGTTTTTATGGGTTTTTTTTTTTTCTACCCTTCAGGGCGACCTTATTACCCCACAGACCGAGCTCAGCTGCATGTCAAGGACCTGTCAAAAAAAGAAAAAAAAAAGAAAGAAAAGGGGTACAAGCTGCAACTTTTCATGGTGAAGTGAGGCTTTGCAACGAAAAGCAGCTGTGACAAGTTAGCTTAAACTTTGTTGGGATGTGCCGGAGGAAGTGGAGCTGGTGGTTGTAAGGGGGAAAATCGGCACACAAAAAAACAGAAACGCATCTACCCGGCTGGACATTTTAGTGCATATTTGTTACAAACTGGACTGGAGTTTGTGTTTCCAAAGCGCGCTCTCGTCTGTTTTTTTTTTTTTTTTTTTTTTTTTTTTTACAACCTAGGTTGCAGCTGCAAGTATGGCACCTACAGCAACATAAAGCTGCAGCAACTGGAGGACACACGGCGGGTTTAAGTGGTTTAAAAAAAAGATGCATTATTCTTTTTCTTCTTTTTTTTTTTTTTTGTTTGTTTTTTAAATCACGGCTACTTAGTATGTTTCTATTTTTTTATGCGCGCACCCGAGTCCTCGCTGGGCTCTTACTGTACCGTACCGGACCTGGAGAAGCACCGATATGGGGCTCAAACTGCGGCTTTCGGCTTCTTCCAACAAGCCCCCTTTCTCTGAGCTTTTCATGCTACTAAGAGTGTTTTTTATTCCGTGTGCGCGCTCCCGACTTTGTCCGCCAGTTTTCTTACTGTACCTGGCGCGGCTGGTGTTGCAGTTTCCCGAGGCGCCGCCGGCGAGTTTATGTCGCTTGCGTTCTCGTCTAGGTCTCCGTCGTCGTCTTCTTCATCAAAATCTCCTCCCTCGGAATTAACCACCATGCCCTCGTCTTCCTCACAGGACCGGAGAGGAGAGGACATTATATCCCTGTCATTGGATCCGTCCTTGTATTCAAAAAAGCGTATTCTTGCCCGAATATATGATATTTATTTAATATTCAAATCGGCACAGAAAAAAGTGGGGGGCGTTTTGGAATATTTTACACTAGGCAGAGCAACAAAGATGGCCGCCCTCTTATATTTATTTTTTAACAACCCCCCCAATAAGAAAAAATCCCCTTACATAAAAAATGGCTGACTATATTATTTCAGAACGCACCCCCCTCCTCCTTTCTCTATCTCTCTCCGTCTCTCTTTCTCTCTCTGCGCGCCCCCTCCCTCCTTAAAAACGTACACATTGTTACAAGAAAAAGGGGTGTGTGGCTGCATGTAAGTTACATTGTTACTTGTTTGTTTCTTTTCTGTCTGCCCCCCCCTCTTCTCTCCTTCCCTCCCTCCTTGCCCTCCCTTCCCAACCCCACCACCTCTCCTTTTTTCCCCTCTCTCTCTCCCCCCCCCCCCCCCCCCCCCCCCCTTCTTTTTTTTTTTTTT